>CM070016.1:23222744-23820592 GCA_036247105.1 Cirrhinus mrigala
TGTGCAGGAGCTGGAGGATTTTTCTAAAGAAGAGCAGGCAGCTGAACTGCTCAGGACAAACAAAGGACTCATAAACAACTATCATAAAAACAGTCATGGATCATCCAGGAAACAACACACAGTATTAAGATACAAGCATATATAAACTTCTGAATGGAATCATTTTTATAAATTCAGTCATTATTTGGTCCTGTGGAGTTTAAATAAACATCTTTTTGTAAAATAGCTTATTCAGGTCAGTACTAAATGATTAAACTAATAAAATTGTATACAACTATATATAATTTTTTTATAAAACTAACATTTTACATATTCTGCAAGGGGTATGTAAACTTATGAGCACAACTGTACATGATCATTGTACATTAAACTTAAACATCCAGAAACCAGAAACCAATAAGACAAACTCAAAGCCTAAAAAAAACCTAGTTCCTTAAAAGTTAGAAATTTACTTTCCTTAGTAGAACACTAAAGACCCATGATTCCTTGGTCACTAACACCCTTGGTGGTCCACTGGTGCTTGGTGATGTAGTGAGGTCTTCTGAATCAAAACAATTGGTCTGTGTAAGAAACTAAACATTATTTACTACATTACTCACGTAATGACATACAGTACTTGTCTAGTTTGTACAATTTACAATTTGTAAATGTTCACAAAGACGACTCTTCAGCTCACCAAGGCTGCATTTATGTGCTCAAAAATACAGTAAAAACACTAATAAGACTAATCAAAGAGTTTTAAAATAACTGTTTAAACTGTTTGTAAAAGACATTTTAAAATGTAATTTATTGCTGTGAAGCAAAGCTGAAACTTCTGCATTATTACTGAAAATGAGTATATTAGAATGTTTTCTGAAGGATCATGTGACACTAAAGACTGGAGTAATGATGCAGAAAATTCAGCTTTGATCACAGCAATCAATTACATTTTAACATATTTAAAGAGAAAATAGTTCATCCAAATGGTAACATTTCACACTATTACTGTTGTACTGTATATTTGATCAAATAAATGCAGCCTTGGTGAACAGAAGATACTTATTAAAAACATTAAAAAATCATAATGTTTCAATACTTTTGACAAGTACTGTATGAAAAGCTGTAGAAAATCATGTGTGAACTGATGGCATTGTTGTTTACAACAGCAAGAGAGGACACATGTGCAGAAGGCAGTATAATCAGGAAGTAAATAAGACTAAACACAACTTACTGTTACATAGGTAGCTGCGTGCTGGATGGAACGAGACGAGAGACGCGATAACAAGTAACAATATTTAATATAGGTAGCACAAGCTGGAACAGGCAGGAACACAGAGCGATAATCCACACACGTAGAAACACTATTCAACAATAACATTAAAGACCGACAGGGAACTCAAGATACAAACAGGCTTATAAAGGTAAACTAATTGATGCACACAGGTGAAGGGGATGACGCTAACGAGGGTAAAACCAAAGCAGACAGATCGACGGGGGGAAACAATGGGAGAAACCAAATATACAAACAGACAGAACTGTGACATTACGCCCCCCTCCGAATAGGCGCGACCTCGCGCCGTAGAAAACAAAAAACAAAACAGACAAGAGGGGCAAAAAAAAACAGCAGAAAAACAGAGTCCATGTGGGAGGAGGCTTCGGCGGAGGACGGAACCCCGGGAGGGGGACAAAAAACAGAGTGATCAGAGTCCAAGGGGGTGACGAAGGTGGGAGGAGCCAGGGAGGAAACAGGAGGGACCCGGAGCAGGAGGAGCCAGTAGAGACCCAGACCGCAGCCATGATGTAAGCCCACGGTGGAGCCGACGGAGGGAGGAGCCATGGTGGAGGAAGGGCTGACGACTCCAGGGGGCCGACCGACGGCGGCGGAGCAGGTGGAGGTGGAGCCCGAGGCGGAGACGGAGAGCCAAAGATCCAGGGAGACACCGAGGATCCGGAGGGCCAAGGCGGAGCCCAAGGCTCTGGCGACTGAGGCGGAGGCGGAGCTCCGGAGGTCCGCGGCGGAGCCGGAGCGACAGAGGACTGAGGGGGAGCCGGAGGGAGGGAGGAGCCCAACGGAGCCGGTGGGATGGAGCGACGAGGCAAAGCCGGAGGAGTGGAGTCCCAAGGCGATGGCGGGACGACGACCGACCAAGGCGGAGCCGGAGGGATGAGGGAGCCCGGTGGAGCTGGTGGGTCGACGGGCGACGGTGGAGACGAGGGAGCTGAGAGCCGTGGTGGAGCCGCAGGGTCGGAGGGCCGAGGCGGAGTTCTGGACTCTGAGGCTGGAGGCGGAGCTGAGGGATCCTCCAGCCCTGACGCCGATGGAAGCTGGCAGACCCGCGGCGAGCCCACTGCACAGGTAGTGGGCTGAGGGTGAGCAGAGGGGCTGTCAGGGGACAGCGGTGACCAGACAGACAGAAGAGGGGGGGTGGGTGGGAATTCCATACCGACAGGTAGATCATGACAGGTAGGTATTTCCGTAGAAAAGTCTATTAAATCTCCAGAGTTAGTGTCCAGAACTTCAGTAAAGAAGTCAATCAAGTCCCCAGAGTTCAGTTCAAGCTCACCCCCAGCGGTGGTGCAGTGGGCAGGGCTCTCCATAGAAGATCTGCTGGACACCAGCACCCACACGATGTAATCGGCAATGCTCTCTCGAGGACCATCCCCGGACAGCTGCGCCTTGATGGTGGTGTTCAGTCCCGCACGGTAGAACGTGCACAGGCAGCTGTCCGGGTAGTGCATGAGTGGTACGAGATGCACAAAGTCTCTGGTGTGGTCCTCGAGAGAGCGATTCCCCTGCTCCAGGAGGATGATCTGAACGGCGGGATCCATGAAGAAAAAATCAAAACAAACACTGAGAAAAAACGGAAAATAAAGCAGGGAAAAACGCCGAAAAAACTGTTTTAGGTCGGTCTTTCTGTTACGTAGGTAGCTGCGTGCTGGATGGAACGAGACGAGAGACACGATAACAAGTAACAATATTTAATATAAACTTCAGGTAGCACAAGCTGGAACAGGCAGGAACACAGAGCGATAATCCACACACGTAGAAACACTATTCAACAATAACATTAAAGACCGACAGGGAACTCAAGATACAAACAGGCTTATAAAGGTAAACTAATTGATGCACACAGGTGAAGGGGATGACGCTAACGAGGGTAAAACCAAAGCAGACAGATCGACGGGGGGAAACAATGGGAGAAACCAAAGACATGAACAGACATGAATGTAACACTTACACTGCCAAATCATGCTGGTGCCTAACCTGAAAGAAAAGAAAATGTCAAAGTTTAATCCTCCATCAAAAACTTTCAATCTGAATCCCTTATATTTACAGTAGAGTTCATTACTATGTAGACGTGCCACAGTATCATACGGAAATATCCATCCTAATTTTACAACATGGTACTTTTGCAGTATCAAACATCAAAACATTTTCAATCGAATTTACAGATGTATGTGCCACTTTTACGTGTCACTCCTGTTACTGTGAATGTACAGTAATGCAGTACAGTACAGTAAAACTGCAACGCTCTAGCAATGGAACTCCCACCTTCTAAGTAAATAAAAGAGAAGCTGCTGCTAAGTTATATGTTTCTGTTCTGGTAAACACGAGACAAAAATACATTATACATTAACTGGACTAAACTAAAATGGCCGTCGTTTAACGTCATTTGAGTATATGAAACGTTTCTTTTCTAGCAGCTTCGCCTCAAATGGCTCTTTCAACTAAAGACCGTTCACTTGTCGCTCATATTTGCACTCTCATACACTTATAACACGACCTTCAGGCGACTACATGGTATTTAAATTGATTCGTTATCACATTAATAGATCTGGATCCAACTTCCTGCAGATTCAGTCAGCGTCTTCCTCAGAGTCGATTCCCACCGGCGCCTTCACCAGGCGGGAGCTTCTTCTGAAGTTCGTTACCGCCACCTACTGCTTTGAAACTTCGTCGAGTAATATATTCTATCAATCCTGATAAACTCAAAACTCACATCAGTGGCTCGTACTAATGTTGAAACAATTAAAAAAATAAGTAGAGTAAAATTATACATTTAAGTGGTGCCTCATTCATCAACAAGTAGTTCAGATTAATCAAAACAAATAAGTTTTATTAACTCAAAAACTAAAAAAAAGTCACAGGAACTCAAAAATATCTTAATTAGTAGAACTTTTTTTGAAAATTAAGTTTACTGTACTTAATCTTTTTAAGTATTTTGAACGTTTGGGTTTACAGTGCAGTGTATAACTCTGAAACCCCCAGAGAGCATTTCAAACCATCACTTATGAGGTTCCTTTTGTTAGAATCCTACCTTAGAATGCAAATGTCATTGTAGACATCAAGGCAGCTCACTAGTTTTTTGAAAAAAAGGCTCATATTTGCATATCTGCGGAAAATATTAGGTTTTTGTTCTGTTTCAAAGATCTAACTTCTAACAAAATCACTGGAGAACAGTTTGGGGAGCTCCATTAGAATAAGCACACATTGACATGAGACACCTCCTCAGTGTTCATTGGAGGATTAGAGCATGAGCCAAATTAGATTAAGGAGAAGCATAGGAGGACTGAATGGAACCGATGTGATCTGAGAATGACTATGAATTTTTTTTTTTTTTTTTTTTTTTTCCCCTAATTGCCTTGTAAACATTTTGCTGTGCAGATTAAAAAGGACTGACCTATAAAAGACTCATTCACTCTCAAATGAGTGGCTTTTAGAAGGTCATAACATTTTAAAAGGTTTGGAAAGGTTCAATTCTGCATGAATGTCATACATTTTTATTTTTTATTCACTAATAGGTGAGTAATAATTTCAACATTGCTTAAATAGTAAAGCTTCTTTTAATTAAACGTTGAAGTCTTTTATTCCGGCAATGTCCATGAAATTGGGGTTTTCAGGAGGGTTATATTTCTGTCTTCCAGCGTTATGAAAATCTGAGCTACAATCTTTAGATGACCAAGTAGTAGAATTAGGTCTGACAAAATACACATGCTATCCACCTTATTTTTCCATAAGAGCGGGCACAGCCATTTGTAAATTTTATGGGTCTTACACTCCAGCTATGTTTAGCTGTACATAACAGCTAATTTTGCTGCTTGATATTGCAAACTGGTGAGTCTTACAATATTATTTTTATGTTTTATCTTAATTATGAGCACAGTGGTTTGTAGTGCAAACAGTTTTACCGTTTACTGCACGTTGTTATTCGTCTTGTTATTTTTCTATAGCGGCTAATTCCTATAGGGTTACTTTCGTGAGATAAACGTTTCGTAGCCACAGGTGTGCCAGGGTGTGCCGGTGCCACCCACAGTGGCAGCTGGCACATCTAAAAATAGATGCAGAAATATATTTTTTTCTAATGGTATAAACATGGGCGGCGCTAAACAGGGGCTAGCAACTGCTTCAGCACCCCCAAGAAATCACCCACACACATAAAAAAAATTAAATAAAACAAAAACCTTTGACTCATTACCCAGGCATAACTCCTGCATTGCAATATAACGTGATGTGATTAGCAGGAGCACTTTTCTAAATATCACAGCATTATTTTAAAGACGAAAAGTGCCGAGTAGGCCTGCCCCCGACTAAAGATTTTTCTAGTCAACTACTCACACGTTTATATTAAATTAATTCAAATAATAACATACTAACCATCCTTATATATATATTGGCGTATAGCCCAGGCTATTCTGCGTTCAAGCGCCCGCATAAAGCTAAAGTAATGGCAAAAGTAATGATTATGAATGTGTTGAGGGAAAAGAAAACATTTTAATTATTTGTTAATAAACCAGTGCTTTCTTCTCAGTCAAAATGAAAATGAAGTTGCTGAATGCCGACGCTGCACTCGCCATCTCCACATGAACATCTTTAATATAGTCATGTACCTTTTCATTCCGACTGCGTAATCAGAGATTTTTTTTAATTGGTTCGTTTAATATATGCTACAATTTAAGCGTTCTATTGATTTCTTTGTGAGGCAGGTAGCTGGTTCATTTGCTGTGACGCGCTCCATTTCATGAAGACCGCAGAAAGCACAACCTCTCTGTTTTACAAAAGCACGACCTTTTGGTGTTATCGTGGGTGTACATAAATCATAAAAAGTTCTTTCCGCAGGGAAAAAAAATGCAAGGAATTGCGCGGGCGCCTCCATGCCATTCAGTTAGCGCTCAAGTTGATATGTGCACATACAGTGCATATTAATCTAAAAGAAGCTGTGGGGATGCCTGAAACAGGGCGAGTTGCAGGGACGCGTGCCGCGCAAGAAAAATAGGCTACAACCGCATCTCTGGTCATTTTAATATGTAATCTGTAATGTTAGTAATACCAGTCGGAAGTTTTTGCATAGCAAACTGACGATAAATGTGGCACACCCTGTATTTCTGATGCACACCCAGAATCTCTTTTCTGGCTACGCTACTGACCTGAACATTTCACATGAAATTCTGTCAGTGGGGGGGTGAGTTGTAGGGCCGCGTGCCGCGCAAGAAAAATAGGCTACAACCGCATCTTTGGTCATTTTAATATGTAATCTGTAATGTTAGTAATGCCAGTCAGATGTTTTTGCACATCAATCTGACGATAAATGTGGCACACCCAGTTTTTCTGATGCACACCCAGAGTCTCTTTTCTGGCTACGCTACTGCGTTTTACCCTTGTAATTTACAAGCAGGGATAGTCCTGCTTTTTCCCCCGGGGTTATAAAAACCGATGTTGAATGTTACGGCAAGATGGTTAGCGAAAGACACCTAATCGCTCGTTCGTCTTATATTAACGTGCTTCAGACCGTCACGGAAAGAGAGTGGGTTGTAAAAACTGGTTTTAGCCACTGAGGGGGGAAATGTCAAATAGTGACAGAAAACACGCGACGTGGGGTGAAGAAGAATACCTTTAATTCTTACCTTTATCGTCCTAAAAGTCCATTCAGGAAAAACTTAATAGTCGGCACTGTGTAATGAGGTTGGGCAATCCTAGAGCCGTTATGTAAACAATGCGTGCTGCATTTGTCCAATCAGTGACAGGACATCGCAAATAAGATAAGGTTTACTATTTATGTAAAGCATAACATAGTCTTAACCTAAACCCTAAATCGACAAGTATAAGCAGAATAGAAGTGTGTGATATTTTATCACCACATAAAAGATCGTTTTTTAAATAATATTTTAAGCATTAACTAAAGTTAACTGCCAGTTGTTATGGTGTTTAAATATGTTTCCAGGCCAGCAAATCATTGCCATGCACTTGGAGTATGGGTAACACATCGGAGTTAAGTCAGTTTTCAGAACACCATTTGTGACCCTGGACCACAATACCAGTCTTAAGTAGCATGGGTATATATGTAGCAATAGCCAAAATACATAGTATGCCAAAAATCATTAGGATATAAGTAAAGATCATGTTCCATGAAGATATTTTGTAACATTCCTACCGTAAATATATTAAAACTTAATTTTTGATAAGTAGTATGTATTGCTAAGAATCTCATTTGGACAAATTTAAAGGTGATTTTCTCAATATTTTGATTCTTTTGCACTCTCTGATTCCAGATTTTCAAATAATTGTATCTTAGACAAATATTGTCATATTCTAACAAACCATACATCAATTATTTATTCAACTTTCAGATGATGTATACATCTCAATTTAAATTGACCCATATGACCAGTTTTGTGGTCCAGGGTAACATTTGTGACAGTAATTTTGTTAAAAATTGTTTGTTCATGTTAGTTAACACATGAACTAATGTTAACAAATGACACCTTATTGTGAAGTGTTACCAATATATATCATATATATATATATTTTTAAATTTGTAAACAGATGTTCAGCTGTTCTTTTTAATAGATCATTTAACTCATTGTCATAAAAGCTCTGTAAACAGTCACAGACAGTTTTATTTATCTTTCATCAAGCTGAATACACACTAAAAACTGACTCAGTCATCATGTTTTCAGGTCATTTCAAGTTTTGTTTTGATGTGACACAAAGCAGTGATATCTAAGCAGGTGAGTTGTTTACTTACTTTATAATTAGTCAATAAAGCCATCATTTACTTGATTCAAGCACAGAGCTTGCACGAAAACAAGAGGCAGGATTTATCGCATGAACCCATCACATCCAATCTTGACTGATCATTTTCAATTATAGCAGGATGGAGGCATTGCCTCCTCTCATGTGACTTTCCCCCATTCATTCTTTCTTAACCCCCAGTAAAGTCATGGCACGCTTATGGGGTTTCTGTTAAAAGTATGGGCAGAAGGGAGGCAAGCCTCCGCTGCAACTTTATGGGTGTCACTGTTGTATTTTGTATTGTCGATCATTTTCTTAATTGCCTCCCTTGCTTCCCCTGTTTGCAACCACATTTAGACAAAATACACTTGAATGCCAGTCAGTGAAGAAACTAGCAAACCTCAGCATTGGAGCAACACTCCAACTCTCTTGCACCCCCATTAGGTCTGTCATCAAAGTGGCAGGCTAGCAGATACATATTTCCCCCCCCCTTCAATTTGTTGTTGAATTCTCACTGTTATTAGAGCTCCTTGGATTGCCACAGCCTTTATGTATGGCTTGCTGTGGGGAAGTTTGGATTAAGCCAGTAACTCACTAAAACTGTGATGCTGAACAGCTTTTTTTGGCTTTCACAGCATCAACACCTCACAGTGTAAATGACAGAGATGCTGGTAAAGACAAAGTCGTCTCGAGTTTTATTTCAGAAATGTGACACGCTGGGGAACTATAAGCTGTGTGCTTGGTTTTTTTTTGCAAATTAACCGTCTCTGTGAATGAAACTGTGTGTAGGCTCAGGATAGACGTTTAATTTTCTCTTTCTTGAGTGATAATTGGGCACAAACTTTGATGTTCTCATTAGTGGACTTTGAGGTAGGATATTGTGAAGCGTTTCACTGAAGTTTACCATGATCAGTTTCAAGATGAATCACTACTTTGTTCAACACATTTAGCACAATTGGGAACTCAGAAACAAAAAAAACAATATTCTGAATTATTGTGTATTCTACATGTCCTCCTTTTGCTTTGATTGTAATAGCAAGATTGAGCATGACTCAGTTTTACATCAGATTTTTTTCTACTTTTATACAGAACTCTTCACACTCACCTAAAGCAAACTTTTCTTTTCATTTTATTAATTACTTATTAATAACCTCTGGTGATAGATTAATAAAACGAAAAGAAAAGTTTGCTTTAGGTGAGTGTGAATCAGAGTTCTGTATAAAAGTGATTAAATGGGTTGACGCACCTAAACGAAAAATTGCATTACGGAAGAGTGCGGTGCAAACAACTTGTGACCCTGAACTACAAAACCAGTCATAATTGTCCATTTTTTGGAAATTGAGATTTATACATTATCTGAAAGCTGAATAAATTAGCTTTCCGTTGATGTATGGTTTGTTAGGACAGGATAGGACAATATTTGGCTGATAAACAACTACTTGAAAATCTGGAATCTGAGGGTGCAAAAAAAAAAAAAGTCAAAATATTGAGAAAATCGCCTTTAGAGTTGTCCAAATGAAGTTCTTATGAATATTACTAATTAAAAAGTTTTGATATATTTACAGAAGGAAATTTACTAAATATCTTCATTGAACATGATCCTTAATATCCTAATGATTTTTGGCATAAAAGAAAAATCTATCATTTTGACCCATACAATATATTTTTGGCTATTGCTACAAAATACCCATGCTACTTAAGACTGAAGTTTTGTGGTCCAGGGTCAAATTTAAAAAATTACATTTTACAAACCTTAAGTGAACCATATCTGACATTAAAAGCAAAATCACACTTAGGCTCAAGTATTCATGCAAACATTTTTTTTTTAATTCAATTTTTTTTTGCAAATGCAAAACTAGCATTTCCAAAATAACGCTGAAAATAATATGGTAGAAGGTTTTTTCTTTAAAGTTAGAAAAATGTGCAATTCTCCTTATCGATCTGGCGGCACTTCAGCAGTTTGAGGAAAGTCTGCATCTTGTGTGCATCTTTCCTAAAGCAGTAGATTGCACTGTAGTCTCTTCTCACAGTCTCAAACGTATTTGAAGAGAAGTGATCTGATGTCTCTTCAGGAACCTCCAACCCCAAACCACCTTCACCCAGTATCTGACAGACAGAGAGAGACAGAGTGATTTTCAAACATATTGGAGCTTGGAAAAAGTGTTTGATTAAGAGTTTGGATTCAACAATTCATATTCACCTGTCTAATAAGAACCAGTATACCCTGCTCCAGGCTCATCAGTTTCGTAGACATCCATTTGCTCCTGTTTACCAGGGCACTTGGGGCGTTCTCATAATTCTCAAGAGACACCTGTACATCTACCAGTGGATTAATCCAGAACTGGGCCAGAATCAGGACTGAGTGAAGGATCCATTTGTCCTAAGGGACAAAACCAAAAAGACTAGATTATCTTAGCAGACAGTTACTCTGTTACAGTGAATTTCATCAGATGTCATTAAAGGAACTCACAGATATCTGTTGGATTTCACTTTTAGACATAGGAACCGGCACCGTTTTAGGAGCACACATGGTCCCTTCGGGAATATGCAGATTCATTCCAAATGAAATGAGCATCTCGTCCTGAAAATATTTAGCAATCATTCTCTACTGGTTTACTGTTTACTTATTCTCATCAGGTATTTAGAGAGATTGAAATCTTGGAACATTGCAAAATCCAAAAAGAACATTTGATAAGCTTAGTTTTAAGTTCATTTCTCTTTTACTCACAAACAGCAACTTGGACTCTTCTGAGACGCGGTAAATGAGCTCTGCATGTTGAACGGCTCGTTCCAGGAGCTTCTCCAGTGAGATGGCACAGGACATTCCTGCAGTATCTTGGTCTGGACAGTCCACAGGAGACCCAGCCACAGCCTGCGGTGAGCAGAGCACAAATGCCACACAAACCTGTAGAACTTCAGAACATCAAAAGGAGATAATCATTAGCAGATTTTATAGTCTGAATGTTTACTATCAAAGCTACTTCATGCATACTGTATAATTATTCCTTAGTGAGACTATATGCAAATACAGACTATAAATATTGTTTATTAACAAGCTTTCATACTCTTAGCGATATATGCTAAGATGTAAGATAGATGTAAGATGTACCTGTAGTTTTCTTCATTTTTGTAGAACAAAAGAAAAGTCTTGTTGGACTCTCTGACTGTGGTTCTGTCACAGTTACTGTATGTGTATACCTTATATACTCTACTGGATTTATGAATTAAACAAATGAGAAAAGATCTTGAACGTAAGTGATGGTAAGTTGATATTTCTGACCAGATGTGCCAGTTTGTTTTTATGCATCATGTCTACTAGAAAGAGATGTCAGATGTAAAATTCAGTTGTTTCTGAGCGTTTCTGTTTAATTTCTCCGCTAATATTTTAGTAATATTATATCCTGCAGTGTGACATGCCATATTTAATTTAAACTACTTTAAACAGCATTTTTGTAATACTATTATACATTAATATAATAGTATTACAAATTATTACACATACATTTTTAAATGAGAAACTGCGTACATTTGTACTTTTGAAAATTACACTAACACAAGACTAAATTAAAGTATGAATATTATTATTAAAAAAAAATAATATTAGTATAATTAAAAAAAAAAAAAAATGCCGATAAAAAGCGAGAGGGAAAAAACCCTAGCACAAGAAAATATTTGCGTGCCTGCGGATGTTTCTCAAGCATGCACACGAAAGTGTTTCTGCAAATGTCACTTGATTAAAATATTACCTTGATTAAAACATATCTGTTGTTTTAGGTTAATTTATCGGGAATACCTGATTGTGATTTGCCAATAGCGGGATCTAAAATTCTCATCGCCCATGGCAACTTTGTGTATCAGTTTGCTGTTTTCATGGTTAAAGGAAACGCATGCTACTTTGATGTCTCTCATATCCGAAGACTTTATACTAAACGATGCAATAATGACTGATTGCAGAACAGCAGAACCATACGTCACAGCAGTCACACGGCAGCAACGCTGCGGCAGCAGCTCAGACGGGAGTGGGCGGAGTCTCCGTCGCAGATCGGAAAGGGTGTAAATAGCAATAAAGTGATCATCTTATATTTTTTTTGCCTTTTTCTTATTTTTAAAGTTGTTATTGTTATTTGAAGAAAAAAATAAATAATTATGACACCAGAATTTGCTCTACTTATCTTTGTGGAGCGTTTCAAAGTTAAAGCTGTTAATGTTAAGTCCGTATTATGTATATGAGTGCTCGCGCCTGTTTTATATACACATTTATATTACACGGAAATTTACTATTTAACGTAAGATACAGTACACTATTACAACTGTAATATACTTTGTGTCTGTATGTACCTGCATACATACACACACTCAAACACCCACACATAATCGGTATCTTACAGTTAATAGTGTTACTGTATCTTCGGTTTAATAGTAATTTGCGTTGTATGTATATTGTGTATATATTAAAACTGCGTGCGGGCATCATATACCCAGAATACGGATTAACATTAACAGCTTTTACTTTGACGCTCCAAAAGATAAGTAGAGCAAATTTCTGGGTGTTCCTAATTTATTGTTTATTTTTTCTTCAAATAAACAATAACAACATTAAAAATAAGAAAGGACAGTAAAATATAAGTGATCACTTATGCTATTTTCACCTTTCCGGATCGGCGACGGGCGACTCCGGCCACAACCGTCTGAGCCTGCTGCCGCAGCGTTGCTGCCGTGTGACGCTCTGTGACGTATGGTTCTGCTGTTCTGCAATCGGCCCTATCTCAAACGATGTGCTTTTATTTCTTAAGGCTACATTTACACTGGTTTTTAAAACGCATAACTTTTGCATCTCGTTTTAAAACGCATAACTTTTGTTACAGTTACGCCTGTCGTTTACACTACTCCAAAATTTTGTCCACCCTTTCGAGACTTTAGAAAGTACCGCAGTTCCCGTTTTAGACTGAAAACTCCAGTGCTGCATTTCAGTGTAAACGGACCAAAACGGAAACTTTTTTTTTAAACCATGGCATGGTTTCCCACATTGGTTCTCTGTATCCTTAACAATCGTGTAAACAGTAACATCATGCTCGTTGTACCTGCATGAATGGTCATGAGACATGCGTTTTCGGGTTGAGTACTGTGGACGGAGATCGTTTCTGAAATGCAGTGATAATGCCAGTGTAGATGAGGATCGTTTTAATTTTAAAACGCATAACTTTCGCTACAGTTACTGCTTTCATTCACACCATAACATCATGCTCTTTACCCAAGTTTCCATCCAGTTTTTTGTGATGTTTTGTTATGGACAGAGAGAATATGCATAAAAAAACTTAACGAAATTTCCTGTTTCCGGCCTGTTTCAATTCAACTGGCATTTTATTGATAAAATGGCGTGCACGATGACGTCATTCTTAACAAAAACGAAATTGTCGCATAAGTTTTGGTGTATCGCAAACATAATTATCGCATACATAATTTCACCTATTGCGCAAATTACATAGGCTAGTAGCCTGTTCTTCATCCTTTTGAAACAAAACTTCATTATATAGGCTATTATTTAATTGTATAGGTCTACATAAAATTATTTTAAACAAGTGCCATGAGGTTTTTTTTTTATTTTTTTTTATTTTTTGTACTTAGTTAGGCCTATAGACTATTTAGATACTTGAGCATCAAGCAATATTCATACACAGGTGCAGTTGTATTATTTTTCTGATTAACTTTTTTTAGACTGTACTAAAAATAGGAATGTTAATTTCGGTTATTTTATTTCTCCTAACCGACACCGACGGTCATTAAGACATTAGTTAACTGGCAAGATTGTTAAATTTCAAATAAATCACGTGGCTGTGACCCATTAAAAATACCTAAATTTGTTGTCCAGTGATTCATTTTATACACGCAAAAAGCAGCATATTCACATGGTCACATCACGCACCTGTAGTGTTTCTGCAAACTAAGAAAAACATAATAAATAAATAAATAAATAAATAAATAAATAAATAGGCTTATATGTAAAATATATATTTTTCTAAATAGTTAATAAATTAACAAAACGAAGTAGCAGCCTATATGCAGATTATTGTTTCATTTTTGTGATGCGCTCCTGAGAAAGCTGCATCCTGTTGGTTTCCTTTATTTTACAAAAGCACAATGTTTTGTTTTTATTGTGAATGTACACAAATAAAAGAAATATTTAAAATAGTTTCGAGTAATGTGTTATTCTTATACGACCACAAAAGGTATACTTTAAGTTGTTTCCACTTTTATGGAGGGGGAAAAAAAAAATAAAGTGATCGTGCTGGCGCCTCACACATGCAGTTAAGCATTACTGACTGGACAGTGCAGCCTGTTCATTTTCATAATCAAATACAGTCAGCCAAACATATTGACAAACCATGCTATTTTACTTCCCCTCACTCCACAATGAATCCTGTCATGTGACACCACATTTATTTGCGTTAAAGCCCCTTTTCTTGACAAAAAGTGTTTCCAAACTAATTTTTGTGACATTTGAACTATCGGTTTTGTAGACAAATGGCATTTCCATCACCTATATCGATATAAAAATTTTGAAGCGCTAAATATTTTCTTGCAAAAAATCCTTGGATGGAAACCTGGCTATTGTTGTACCTGCATGTGACATATGTTTTTGGTTGTGTAGTGTGGACGGAGATAATTTCTGCAGTGAAAACGCCAGTGTAGATGAGGATCGTTTTCATTTTAAAACACCATTTTTAAACGAAAACGCACTAAGAATGAGAGAAAGTGTGGTGCCAGCAGAAGCTCCAGTTGCTATAGAAACAGCGAGCATTCTGAGGCTACATTTACACTAGTGCATTTTCGTTTTAAAACGCATAACTTTTGCTTCGATTACGCCTGTCGTTTACACTACTCCGTTGTTTTCGACCCTCGAAAATTCAGAATTTCGAAAATGCCACAGACCCCGTTTTAGTTTGAAAACTCTGTGGCTACGTTTCAGTGTAAACAGACCAAAACAGTGACTTTTGAAAACGATAGCATGGCTGCCCATATTTGCTCTGCATATCCTTGAGGACCATGTAAATAATATCATATATTATGTTATGCTATTGTAAATATTAAAATCATGCTCATTATGAATGGCCATGTGACATGCGTTTTCGGTTGTGTAGTGTGGATGGAGATAGTTTCTGAAATGCAGTGAAAACGCCAGTGTAGACCAGGATATTTTTCATTTTAAAATAAAATGCGTAAACAGGTCACCTCTAGTTCAGATGTGCAAACATCTGAGTTGAAAAGTCACACTTCCAACCTCAGTGAGTTGCAATCAATCACACATAATGTTAAAATATTGACCTCATGATGTCACCATGACACAACAAGAGCATTTTGTGATTTTGTGTCAGTTATGGCAAAAACAGAAAAAAATTACATTGCTGCCATTCGTTTTGAAAACAGTTGTATAACAGCAAAAAAAAAAAAAAGTATGGTATAATGTTTTTTTAATTTTGACATAAGTTGGCTCCACATTATGCTTGTTGGAAGCAACGACGTCATGACGCGTCTGGTTGAGGTCCGGATTAATTGATCTCCCCCGAGTTTACAGGTTAGACGTCGGACTTCAAGCAGCTTCCCAGACATTATTTCCAAGTAGGAGTAAAAGGAGAAGTTCACTTCCAAAACAAAGATTCACATATAATGTACTCACCCCTTGTCATCCACGATGTTCATGTCTTTCTTTCTTCAGTTGTAAAGAAATTATGTTTTTTGAGGAAAACATTTCAGCATTTTTCTCCATATAATGGACTGATATGGTGCCCCGATTTTGAACTTCCAAAAAGCAGTTTAAATGCGGCTTCAAACGATCCCAAATGCGGTTATAAACGATCCCAGCCGAGGAAGAAGGGTCTTATCTAGGGAAAGGATCGGTTATTTTCATATTTTTCAAAAAAAAAAAAAAAAATGTAAATACATTTTAATCTCAAATGCTCCTCTTGTCTTTCTCTCCCTAAACTCTGTGTATTCTGCCTCAATATTAGGGCATGTCGAAAAACTCTGATCGTATTTTCTCCTTCAACTTCAAATATCATTTCAAAATCATCCTGCATCACTGCAGAAGTACCGACCCAGTCTTTCCCAGTCCCTTAACAAAAAGGGTAAAACAGCGATATTGGACAATTTTGAAGTTGAGAGAGAACATGAGATGGGAGTTTTTCGACATAGCCTAACTGTCATGAACTGGAACCAAAACAGTCCAGGCAGAGTAAGACAAGAGGAGGGTTTGGCATTAAAAAGTATATAAACTATTATTTTTATGATAATAACCAATCGTTACGCTAGATAAGTCCCTTCTATCTCGGGCTGGGATCGTTTACAACCACATTTGGGATCGTTTGAAGCCGCATTTAAACTGCAATTTGGAAGTTAAAAATCGGGGCAACATATCAGTCCATTATATGGAGAAAAATGCTGAAATGTTTTCCTCAAAAAACATAATTTCTTTACAACTGAAGAAAGAAAGACATGAACATCGTGGATGACAAGGGGTGAGTAAATTATTTGTAAATTTTTGTTCTGGAAGTGGACTTCTCCTTTAAGAAAAATTTTGATTTTAAGTTGTAAGGAACACAGCATTAGAAGTGTACACGCACAATAAGCTTTTTGACACCATTTTAGCATAAGAAACAACAATTATGAGACAGTTGTTGTAAATCTAAAATTTAATCATAAGGTTGGAGAATTTGATGGAGGGACTTTGCTAATATCACACCGCAGACACAGTCTTTTGTATCTTACCTTTTACAGTATTAGATAATATGCAGGTAAAACTTCTTTAAATGTATTTATTTGTATTTTTATGTACAGGCTTATATGTGTACACATACATTGAATGAACACAACAACAGCAGTGATATTTATTAAAAAAAAAGATTTGTAAGAGCAGCAGAAGGTGTCTTACACTCATGACGTAGGTAAGTCTGAGGTGACTGCCTCATTTTGTTATTCATAGTTTTTCATTTTCATGAGGGTGTCCACTAAGCAGTAAGATAAGCATAGAGAGTCTTAAGGGTCTGTCCACAGATCAAATGTCAGACTTGTGACGTTCTTCACGCCAAAAGTATGTCATCTTTACATCTTTGTGATGTAAGTGAGGATGAAACTTTCCAGACTGAAGAGTGGACCAACAGATGTGTCTCACATCCAGCTAGAAAAATAAACGAAAACCTGATTTGGAAGTAAAATAAGAGTGTTGTTTGCCCATACAAAAAAAAATTACCATAATGCTAGAGTGTTCTGAGTAGTTGTCAGTGCGTTGCTTTGTGGTTGATAGGTTGTTTTGGGTGGCTGCTAAGTAGTTACTCCTAGCAAGTAGTCTCTTTGATATTCTGGCCTCTAGAATGGGATTTGTGCCCATGTTATTGTCAGCCATGAGAAGTAGCTGAAGGTGGTAGTGCTTGGAAGAGAGCTTTGGTGTTTGTTCTGTACTTCAAAACACATGGGAATATCATCTCACATTCTGTCAGCCACGTAACAGCCATGATGCAGCACACTGACAGAGGTTTGATGAGGTGGCAGGAGGTCTGTGTTAATCACTAATTACCTACTGTTTAGCGAATGCAATTCACACAAATCAATTTACAGGAGACTAATTGCGGTGCTAGAGTCAGGTCAAAAGCTCAAGGGCACAACAGTGACAGAAGTTTCAACAGGAGTGTGATTTCAGGAGCTTGAGATGAGAAAAACTTCCTGACTTGAGCAATGTGATGTTCAGATTTTAGATTAGAGACTAATTTTATGCAGCAGTACTAGATTTTTTTTTTTCTTTGCTCTTGCTCTCTCCTAGAATATTTTAACAACAAAATAATGCTTTTTTAAGGAGAACACATGATCAAATGCTATAAAAACTGATTTCACCCACTCGTCTGATATTTTAGTGTTACCGCAGTCATTATCTGTAATTGCACTAGTCTTAAAATCAAAAGATATTATGAAGTGCAAAACACCTAGTGACACCACAGTTTTAACAGAAATATATATTTTTTTTTTATCTCAGCTTCTCATCTTCTTTGTGTTAGGAGAGAAACACATTGAAGAAGGAGAGGAAGAAAGTAAAACAAGTTTTTTCAGATTTTAATTCTTTAGTTGTTGGTTGGGAGGGCGTTGTTAAAGGGATAAATTATTCTGTAGATCTGATAAGCTTGTCTATGCATGTTTTGTTGTTTGAACGGTGTGAACAGTACATGATTGAACGTGGTTATTGCAGACCTACTTTCTGATAAGTCACAATGTATGTTGATAAACATTGCATCAATGAAAGCAATGTTTAATACTGAATGTACTTTTTTAAATTTAAAAGAAGATAGACTTTAAAAAAAGTCTCTTCTGCTCACTAAGCATGCATTTATATATATTTACTTTGGGAAAGAAATTATAGAAATGAATACTTTTATTTAGCAAGAATGCTTTAAATTGATCAAAAGTGACAATAAAGACATTTATAATTTTAACAAAAGATTTCTATTTCTGATAAATTCTGTTCTTTTGAACTTTCTGTTCATCAAAGAAACCTGAAAAAAATCTACTCAGCTGTTTTCAACAACAACAACAACAACAACAACAATAAATGTTTTTTGAGCAGCAAATCGGAATATTAGAACGATTTCTGAAGGATCATGTGACTGGAGTAATGATGCTAAAAATTCAGCTTTGAAATCACAGGAATAAATTACATTTTAAAATATATTCAAATAGAAAATAGTTATTTGAAATAGTAAAAATATTTCAAAGTTTTACTGTGTTTACTGTACTTCAGATCAAATAAATGCAGGCTTGGTGAGCATTAAAAATCTTACTGTTCAAAAACTTTTGACTAGTAGTGTATAGTTCACCCAAAAACGACAATTTGCTGAACTGTTTATTCACCCACAGGTCATCCAAGATGTACATGAGTTTGTTTCTTCATGAGAACAGATTTGGTGAAATTTAGCATTACATCAGTGGATCCTCTGCAGTGAATGGGTGCCGTAAGAATGATAGTCCAAACAGCTGATAAAAACATCACAATAATCCACAAGTAATCCACATAACTCCAGTACACCAATTAATATCTTGTGATGCGAAAAGATGCATGTTTGTAGGAAACAAATTCATCAATATAGTACTTTAACCTTAAAACATAAAACATAAGGTGTTTTAACCTATAATCCATAATAACACTTTGTCCAGAGAAAAAATAACAGTTTAAAGTTAAAATCTTGATGGATTTATTACAAACATGTAGCTTTTTTTTCTTGTTTTTATCAGCTGTTTGGACTCTCATTTACTGAACATCCATTGGTGAGCAAGTGATGTAATGCCATTTTTTCCAAGGGTTTTTGGGAGTGTTTTGTGGAACTGTGTTAGATGTCTTCTGTCATGTTTTGAAGTGTAAAGTCTCATTTCCTGTTGTGGATTTCCTGCTTACTCCTTGATTGGTCTCAGGTGTTTCTTATTAGTCTTGTTAATTTTTAGTTTATACAGCCCTCATGCGGCCCCTTTGGGTTTGTGCCTAGCTGTAACGTGATGAGAATTAGTTTATATGTATTCTTGTTTCAGAGTTTTTGTATCTTTTCAGTTTTGCCTTAGTAAACAACAGCATTCTAAGTTTAGATTTATATGCATTTGGCAGACCCTTTTTTCCCCAAAGTATAGCTTGAATGCAGTTTAAGTCACATGTCTGTCTACTCCAATCGCAAATATAAATTTATTTATGTGGTCGGCGTGTGGTTCAGATCCTTTGTTGTAAGCCTATGCGTATTTTTCATTATTGTTTTAGCTTTTAAAAAGCAGATAAATGGTCTGATTACTTAGAAATTACTTAGATTACTTACAAATAAAACAAATCAATAAAGAAGAAATGACACTAATGCTGGCACGGTTCTGAAGAGAATCTCTTAATTTTCCTCCACTAGGTGTCAGTAAAGGTCTGGGAGGGTCTGCCAGATGGACTTCTATTCATCAGTTCCAGCACCGAGGGGCTCGGGTTCATTTGTGCAGAGGAGAGATGTCACGATAACAAAGACAGATTGTGAAATGATACACTCTATCAATCAGACGTGGAAAGAAGGAAAACAAATCAACTGCAGTTTAATGAAGAATGAAACGGAGGAAAATGAAAGTGCGAATGGAAATGTGTGATTACCTGTTGTACTCTCGTCTGCTCTTGCTCTCTTTTAATTGAGGGAAGGGAATGAGCTTTACAAATTCATTACTTTCAGTACATCTCACACACTCGCAGACACGCACGCGCTGGATCTATTTGCCATCGATGGGAGTTCATTTGTTTGCCAAATCAAATCAGACTCATTTGTGGTTTTGCGCGAGGCCTCGCATGCCCGGCGGAGTAAAGAGAAAGGGGTTTTTGATTGGCGGTGGGCATCAGAACAACACGAATGTCGGTTACCACGGCCACTGGCTTTGTGTGCATTAGACTGCATTCAGAAAGCCAATGGGAGATTCTCGCTTCCCTTCGGTTTGTGCTTCAGATATTTCAGGAGCATGAATGGCGATAATCTGTTTCCCTCTCGCAGGTTAATTTCCCCGCGCCGCTCTCGTTCGTCCCGTATTCATGCGGTTTTCAAATAATACGCAGGTGAATGAAAGCCACGAGACAGATAATGAGGCCGGAACAATTCGAGAGGATAATGCTCACATCTCCCCGAGAAGGCCCCAAAAAGGCCTGCGGAAAACTCAACGAGCACCTCTCGAAATAATTGGTCATCTCGAAAGAGTAATCTCACGCCCCCCGGCCCGGTTCTCTTTTACCGAGTTGGGAAATTTTATAGCTCTGCCATACTTATGAGCTATCTTCCTCTGATCAGTATTTGCTCGGCGGCGCTGTCAGATAAAGGACTCGCTGGCAAACAGCTTCAAGCTGCGGCTCTGACATGATCTAGTCCTTTCATTCTCGACTAATGTCCGCGTCACACTGTTCCCAAACCCTTAAGAGCGCGTACGGCGCCGGAAATGATTGCCATCTCGTTATTGTCGGGCATGTAACAAACAGAACAAATATGCTCTCTGCTGTCCGACGGCACCGCTGGAAGGCGGCTTCATTGTTTTTTTTTTTGCAGCGGCTCGGAGGTCATCGCCTGAGGAGACCAAAGGCTTCTGTAGTCGAGTGCCGGCTTTCCAGCGAGACTCCATTCTCTCTGAAAATCGCGTGGCTTCTCGCTAACTGAACCCTGCTGGTCTGCAGCCAGCTGGCTAATAGTGAGCTTTATTCATTCAAATGTGTGACTCATAATTAAATCATGAGCGCGAGTATGGATTCATAGCGCCGCTTATGAGAATGGAAATAAACAGCTGTAAATTCTGCTCTCGTCGGCCCTCCAGGAGTCCCTGGTGAAGCGCTCGAAAGAACCTGTGAAGTAAACAGTTAAATATTCACCGCACACCTGACAGCACAAAAGCCACATAGAGAAATATCCATTAATTATCGCAATTCATCAAGTTAATAGGCTGTGTTTGAATAATAGTCTGAGTATAAAAAAGAGCAATGGTTTTACCTCATTAGGCTCTTTAATACTCTCCTGCACAAAGAGAACATCAGCACGCAGCAACCGTCATTACACGCGCGTGCGCGCGCGTTTATGATGGGATATGGATTTTTTTTGTTCGCTGTCTATGAAATTATAGCATTAAAAAGACAGGCCAAGATCAAGAACATCGAGATCAAGAGTTAGAAGCCGGTTACGACGGTCGGTTTCTGTGTGAACTGTTCAGAACGCGCTTGTGTAACGTTTCGTTTCTTTATTCTTCCGTGACTGATCATCTGTGGCTTTTTTCTTGCTTTTTTCACCCCTCTTTCTCTCCCAACTCATTTCTAGCGGTGCTTTTAAATGCAAAGGCTAGAAACCGTTTGAGTGGACAGAACCGAAAAAGTAGAGAGTAACCTGATGAAAACTTCCAGAGTTAAAAAAAAAAGGAAGTAGATTAAAAGGTCTTTCAATAATAACACATTTGAGAAATCTCACCTGTACTCCTGAGTGCCTGTGCCCTGCGTGTTTCAGCAAATGTAATAATTGGTTTCGGTCCAGAAAGCTCTTCACTGCCATGCTTAAAATAATACTCTAATATTTTTGTGGCTTGTTAGAATGGGAGAGATAATGGCAGAAGAACAGGTTGCATGGATGCACTTAATTCATAGCGTGCATGCAAGCATCAAACTCTTTGATTTTCTCACAAATGCAAAGTGAAAATTTAGATTTTATGTATTAGGCCTATCTAAAAACTCTGGCTGACTACACACTGGAATGCACTTGTGCATGCATATGGTGGCTTTAAAGATTCAATTTACTTCCACATCAGTCTCGGCTGTCGTTTTAGCATTGTGTAGTCTGGGTAACACTATATCTGGTGTCTGAAGAGACCAAAGGCTTGATTAAATCTGTTGATGCTCCGCGGGTCCATGTGTTGTGTCTCGGTCGGATCAAGTTGATCAGAGAGGCCTTTGAAAATATTTGCTGTGTTTATTTTCAAGGTTATCATGTGTGTACATCCCTTGTTCCATTAGCGTTTAGTTTTCATCCGCTGCCTGTCACGTAATAATGTTTTATCCAAACTCTCCAGCTGGCATCTGAAAAATAAGATCAAGGTAAAGTGGTTTGAACATCATAGAACACAATTTGTCTCTCATAATGCTAGATTAAATCTTAACAATAATTTGGCGAACTAAGACATTCAGCAGCAACGTTAAGTGTTTGGACAAGAAGTCACATTTTAAAATGTATGAATAATGTCACTTTTGATTGACCTTTTTGAAGCACAATATTTCACTAACAAGTTTGTTTGGTTTTAACACTGCTGCTTCTGTGTGATTTACCTTGATGCATATTTCTTTAATTTGAGTCACTCTTGAGTCTATTTTTTTTCTTTTACCCTGGTAAAACAAATTCATGTTACTATCTGGGTAGTAACAAAATGGAGAAAATACTAATGTCAGTAGACATGCAAATTTGAAAAATACTTGTTTAGGTTGCTTTTTTTTTTTTTTTTAAGAATCGGTTCAGTCATTAAATGACCCGTAAGACTCATTATAAGCCAGTCGTTTGTCGCCACCTAATGACGTAACAGTGTAACCTGCGTTGTTTCCCAACACTATTTAAAAAAAATATTTTGAAACGTTTTTATGGAACCAGCCAGAGTTATAATGAATCTGGAAATCCACAAAAACTTTTTAAAGTGAAATATAAGGAGAAAAACTAATTTGTTCTCTTTTAGTTAACATTTTGTATTTTCAGTGCCATTTTGGGTAGGCAATTACATTGCATTACCATGAGGATTATGGTAAACTATAAAAACACAAACAAAGAGATCAGTGTATACAAATAAAGAGTGAATCTTGCTTTCCTGGTGGCACAGCAAGAAAGAGCAGTCAGTATATTGAAGTAATGATGCAATGACATGGAAAAGTTGAGTAAGTAACTTTTATTCAGTAGCCTCTCTGACTGACAGTGAAGGGGTTCATTCAGTAAAGATTCGGCAGTGAGAAGGTATTCGGATTGCATCAAACACGTATCTTCCTCTTTTTGAATGATTCAGTAAAACTCGTTAGAGTCATTTGTTTGTGAACTGGACTGCAAAGGAGAAGCAGGGTTGCCAGATTTTTACAACAAAACCTGCCCTGCCATCGCGTTCTGGGGTAAAATACACATTCTCCTGGTAAAATGAGCATCTCAGGGGCCAAATATCACGTTATTGGGGTCACTTCAACCCGCAGACATGAAGAACATCCCGTTTTAAAATACTGAGGAGGAAGAGCTTGTGTTGCCAAGTCTGCAGTTTTCCCGCAGAACTGAGCTACTTTAACACTGTTGCTGCGTGTTGCTTTTATATCCGCGGGTTGAAGCGACCCCAATAATGTAATATTTAGCCCCTGGAATGCTAATTTTACCAGAGGAACCCCATCAAAAAACGTGTATTTTACCCCCCGGAACACGATTTAAAGGGGGCCCCTCTTCATAATGGGATTGGGCTAATTTTTGGATAGTTCTGAGTAGCAATTGGGCAGGTTTTGTTGTGAAAACCTGGCAACCCTGGCACACCGTGAGGAGGGAAAAATGGACAAGAGAGCTATGATCTGCGACACACTTGGTATGTTATGACTGATATGTATATAGGTTATATAACTGTTTTAATTGAAACTAAAAGCCTTTTTTATATTTCTGACGTACAACGCTCCACCATTCTCGTTTCTGTGAGAAATGTTATTTTATTGTTATTGTAAGAACCACTGTTTTAAACAACTGTTCATTATATCGTTCAAATTTTAAACATTTCCTGGTTGTCAAATATTAGCAGAACATGTTCAATTTTGTCACATATTACTGATTAAAAAGTTACTAGCTTGTTTAAAAAAAATGAAAACAAATTTAGTTTTATTTGATTCCAGAAAGGTAAAGGTTTAAAGGAATAATTCACGTCCAGAATAAAAATCTTCTGATAATTTACTCACCCACATGTCATCCAAAATGTTCATGTCTTTCTTCAGTTGAAAAGAAATTAAGGTTTCTGAGGAAAACATTCCCACTGTAAAAAAAAAAAAAGAAAAAAAAAAGTAAAATTTATGGTAAAAAAACAGCAGCTGTGGTTGCCAGAATTTTACCGTAAAAAGTATGGTTGCAACGTTTTAGGTTTTATGGTTTTAACTTAAATGTTCATTTAAAACTGTAATTTCATTAACTGATGTAATGTTAACCAACATATTGAAGTACCAAAATCTGTTTTTGTGCCTCATTTAACAACATTAGATGTAACATACAACTTAAAATAATAAGAAAAACTAAGAAGAAACAGTTATTTCAACAAAAAAAACCCCATCAAATTTGAAATGTAACGCAATGTATTCACTGTAAATTTTATGTTTTTTGTTTTTTTTCCACTTTGAAAAACGGTATACTACCGTAAAATGACATCCAATGTCCAATACAGTTTTTCAACCAATTCAGTTTTGTTAACCATTTAACATGATTTTACTGTAGCATTTTTACAGTATTTTACCATTAATTTCACTGTCATTTTTTACATTGAGGTTTTTTTCTCCATATAGTTCTTCGTCTGTGTACTTTGGTTCAAAAATGTAGGGTAGGGCAAGAAACTCTGTCTCATTTTCTCCTTCAACTTCAAAATCGTCCAGCATCGTTGTTTTGTAAAGGGTGTTTGACTTTCTTTGCACGTTCACTTTGTAAACACTGAATCGGTACTTCCGCATATGTCACAAGTGTGTGATTATGTAATGTGTGAGGTCGAGCTAGTGCAAAACAAGCATTTTGTGGTTAAAAAGTACAGAAATTGTCCATTTTTTTTTAGGAAATGATGGTTTCTGTAGATAAGACCCTTATTCCTCGGGTGGGATCATGTAGTGCAGTGGTTCCCAACCACGTTCCTTGATGCGCCCCAACACTGCACATTTTGCATCTCTCCTTTGTCTGACATGCCCATTTCAGGACTTGGAGTCTCTACTAATGAGCTGATGATCTGAATCAAGTGTGTTTGATTAAGGAGACATGGAAAACATGCAGCGTTGGGGGGCCTCCAGGAACATGGTTGGGAAACAATGGTGTAGAGCTCTTTAAAGGGGTCATCAGATGCCCATTTTCCACAAGTTGATATGATTCTTTAGGGTCTTAATGAAAAGTCTATAACATGCTTTGGTTAAAATTTCTCAATGGTAGTGTAAATAACACCTTTACCTTGCCAAAATCAGCTCTGCAAAAATCATCCTGTTCTGGTCGAGGTTGCTTTAAATGTTAATGAGCTCTGCTCGCCCCGCCCCTCTCTTCTCTCTGTGGAGTAACCAGCCTGTTTACTTTAGCCATTTTTTGCTAACTAGCACGTTATTAGGAAAGGAGATCTCAAAGATTCATTAAAAAAACAAAACAAAAAAAACCTTATACTCACTTCTGCTGTAAGTAAAGCTGGATCACAAATGATTCGCGTGAATATAGACGCATTTATGTAGATTGGGAGGCACATTCCCTTCACAAACAAACGTAATCCACTGCATCTTCAGTGGCTCCGATGTCGGGAGTAAATGACGACCACTATGTTCATTATTACATCCAGCAACACAACACCTCAATCGCTCAATTGAGGTCTAATTTATATTCCTGCTCCGGCATCGAAACAGTGGAGGTCGGACTGTTACAACTGATTTAGGTGGGTCTGAGGTAAGAGCTCATGTCAATCAACTATCGTGGGAGAGGCCTCTGTTGGTGTGAGGCCACACCGACAGGCATCTGAGAATGGCTCGATTTGAAAAAGGGGACATTATTTCTACAGATTAATTAAAAACCACTGCATGGATTTTTATCATTATAGGGTAGATGTGTATATAGACTGCCAACACACATTAATGTTCAAACAACATGTAAAAGTAACATGCATCCGATGACCCCTTTAAAGCTGCATTGAAACTGCAGTTTGGACCTTCAACCTGTTGAAGTCTATTATATGGAGAAAAATCCTGGAATGTTCTCATCAAAAACCTTAATTTCTTAGGGGGACATAGGGGTGAGTAAATTCTCAGTAAATTTTTATTCTGGAAGTGAACTAAGAGTTCAAATACTTTTCGGGGCCACATAAAATAAACCAAAATAACTATTTTTTTTTTTTTTAATGAGGAGTAAGTGCAACCTGTCTCAGAATATTTTCTCCAGCTCAGCTAATGATATACCTACCAAGAGCAGTAAACCTCTTATTCTGGAAAAAGGAAAAAAAAAAAAAAACAAGTCCATCTGCTCAGTCTTACACCTTTCTTGCTAATACACTTTTTCCCCTCGCACTTTCTTTGGTAGGTTTTTCTCGCCATGCTAGTTTTGCCAGGTTCTGTTTTTTGCATCTGTTCTCGGTGGTGTACCACAGGCTGCTCTGCTGCTCTCATTAGAAATCGCCCTACTGTGAGTGACGCACAGTGAGTCAGTGTCTAAAGTGATCCACAGCATTTAACTCCAGCTAGCCACAGCACTGCTCATCACACTGTGACTCCATGGATCTGCACACACAGAACAACAGAATGACTGACAAACAGGAAAGCACACCCGAAAAGGTCAGTCAATTTATATGGACACTTCATTCCAATTACCTTTTAACAGGACGAACATCTAGAATTACAAAATCTGATTGGATGGGCTACATTTAAAGCCGTTTGAAGTAAAATAACCAATATCTACACACCTGCTGTGCACATCCTATTCAATTATAAGGACTGTTTATTTTGATTATTAGTAGTAACCAAAAGCATCAGGCTCATTTGATTATTCTGGAATGGAGTTATTTTTGATCTTAGACACAAAAGCCTTAGACTGAAAACTGCACGGCAACAACCAGTGGTATGAGTTTGGGGCGGAGCTATGTTTTTTTTGACCGACTAGTGGTAGACGATAGGATACCTGTTTGATAACAGTCATTATCGTTGTGATTTCAATTGACAGAAATGACGCACTTCATCTTTAAGTGCATAATAGAGTGACGTCGGTGCATTATTCAGGATTTTTCAGAGCTCTCAACGTCAACACAACAACAGAAGCCTGCGTCATGGAATCGGGCCGCCGTCTGACTTTTCGATCACATCTGAGCCTTTCCGAAGGGCTGCGGAGATGGAGCAGCTCTTCAATTCCAACTCCGCTCTCCTCTCAGCTTTCAAGCCGCTCAGCTAATTCCTTCACTAAGCTGCACCTACCCTGAGGAGGCACTGAAGTATTCAATACTCAGTCAATCCATTAGGAACTGAAGCAGCTGCCTCAGCTCCAGCCGAGAAGAGATTCAATTTCCATGGAGCTGAAGAGAAGCCTGAAACCTCTGAATGAATACAATAACAAATTCCATGAAATTAATAATTAAAGACAGAGAAAGACTGCGGGGACCAGGGTGAGTCGATAGGAAGAATAAAACCATATCCCCGTTTCAGATATACACAGAAGCCTGAAGCCCTTAGAAAAACCTGAACGGGGAAAAGAAAACCCCATTTGAAAGCCTTGTGGCATTTTCTGTTCCTAGGGCCTCCCTTCATCTCTATCCGTGCTGTTCCTCTCATCGCCTGTTTGAAATTCAACCTTAAACATAAGAGTTTAGACTCAAATGTCCAGTATTCACCTGTCTGACTGTCAGTTATGGGGCCTGTGCTAAATGAAAGCTAACTAGTATTTTTTTTTTTCTGTCATATTAACTAGATTTTACATTTTAATTTTCAATGCAGTGCCATCATACACCATTTTTTGAAGGGACATTTCTGGGGTCACTTGGAGCATTATGGGGTGATAAAGGAAAAAAACAAAAAAAAAAAAAAACAACACTTTTAAAAACGTAGTAACTGTATAAACAAAAAAAAAATCATTTAGTTTAGTGCTAAAGGTTTTGCTTATCATGCAAGGTTGAATTACGACTTAGTGACACTTTCTTCTTTTTTCATTTGTAACCCTGAACCACAAAACCAGTCATAATGGTCAATTTTTCAAAACTGAGATTAATCTGAAAGCTCAATAAATAAGCTTTCCATTGATGTATGTTTGTTAGGACAGCACAATATTTGGCCGAGATAAAACTATTTGAAAATCTGGAATATGAGGGTGCAAAAAAATCTAAATATTGAGAAAAAGCACCTTAAAAGTTGTCCAAATGAAGTTCTTAGCAATGCATATTACTAATCAAAAAATACGTTTTTATGTATTTATATAGGAAATTTACAAAATATCTTCATGGAACATGATCTTTACTTAATATCCTAATGATTTTGGCATAAAAGAAAAAGCGATAATTTTGACCCATATGTATTTTTGGCTATTGCTGCAAATATACCCAATGCTACTTAAGACTGGTTTTGTGGTCCAGGGTCACTTTTGTTTTGAGTAGTAATTAAAATAAAAATCATATTTTAAAGTAACACAAATGACACATTATCAGAAAGTTCCCATTTGACCTTTGGTGTTGTTTTAGTATTATTAATGTACTATACATATTATTGAAAAATCAATTGCAAAAAATAAATTCAAATTAAAAATTCAAAATGCTAATTCAAAATAATCATAAAAACCACAAGTTGGGATTAGAACTCGGGTCAGACTTTTTTGACACTTTTTTTTTTTTGACTATTTCATTTTATTTTCAGCTACATTTTAAGTAACGCTGTTATGTGCTTTTGTCATTTTGTTTTTAGTTTTCGTTTATTTTAAATATTAAGAATTAATTTATTTCAGTTTTAATTTTAGTTCAGTTTTAGTTTTTAGGGGTTTAAGCACGGAGCACCTGAAGGGGGCGCTACAGCTATCAAATGTACAAATTTCCTCATAACTCCTGAAGCACTCGTTGCAGACACTCAAGTGTCTTATATCATTGGAATCCTTGGGCTAAGACAAACAAAAACACATTCTATTGCCACCCTGGTGAAATTTTCAGCTATTTTGGGATTTTTGACCTTACCCTGGGTTTTCATTATGAAGGGTAAGGTAAAACCTTTACTTTTGCCTTTACTAGATTTTTCGCTAAATTGGAACCAAACCAGTGTGGACAAAATTCTCTGGAAAGTGACTATGACTAATTATCAAAAAACCTTGAGGTTTTAGCTCACTGTTGCAAAGTGACTCCAAAACTTTCGAAAGAGGTGGGGCCACTTTTCGTTAACAGCTATTCACCTGTTTCCTCAACGTGGAAGTAAGCCTATGGGTGAAACTTCTGGTTCATTATCCGCTGTAGGGAAATAAGGAGAAGAATTACACCATGCAGTAAATGGTAAAACTGGTTTGCACTACAAACCAGCGTGTTCATAATTAAGATAATACATTAAAATAATATGGTAAGACACACAAGCTTGCAATATTAAGCAGCAAAACAAGCTGTTTTGTACAGCTAAAAATAGCTGGACGTGAATAAAACCGGAAGCCACACCCATAAAATTTACAAATGGCCTTTGCCCACATTTACGGGAAGAAAAAGGTGGATAACTTTTCAACAGAATGACATATTTACACCAATCTCGATGCATATAGCCTATGTAAGACCACAATCTAAGGTCACATGAGAAAAATCATGGCATCAGGCCACTGTGTGGTGCTATAATAGGACACAAACATAAAATGGCTATAACTATGCATTCGTTAGTCCGACTGACTTGAAAATTCACATGCAATATCTGTTTCCAGAGTGCCTATGAGCACATTTGTGTATCTCATATATCTTCAAGCACCTATTAGACTAAATTGACGAAGGCTGATCAGAATGAAACTCTGTGGGCCTGTTTAATTCATGGCTCTGAAAGTCTGTGAGAAGTTTGAAAGAAATCAGGCACTGAGGGGCAATATCACATTTTTCAAGTGTGTAAACCAGGACTGGGCAACTGCGGACCTGTAGGGCCATTGTCCTGCAGAGTTCCAAAGCTCCAACCCTAATCAAACACACCTGAACAAGCTAATCAATGTCTTCAAGATCACTAGAAAGCTACAGGCAGGTGTTTGTTTAGGGTTGGAGCTAAACACTGCAGGACAGTTGCCCACCAGGACCGAAGTTGCCAAGCCCTGGTGTGAACGATTGTATATTGAGTGACTTTTCACACATACTGTACACATGGTGTTCATATCATATGATAGATCTCCACATTCTAAACAACTTTGCTTCAAGAACCACTGCTGTCAGTCAAATTGTTTGTTAATTATTTATTATTTAAAAAAAAAAACTTACTTTCATCCATAAAGAGAACACCTCTCCAAAGTGTCAGACACCATCGAATGTGAGCATTTGCCCACTCAAGTCGGTTACGACGACGAACTGCAGTCAGGTCGAGACCCGATGAGGACGACGAGCATGCAGATGAGCTTCCCTGAGACGATTTCTGACAGTTTGTGCAGAAATTCTTTGGTCATGCAAACCGATTGTTGCAGCAGCTGTCTGGGTGGCTGGTCTCAGACGATCTTGGAGGTGAAGAGACTGGATGTGAAGGTCCTGGGCTGGTATGGTTACGCGCGGTTGTGAGGCCGCTTTGATGTACTGTCAAATTTTCTGAAACGCCTTTGGAGACGGCTTATGGTAGGGAAATGAACATCAGCGTATTTTAGTGCTTCCACACATTAGAAAAGGCTACTAACTGAAATATGTTTTTTATCTAATATTTGTTCTATTTTTTTTTTTTTTTTTTTTTTAATTTCACCGTTATTTCAATTAGCAAAAATGTTTTTGGTTTAGTGAACGATAAAAATCCTGATATATATGATATACACGACATCTGTTTTTAAAGAGACTCTTTTAGATAGATAAATTGACAGCGGGGTAAAACAGGAGAACAGGAGGGTAAGCCACAAACTATTTATAACCGGCTGTTGCAGGTAAATTACAGGCAAGTTCCAAACAGAATCCGCCTGTGTTCAAATGAGAAGGCGAAAGAAAAAAGCCACCACAGCGGCATGATCCTGGTACAAAAGCTTGTTGTCTCGGTCTCTGCTCTCCAGGGTCTAGACACACGGGAACATTTTCTTCAGATGGGAAAGGGGCTTGTTACCCCGCCAGTACCAGCTACAATGTGGGTGTCTCTCTCACACAGAGGATAGAGTTCCTAAATGTGAGCGGTAAAAGGACAAGCAGACATAGGAGCACAGAGCCAATTAAAGCCGACAATAGAACAATACAGAAAGCCTCAAAATGCTCCAAATAGGCATAGGCCTCAAATTTAAACCCCTTGCTTTTGGTGAAACCTGTGTCATCTTCTTCAAGCAGAAGCTGGAGGAGAAATACGAGAAGCTTTTTACTTTCATTCAAACTGAATCTGATTGGTTGCAACACATCAAGTTGAATATAATTAGAACGGAGGCTACATCCTTCAAGAGTTTTATTTTTGTGCCACGAATGATTGTATTTACGAGATGCGAGCATGTGAACGCCAACAGGAAATCACGAGGATTTGTCAGCTGCATGTCAATTTAAGAATCATGCTGAAAGTTAATTGGTGTTGATCATAATCAATTAGTGTGAATGCTGGAAGTTGTGAATGGAAGTAGTGTTGATGAAGACAACTTATTTACCTGGTTTATGAGGCATAAGGCTTGTCTGACAAAACTACATTTCCCATCATTTTCTGTGACAGCTCAAGAATAATAAAATACACTGATAAAGCATCATTCACACACCTAATGTGCATCATTTCACCTTCAGTTTGTGTGCCTAGAAAATCTGGCAGTAAAATATAGGGAACAAAGTACTTTTGTACAACAGTGCGAACTACTGAGAGAACTACTGTTACAATTGATACAAAAGATATTGTTTTTTTTCTGTTTGGTTTTCTTCAGAATACCAGATTTGCTCTGCGATCATGTTGTGGCTAAATGAATCACAAAAGAGAAACTAAGGGCCAAATTTAAGGAGCAATGCAAATTACCGCCTGCTTTAAAGGAGGAGTCCACTTCCAGAACAAAAATTTACAGATAATGTACTCACCCCCTTGTCATCTAAGATGTTCATGTCTTTCTTTCTTCAGTCGTAAAGAAATTATGTTTTTTGAAGAAAACGTTTCAGGGTTTTTTTCCCATATAGTGGACCTCTATGGTGGCCCGAGTTTGAACTTCCAAAATGCAGTTTAAATGCAGCTTCAAACGATCCCAAAAGTGGTTGTAAGCGATCCCAGCCGAGGAAGAAGGGTCTTATCTAGCAAAACGATCTGTTATCATAAAAATAATACAATTTATATACTTTTTAATGTCAAATGCTCGGCTGGTCTTGCTCTACCTGAACTGTTTTTTTCCGGTTCATATCGAAAAACTCACATCTCATGTTCTCCCTCAACTTCAAAATCGTCCTATATTGCTGTTTTACCTTTTCTGCTATAGGTGTTTGATCTTTTTGGCATGTTCACTTTGCAAAGACTGGGTCGGTACTTCTGCAGTGATGAAAGATGATTTTGAAATGATTTTTGAAGTTGAGGGAGAAAATATGATTGGAGTTTTTCGACATACCCTAACTTTCTTGAACCAGAATACACAGAGTTCAGGGAGAGCAAGACAAGACGAGCGTTTGAGATTTAGAAGTATTTTAATTTATTTATTTTTTGATAAAAATAACCGATCGTTTTGCTAGATAAGACCCTTCTTCTTCAGTTGGGATAATTTACAACCGCATTTGGGATCATTTGAAGCCACACTTAAACTGCATTTTGGAAGTTCAAAATTGGGGCACCACACCGGTCCATTATATGGAGAAAAATCCTTTTCAGCACTAATTCTTCACTGCGCGGCTTTAGTGAACTTAGTAAATTGAAGACACAAACATCATATTATCATATTATCATATATATGCTCATCTTGCACTAGCTCGACTTCTACAGTCATATTTTGAAAGGTCAGGCGTGACGTAGGTAGAAGTACCTACCCAGTGTTTACAAAGCAAGCGTGCAAAGAAAGTCAAACACCCTTTACAAAAACAGATAAAACAACAATGTTGGATGATTTTGAAGTTGGAGTAGAAAATTAGATGTTTGTTTGCCCTACCCTACCTTTTTGGACTGGAGTACAAAGATGAACTAACTGCGCATGACCTTTCCAACATGATAATGCAATGCCTGAAGTCATAGACGCACATCGCAAGGCTAGTGCAAGATGAGCATTTGTAGATAAAAAATAGATAAATTTGTAATTTTTTTAGAAATGATCAATCGTCTGCCTGCTTCAAGACTTGCTTTTTTGGGCGTTAAATAATGGCGCATATCCCAGTAATTTAACGTGCGCAAACATTAGCAAATTGCGTTGTGTGATTCATTTTAATACTTTCCTTGTGTCTGAAAGGGAAACTACTACAAATAAACTGTGTCCGCACCTTTTCAGCACTAATTCTTCACTGAGCGCCTTTAGTAAATTTAGTAAATTGAAGACACAAACATCATATTATCATATATTATTATATATGTTCTCATCTTGCACTAGCTCGACCTTTCACATTACGTGGTCACGTTGGAAAGGTCACACATGATGAGCCGAAAGTACCGACCCAGTGTTTACAAAGCGAACATCCAAAGAAAGTCAAATGCCGTGACTTTTCCAACGTGATTACGTAATGCGCGCATCGCAGAGTTAAAAAGTATATATTTTTGTATTGTTTTTTAGAAAATGACCGATCATTTTGTTAGTTAAGACCCTTATTCCTCGGCTGGGATTGCGCAGAGACCTTTGAAGCTGCATTGAAATTGCAATTTGGACCTTCAAGCCGTTGGGCACCATTGAAGTTCACTACATGGAGAAAAATCCTGTAATGTTTTCCTCGAAAACCTCTCTTTTTGACTAAAGGAAGAAAAACATGAACATTTTGGATGACATGGGGGTGAGTATCAGGAAATATTTATTCTGGTAGTGAACTAATCTTTTAATTTCTTTTAAGGAAAAAAATCTGAATTGTAGTGTATATTATCACATGCTATCATAACTTGTAGAAATATAGTCAGTAGTTACATTAATAACACCAGAAAATGACAACTCAGTGAAATGAGAAAGGAGCCAACGTGCACTGCAGATCAAAAAATGTGCCAAACTTTAGAAGCTTGATTTGAAGTTGTGCGTGTGTCCTTTTTTAGAGCATGTTGATTTATTCATGTATGTTTTGCACCAGGCCCGAGGCTGCAGGGAAAAGAGGCCACTGTCAGCCCTTCCTCCCATCCTGAGCCCTGCACAAACCCCAAAAACATGCTCACGCCAGAGAGCTGACAGTCATCCGCCCGTCTCGGCGGATCTCTCCAGATGCACGTCACAGGGATCAAAGGCTGGCCCTTGTCACCGCCGCGTGGCTCATGACAGTCGTCACACAGAAGAATAATTCAGGGGACGAAGCCCACCGGGGAAAAGGGCATTGGCGCACACGTGTGTGATTCTTTTCAGCACACAAACTCTATGTTTCTCTCCTTCCCACCTGCGTTTGCCCCAGGCACAGAGGCTTACAAAAACTCACCTCCCCTTCCAGCTCACATGATAAATATGAGAGGTTTGAAAACCCCAATCAGGGAGTGACAAACAGGATTACATGCTGTTTGCACCTGGTTGTCATAATTAGAGCACTGATGACAGGGGAGGAGTTAATTGAGATGAAGATCACACTGAGGCGGGTGTGATGCGCACGCGGCTCTGCATGAACGCTCAAAGGCTGTTTAGAGTGATAATTACTCCCTCGGTCACCTTAAACAGCATTAACAGGCTTTTCGATAGTTAAGGCCTGAAACATACTCTACGCAAGGACGCAAGCCAGGTACGTGAGCTCCACTTTGAGATCTGAAATGTGTCAGACCACCACAAGGGGTGCTATAGTATAAAGAGTAAAAAATGATTGAGCATGAAAGCATCCGTCCCGATATCCACACTTAGATAAAGATAAAGGAAAATCCGGCCGAAGTACAATGAAAGTATCTGAAGTAATATAAGGATGTTTCCTATCATTTTAAATGTTTAGAATGTATTTATGAGAAAGGGTTCTAAAAAATATGGCTTCTTAAAAAAAAGTATCCTGTGGTTCAATTTGCCCCACACTCTAAAAACAAATGGTGCTATATAGCACTAAAAGTGGTTCTTTGGCTCGTAATCATAGGGGAACCACTTTTAGTGCTATATAGCACCTATTTTAAAAGGTGCTATATGGCACCTTTGTCAAATGGTTCTATGTAGAACCATCAGATGTAAAACAGCAAAATCCCCAGTGTTAATTTAACACTCTGAGTGTGGACACATATAAACACTGAAGCAGTGTTAAAGTTAACGAGATAATTAGGTGATTAACGAAGTGATGATTGAGCATTATTGAAGACACCTGATGTTAATAAGCAGAATCACCAAAGGAGAAAACCAACATTTTTAAGCAACCATTATAGTGGTCAGTGTTTGCATTAGTTGGGCTCTTGACCCTTAAATCTTTAATACTAGATTTTGTTTGGTTGCTGTATTTGAGTTGAAACAGCCAGACAAACCAAAAGCTCAAGTCACCAGGTGATTATGTTTTAACATATTCGTTGTTTGACATAAATCACCTAGAGTCCAATCTCTAAGTTAGGTTTTTTTTTTGCATATTGCAATAGCCTTGACAATCCACAGAAGATCCAGCACTTCCTATACATTTTGGAAAGATTTTTTTTGCAACCTGTTAATGAAAAAAAAGCATTTCACCTAGGCACACATAGACATCAAGAACCAGCCCATGAATCTCAACAATGGTGACAAACGGCATATTCAGATAAACAGATCAACTCTGAACTCTCATAATTTATTCATGCCGCAATGCATGATGGGAGTCATGGATGAGTTCTGATTGGCTACAACACGCTTTTTGATGGTCACCGTTGTTGTGATTCTCACACTGATTCTTCATGTCTGTGTGTCTTAATTAAGAGAAACTTTTTTCATCATCTGTCTGGTTATGGCAAAACTGACTGATCTTTTGTTCACAGTTTTTTTTTTTTTTGTAATCTGTAAGGAAATTCTATGTTAAATACTCAAGTCACTATATGATGATTAAGTCAAGCACAGTCAATGCCATCTTATTGACTTTTGCTCTTTGCTTGTCTGGCTGTTATAACTCAGTAATTGCAGCCAAACAAAACCTATTATTGATGATTTAAGAGTCAAGAGCCCAACTAATGCAAACACTGACCACTATAATGGTTGCTTAAAAATTTTGGTTTTCTCCTTTGGTGATTCTGCTTATTAACATCAGATGTCTTCAATAATGATCAATCATCACTTCGTTAATCACCTAATTATCTCGTTAACTTCAACACCGCTTCAGTGTTTATATGTGTCCACACTCAGAGTGTTAAATTAACACTGGGGATTTTGCTGTGTATAGCATTTTATTACTTCAACAAAAATGGTGCTCAATAGAAACAATCATAGGGGCTTGTATTACTACAATAGTAGTAAATATATTTACTACAATGGCAAAATGTCTTGAATCAGTTTTATGCTTTTCTAAGGTCAAAAGGTCTTATGTGGGAAATATTTCCTTATGGGGGCCTTAGGGGCAAAAAGATCTTCAGGAAATACACTGTATGTTAATGTTGTTTTTAATCCTTTCCCCAACTGAAGAGTTTAAGAGAAAGTTAGAGATCCTTATTCAGAGGCTTAACAGGTTCTTTGTATGGCAGTGGTGCTATATAGCACCTTAACGACCCCAAAGAACCACTGAAGAACCACTGAAGAGCCAGACAGGGGCTTGACCGGTTCTTTATACACTAACGGTGCTATATAGCACCACAATCACACCAAAGAACCGCTGAAGAACCGCTGAAGCACCATTTTTTTTCTGTGTGCAGGTTAGGGGTAAGTTGGCCGAAGTCAGTGGGTAAGATGCACCATCTGAGTGATAACTGACCATCTGACTGAATCTGACTCAGACCCATGTGAAATTTGAAAGATAATTCACCTCTTTTAAAAACTAACTTAATCAAATTTAATTTTACAAACTTAAAGCTAACTTAACCGAAATAAAACCTATCAAATGAAGTTTAAATTTCAATCGTTAATTATTTGAATTTCTGAAACATTATGTTGAACACCAATGTTTTAACCATCCCAAAAACAGACTAAACAGGGAGTTTGTTGATTAAAATGAAATAAAATCTGAATTAGAATGAAGGAATAAATATCACTGAAACTAATAAACATTGTAGTCAAAAGATGGTACTTTTTCTGTAGTGTCGAACAGGCCATTAGGGACTACAGGTGAAAAGATATATTTGATTATTATGTGATGAAAACACAGGTTCTCAGAGAAGGATTTGGTGCACTTTTAAACTGTCCCTATAAACTAAACTACAAATAATATTACATTAAAATTCCAGTTTATACTTCAGAGATTTAACTTAACTTAAGTGCCTCATGGTGGGGTAAGTTAAAGCGCTGGCTCAACTTACCCCATAGTATTTGGCTCACTTTGCCCCATAGCTGGCATTTAAAAAACCAAAAAACAAACAAACTAATATTTAGCTACTGTAAATGATTTGCATGGTTTTATGTGTTGCTAAATCACCTATATGCATCATAAATATTTTTAGACCTGGATAAATTTGCTTTGATATAACAGCCATTAACTACATCTGTTATGCTAAACTTTAACTTTGACAGGCCAAAAACAGTTTTTAAAGTAAATAGGTGCCTTCCACTCCTCCCATGTGTTTCTCCTTTTCACAGTTTGGCAGAAATGATGTGTGATTTCAAAATACTTGTACATGACAGTAAAAGTGTACAGTTGCCAAAATAAAAGGGGTGGGCCAACTTACCCACTGGCTCAACTTACCCCACTCTCCCCTATAAGCTGTAAATGCTCTGCATACCCAAATCATTTGAGAAAATGTATTACTACAAATATTCCCTTGTCATTTGAGGTGTAGCATAAGGCATACATAATGAAATGCTGGGAACACATATGTAACTGTCTATAAGTTGTTTATTTGCCAAACAACGTTAATTTTCTGCCAATATGTCCCAGTTACAGAGAGATTCAGGAGAGGGGATCCACAACAGCCTTGGTGCCTGTGCTCTGATGCTATGAATCACCATTATTGTTGCACGTTCTCATTGCTTTATTGGCATGTGGGTGATTTCATGAGCATGAAAAGCTTTTTAATGCAAATCTAATGCATCTAAATCAGGGGTGCCCAAACTTGGTCCTGGAGGGTCGGTGTCCTGCAGAGTTTAGCTCCAACCCTAATTAGACACACCTGAACCAGCTAATCAAGCTTTTACTAGGCATGCTAGAAACTTCCAGGGATGTGTGTTGAGGCAAGTTGGACCTAAACTCTGCAGGACATTGGCCCTCCAGGACCGAGTTTGGGCACCCCTGGTCTAAATCAATCAATCAATGTTTTCTCAAGCAAAGCAAATTTTGAAAGTCGACTGAAAATGTATCTTCTTAGATTTTTTGGCATAGACAAAGTATGATGTTGGCATCAACAATTTGGAGTTTTTTATTCTGCTGAAATATCGCAAATGTCATTTTTCAGACCTGTCATGTGCAGAAGTGGCCAAGACTACAAGTATGGGTACTGGAAAAGGCCTTCGGAATATGTATTGAATTGGAATAACAGAAGGAGTAATCATTCTCTGTCCTTTAAAGGGGTCATGAACTGAGAAACCAAAATTCCCTAGATCTTTTCACATTTGAACTATATCATTTTACTAAAAAAGCATTGTGTAATTTTCAGAACTCAAAACATTCTTGTTAGTCTAAAATCAGCTTATATTGTAGCCAATCTGCCTACTACAAAAACATCCTGTAAATTTTAGAACTCAAAACATTCTAGTTAGTCTACAGTCAGCTTAAATTAAAGCCAATCTGCCAAAACGACAGCTTTTGGAATGTGCCACTTTTTGATGTAATAGTGTGGAGAAACTCCACCTCTGCAGAAGAAGATCAATGCCTGCTTTTACATCACTGCCTGTTTAGCCTCGCCCACAGATTCGTGCATGTAGTAAAAACAACCAGAGAGGTAAATGCAGGTTTACGCTGAAGGAGATGGCTCTGAAGACAACTAGATGCTGTGCAGTGCCAAGTCTTTGCATTGTCTTCCTTCTGACCCCAACATTAGGAAAGAATTGATGAACTTTATTTTTAAGGAAGTTCTAGACTACATCAGTAAGAATTTGGTCCTTTGTTCACTTCATTTTACCACGGATTCGTTTACAAACAAGGCACAATTCGACGCAGGATTTTCAGAAAGATTGAAACTAAAAGACAACGCTGTGCCAACTATACAGATGAATTCAGTGCTTACAAACAGTGATAACGTTTTTTTGTGGGCGGAGCTTATCTGGTTGCAGAAAATTACAGTTTTCAAGTAGCAGTCTATGGAGCCATGGAATAAAAAATTGAGTACATAAAATTGAGTAAATTTGGGTTTATATTTCAAAATTCTGACTTTATTCCAAGATTAAAACTCACAATTCTGATAAGAAAAAACAACTCGTCATTCTCTCTTTCCCCTCAGCTCTGGCTTTTTCCCCCTGAGAATGGACAAACTCACTATTGCTGAGTTAAATCGAGTTATAAAGTCTGAACTAGGAGATAGAAACGTTTGTGAGAAAAAAATCTGAATCGTGAGATAAAATAAATAAAAGTTATGTAAAATGTTAATAATAATAGGTTTAAATTAGGGCTCTCAATCGATTATGTATTTTAATCTAATTAATTACATGATGTTTCGATCAATTAATCTAATTAATCACATTATAAATATGACTGTGAAAATACCCACAAAAGATTATTTAAAGCTATTTTTGTGTTAAATGATAAAGTATCAAGTAGACATTACAAATTGAAGCTTTAGAAATAAATATTTTATTTGATTCAACATAGAATGTATTACATATGAACATTTAGGCTACAATGGCCTAATATAAATTATATGGAACACAAAAGAAGATAATTTGAGAAACATCTCTGTATTTTTTGTTCATACGATGAAAGTCATTGGTAACCGCAACAGCTTTATTACCAACAGTCTTCAAAATACCTTCTTTCATGTTCCACAAATAAAAAAAAAAAAAAAAAAAAAAAAGATTTAAAATGACATGAAGGTGAGTAAATGATGACAGAATTTAAGTTTGTTTTTTGGTGAACTATCCCTTTAATGTTGAATCCGACAGTAATGTCACACCACACAAATGTGAGTAACTTTTTATTACATAGTCACTATTGTTTTGTCTGTTATTACAGATTGTGAGAGTATTTATCCATTTTTAATCTAAATCACAGCAGCGTCCATCTATGAAGGATGTAGGCTGTCAAACATGCACAGCTGTTAGCCAATCATAGCAGTGGGTGTTTACTTCTGAGTCTACAATCCACCACGCCTATTCAAACAGAGCGTTCTGATGAGGGGGGTCAAAACAGGACAGCCTGTTACTTCAAAATTATGTTGTTGTTTTTTTTTTTTTTGTAATGTAGAAACTTTTTTCAAAACTTTTCAACAAGGTTTCAAACAAATATATATATATATATATATATTTTTTTTTTCATCTAAACTTCCTTGCTTTAAAATTCCACCTTCCAATCTTCATGATTCCTCAATTCACATTCATTTCATTTCTGGATGGTGCACAACCCTGTCAGCTGTTTGCTGAGACAGTGCAAGCTGAAAGAGATAGTTCAGCCAGAAATGAAACTTCTGTCACAATTTATTCACCCACCTGTATGACTTTCTTTCTTCTGCAGAACATTCAAAATTGTGAGGAATGTTGTGGAACCCATTGACTTCCATTGTATGGACCCCAAAAAAACACCCACTGAGGTATTTCTCAAAATATCTTCATTTTATGTTTCACAGAAGAAAGTCAGACATGCATTTCTGAAATGACATAAAGGTGAGTAAATGATGACAGAATTTTCATTTTTTGCCTGAACCATGCCTTTCAGAACATTTGAAGATACCTCTATAGACCCCCAGAGTACTGAGATTACCACCAGAGTAACACAAGACAGAAGTATGTACTGTCTAAGCATTCACTTCTCTGTATCATTGTGAGGTTTCCTGCCTAAGACAGACAAGAAAAGTATCTGGAAACAGTTCTAAGAAAGCATAAGTTAAAAACATAAAGATGTCACCCCGATACTTTCTCTGAAATTCTAAGGCGCTATTGATGTTTAACTCCAAACCTTTGTGTTTACTTTACAGCGCTCCTCACAGTTTCTGTCTCATTGACGCACACATCAATACAGCCTTTCCCGCAAAATTCCAAACCACATCAATATTAAACAGATCTAGTGAGTCGGGTAAATTATGTAGATTATGTTTTGAAAGACTGGGAACGCTTTTCTCACATCAGTGCTGGTTGAGCCGCTCCACCTGGGTGCGTTTTGATGTGAACGTGGAAGGGAGCGCTACCATTAGCCGCGTTCACATTATTGATACGTACCTTTTGAGGAGGGAGCGCGGGAACACAGGCTTTTCAGAGACGAATGAACCGCTGTTTGTACTGAGGGAAGGCTTTTGTACTCGAGCTACGCAGCGTCGCACCCCACAGTCAGAAACCCAGTTGAAGAAATTGAACAGAAAGTCTTATTTTACTAACCTAACACCTATAGTTTGCATCAACTTGATAAAAATAGCTTTAAATAAAGCAACTTTTGCAAGCAAACTGTGTCTGTCACAGGCTCTTGGCAAGATATCTTCTTCAACAAAGCTCTATTTTCTCGAACATATTTGTCTTTTATGTTATGTTATGTGGGAGTCGTGCACCTGCCGTTTATTTGCACTATTATGAGAGAACTCTTACTGTAAAGATCTCGCTATGACATTTAGTTGCTCATCTCCATTTCAAGGATAAATGCTGCAGTCATAAGGTTTTGCAGTCTATTTTACAAATGATGATCAATGTGCTTTAATGGTGTACAATGAAGCTAAAAGACCTACTTATAGAGTAGTTCACCCTCAGGCCATCCAAGATGAGTTTGTTCATCAGAACAAATTTGGAGAAATTTAGCATAAAAAAAAAATCAATAGATCCTCTGCAGTGAATGGGTCCCGTTAGAGTCTAAACAGCTGATAAAAACATAATGATAATCCACAAAACTTCAGTCCATCATTTAACGTCTTGTGAAGTGAAAAGCTGTGTGTTTGTTCATTTTAAAGACATTTTTAACTTCAAACTATAGCTTCTAAAGTCCTCTCTCAATAATATTGCTTTCTCCAAGGAACAGTTTTAAGAAACTAAGTGTATTCTTTGTATTTCAGTGTAGTTTTTCATAACATATTGTTATCTCAAGCTTTCATATTACATGACAATCAGTCTTTTGTCATTGCCCTCCATGACCTCATGGATCTGAAACATTTTGTTGTGCTGCTGCTGTATGAAGTGTTTCAGGAGAAAATAAAATCAAAAGTGCCTTTTACCTTAGGGGCCTTTAACCCCTTGTACCGTACCCTCGATCAAAGCACTTAACCCCAGGTAACTCCATAGAGACAAAGTGTGTACTGTATGTCACTTAGCAATTTCCACTGACCATAGCTGTGTGGAACCAAATACTAAATTCTATACGTTGTGAATGCTCGCTTTTGCTCTCCACCGAAGGTGATACACAGATACCTACTATTATAAGAGCTAAATTTAATAAAGCTTAGAATATCTCTAAACATTTTTAAAGCATCACCTACAAGAGGGTCGGTACCATGTGGTCAGTTTTTTTTTTTCCCAACAGCAATTAATTTTCACTCTGGATTCAGTGGCCTTCATAATAGGTAGGTTATTTTTGAGCCGCACAGAGAATCGGTCTAATTTATACAATTTGCTTAGGCTAAATTTAGAGAGTAATTGCTAGTGAAGGTACTCTCATCAAGAGCCACAGGTGGTTGTTTATTTCTCCCCAGCCGCCTGCGGATTTCTCAGAAAAAGCTTTTTGAATAAGTTCAGATCAAAGACAACAACTTTAGGTCCTTGTCGGAAAATAGTCGCCTGCGTTCGGCAGGGCTGAAGCGTTTGAGGATCGTATTGCTTACACTGTGGCTGTAGGTAGGCTGGAATCTAGACGATGTTGCGTGTCTCTAATTGGCTTTCAATCATCGGACTATTGTGGTCTGATCCCTACTGATGTGCTTCCAGCTCTGCCTGTTTCACTTACGACTATGAATAAACGAGCAAAAAGCAAAAATTATGACATGTAATCTTCTGGCATTTTGGCAGTGCCATTTATATTTGCATTTGCACTTCTGTGTTTTGAAATGGGATTTCTTTCAGGGAGAAAATAGCATTTCTTTCTGATGCAAAATTGTCTGGAAGTCACACTGAGAAATCCAATGAATGAGAATCAAGAGCTGAGAATCATATCTTCATCATATTTTCTGTCTCGAGTCATTTTGCGTTAACCGGCGCATTCTGTCGAACATCCCCCGGCTGAATTCGCATCACGCACGTGGGGCGCGATGCGCGCGCGCCCGCATAGTTCGGCGCGGGAAGGGAATATCACAGCGCTCTCCCGCAATACTTCTGAGAAAATGATTTGTTTAGTTTCAAATGAGACACGCGCAATTTGCATGATACTATTTCAAGCTCCATTGAAACTGAACCTTCGCTGCACTTTCGGCGTCTGATAGGAAAATAGTGTATCGGGTCTTGTCATTTTTCATCAAGCCTTGAGATTTTTTGATCTTTTATGAGAACGCACTGTCAGGAACAGTTTACATGACAAGAAGGTTTGAAAACACATCAATCATTCCGATGATAAACATGGCTCATGTCATCTCCTCTTCCTGTCTGCTCTCTCCATTTATCCCACTTGTGAACGTGTCCTTATTATGTCACGTTCAATTAGTGAAACGCCTTTGGAAAACGGAGACCTCTTGATTGGTGACAGAGAAGAAGAGGCTTGGCAAACAGCGGGAATGTTGGTGTATGGATGCTGTCGCTGACACGCAGCGCTCTCTGTGCCTTTGAATATCTTTTTTTTTTTTTTTTTTTTTTTTACAAAGCCGGCGCTCATAAAATGTGCAAAATAGCCCTCTAAAATGTTATTAACTCAAGCCAGCCCAATGTAAACACTCCTGAATTATAGTGAGGCAAAATATATTTTTATTCCAAATCAGCCAGGAGTGTAAAAAGATAGGGGAGCACTCTGAAAATACGCATCAGTGACAATGTTATGAAATTGAGTCTGACACCTCTAAAATTACCCAAACCTTTTCAGTCTGACAGCTGTAGCAGACTGGCACTTTAAAATGAACAGCTCCTGTTTTCAAAACCCAACAGCGGCTCTATCAGCACGGCCACGGATAGTTTCGCAGAGGGCCGGTTCTAATCGTAAAGGTTCAGTGTTTTTGGCAGGTTCCAGATAAGGCGAGGATTTATGCACAGACAAGATTAGAAATCCGCGCGGCTCTGTCACAGCGCACTTCCTCCATGCAATGCAGCGATACTGAAACTAATCTCGCGGCAAACATATTGGAGATCCTGTAACACAAACCTAGATGGGAAGGAATGGGCTAATCTATCTGCATTCGCGCCATCGGACTCCACAAAGGACGACGTTTGCCGCGGCTGCGGGCCGAGACGCTGCGCAGATGTGGCCTGTGAATGAACCTTTTTTAAAGAGAGATGATGCTCAGTCCGGTTCTATAGAGATACGAGTGCAGATCGATATCTCCCGCGCAGCCAGTAGCGGCTCTCGTGCTTTTCAAAATGGACAGGTAACACAGAGGAAAATGGCATTGCTTTAGCTCTGGAGACTCGATGGAGATGTTTCATTTAAGTATCCAGATGAATAGTAACAAAAAATACAATTAATTACTTTTGTGTTTAAGAACGTAGCTCATTTGGTCTTGGAAGAAATGTTTGCGTTTATATTGAAATATTCATATTCATTCTGGCAAGCAATCAGTGCCGTCCTGGACATAAGACTGTCATTATTTTCTCACCCTCAAGTTGTTCCAAACCTGTATGAGTTTCTTTCTTCCGTTGAACACAAAAGAAGATATTTTGAAGAAAGTTGATAACCAAATGGTTGCTGGTATCCATTGACTTACATAGTATTATTTCGATACTATGGAAGTCAATGGCTGCTGGGAACAGTTTGGTTACATGCATTTGTTGAAATATCTTATTTTGTGTTCAGTAGAAGAACAATAAAAGACAAAATGATGACACAATTTTCATTTTTGGGTGACTTTTCTAGAACTGATACATTTAACATTGATTACCACTCTGAAAAGGGAATTCTTTATGAAATATTAGATTAAATTGCCTTTAGAACATGATTATATTGCACTCTAGACTTTTTCTTTGATTTTTGTTGGTCGGGGATAAAGCTGTGTGTTTAATAACTCCACTCCCCTCATTACTAGTCTGAATTATACCACTTTGCACTAAAATATTTAACAACATGGGTTTAAGGGCTCATTAACAAATTGGTCAATTCAGCATCCGATAAAGAGGTCCATCTGTTTTACTGAAGGCCCCATGTGGGCCGCTCTGAGATTCACAGCAGCAGAAAATGGTGTTTTTGAAATCGAAATATTATTGGCTAAAGAGACATTTTCATTAGCCGTCGCCACGTAACCTGTGGATCCAATAAAATTTCTGTTCAGATAAATATTGAGGGATGTTCGCTGCTGAAAGGTGTGTCTAATCTTCTAAATGACGCTGTAAAAACGGAAGCTGATTCTCTGCTTTTCAGCCCTCCATCTGGAAACCCATCTGTACCTCCTGTTTTATGGATCTGATTCCCACTGTATCCAATACTCACATGAAGGTTAATGACTGGACAAACTGTAGCATGCTAAGGTCATGCATTAACCACAAACAGGGTCAGGAAGGGTAACCAGAGCTGTTAGCATATGGTAAATATTGAATATGAAATAGGATAAGCTTAGGGATAGATCTATTGACAATGCTTAATGCGACCGTACACGCTAAAGACTATCCGCTGGGATTATTTATTTGTCATATCTATTCTAGGGCAAAGCTATTCTGTGACATGAAGCAATTAACACTGTAATAAGATAACGTCTTTGTGAGGGAACGCTTGATTCAAAGCAATTTAGAATGGCTTCGCTGTGGTCGTAGTTAAAGATCCCTCATCATGTAATACATTTTAAAAAGAAACTGTCAAAAAGATAGAGTGTCAATGATGCTCTACTTCACACAAAATAAGAGGCACCATGATAAGAGAAGATTGATTACCCCATGCTTTAGGAACTTTTGATATTGCATGGAGTCCTGGGGTGGAAAAGAACCATTAACCGCACCTGCTGTTGCATTACCTACATCTGTTCCTTATTACAGTGAAGCAAGACACATGCTTCCACATGATGTGCCAGCTTGACGCATTAGCTCATAAGCGTTCCGGTTTGTTTGACGCTTTAGTGACGGATCAACGATCGACCCATAATTGGACAATTATCGGACACGTCAGCTGTTTAGATCTATTTGGGAAATCTTGAAAATCAAAAGTGCTTTCAGAATTTTTGCATAATTTCCATTTCACCTAACTTAATAACATCAGCATGTTATTGTATTGGAATCAAGCTGTGGGATTCCAATACATTCAATTAAATCTTTTATTTATTTAGTGGAATGAAAGAATCTGTGTGAAACAGGATGACTGAATGAATTTTTTTTTTTTAAGTATGTTTTATTTTTATGTTAATAACAACAGGGAGAGAAGAATAAACTTTTTTTTGTGTGTGTGAAAAAACATAAAATCTATAATAACTTTAATAATTTTCAAGAGAGAAGAAGTCATGTGCGGCAGAAAAACTTTATGGCACTTCCCACTGTTCTAAGTCATCATCAAGAGTTATTGACTTTTCATATCCTTGTGGTTGAACTGTGAGATATAATTGGCTCACCTCACCTAAGTAATGTGCTGTAATCATTCTGTAGCACTCTCTGAGCTCAGTTTATAATAATAAAAAAACTAAATTAAGCTACATTATTTAATTTCTTGTGATTTATCTAATTTTAACACTTGTTTATGGTTTATCTTGAATGAAATTACCATAGAAATGGTTACTGCAGTACTAGGTTGTAATGTTAAATGGGTCACTCTATAATTAGGGGTACATTCAGAATTTGACAATGTAAAGAAAACAGTATTCCTGTTTCCCAAAAACCCAAACATGACCTTACATAGCTGCTTTGAAACAGTATATATTGTATAAAGTGCTATATAAATAAAGGTGATCTGTAGGAATATGTTGGTAACTTAGCTGACATTTTTAGTGTTTTGGGCCTACTCAGCATGGAAACCTAGAACTACTGAGCATATGGTATGTTTAGAAATATATTTTTATAAACAAGACATAAGTTTTAGTTAAACTGTCTTGTTAAAATTTGCAGCAATAATACTTGTGTAACACTGTTGACAGTCAATTAATCCACTCTTGATACAGGTTTGCTAGTTTAACCAATATTAGGGGAAAAGAGAGAACATAACTTATAGTATTTTATCCATGTGCATCTAGAGGAAATATCATCATACTGTGCAAATTATGTGACAGTGGGACAAACCATTCCTTTTTTCAGCGTACACCCAAATGTCTTGATAACCTAAACTAACTGAATGGAAAACTATGAAATTAATTTATATTTGAAGTAATTTCTATGCTCAAATGCAGAGTAGAATGAGCAACTTTACAAAATCGGACAGCTGAATACCAGTGTTGTCATCATTTCTGAACAAAAGATATGGCTTTTTCAAGTAGTGTGATTGGAAAAAGAATATATTTGTGTACTAGAAAATTAAGCATTGGGGCTTTATATCGATGAAAATATGTTAAATATATACTTCACGAACATAAGATGTACCCACAATTATAGAATGACCCAAATATATTAATTTGAATATTAAATGCCTTTCAAGATTTTTATGTCATAGTCCTGTCACTTTAATCAGAAGCTTATACTCAGATGGTCGATTAGCAATGCTATGTTCAACCTATAAATCTTGTATCATATGCAGTGTGCAGACCTGCCTAAACTAAATGCTTAAATAGACCTCGTCTCTCAATCAACCCTCATGTGTTTACGAGCGGGTATTTACGTTTCCAACATGGCGGACGCGCGGGACGGCTGAACTTGAGACAGGTATGTTTTTATGGCGTTCGAAAGTTATGAAATACGAGATATTAAGTGATGTTTTGTTTCAGCATTGGTAGAAGGAGTGTTACAATGCTGAAATATGAAAATACATGAGATGTATTGTCTGAAGTTGTATGAATTTTCGGAGTTTAATAACGAGCTGTGTAGACGCGTTTAATGTTGGCACCTGCGCGCAAGTTTTGTTAGTTCAGGTTGCTCATGATTTATGATTTATCTGTGCATCTAATTTTGAAATATGTTAAATATAGTGCATCTTGTTGAGCTCGCTGTGCTTCAGAACTGTATCGATGTATGAATGCAGATACATTTGGATTTTGCATAACTACTGTTTAACTAATCTATCGACAGTGTTATGATAATACAGTTATTGTCAAATTCACTTACTTTGCATATTGATGCTGATATTTGGCGTTAAATTGAGAGAGACAGTTTTTAAGGTGAGGTCAATCATTACAGCATAAAGCCTGACAGGCTGATCATGACCCAGATGTAAAAATCCAGGGCTTTTGTTTTACCCTGAAGGGATTCCTTTAGTGATAATGACTGACTGGGTGTAGAATTAACCCACTTATTGCATGGCTGTCATGCCATAAGTAAATCAATATGAACTTACATAAGAAGAAAGACTGTGGGGTGATATAGTGACTGACCAATCAGAATCACATGTTTCAGAGAGCCGCATAATTGCAAGTATTAAATAGCTTGTTTTTAGTTGATTTACACGCTGTTCATTAGTATCAAAGCTCGTTTACCCATGAGCGTGTTCATCAGCATGTTTTCTGCGATGGTGGATTTTGCATAAGGGATCTGCGGATCTGTTTCCGGCTGTGTTTAGAACGAATGCACATGTTCAGATGGCACTGGGAAGATCATTCATCAGGGGTTTTGAACAACAGTACACATGGACAGCGAGGAGGCATTTATCTCCCCGGAACAACACAAACACAGAGCTGCTGCCCTGGAGACTTCAGCTGCATGCTCAAATCACCATCCCTCTTCATATTCCACTGTGTCTAATTAGCCAATTCAGTCCAGACCACATTTATAGACCCGATGGAACATACAGACACACACACACTTTATACGCACATGCACACAAAGAGTCTATCCTGGAATTCACATGTAAATTAGATTGTAGTTCAGAGAGCCTTGTTCCTACGGTGGGGGCGTCTGCTTCTAGACACTTCGAAGACAATCTAGCGGAAAGAACCTGGGCATATATTAGATTTAAAACATCAGACTCTGGATTTGCGTGTTAATAAATGCAATAATGGTATTCCAAACTCGTGTAATCCAAGACACAGGCAGCCATCCACCTCAGCTAGTGATGCAGATTGGGCCAGTATGTTCTCTTGAGGAGAATCACACTGATGTCTTCTGACAAGCTTCATTCCACAGGAGAGAGGGGTCTGTCACCAGGACACCATCGCCCAAACGCTTGCCTGAGGCCGTCTTCCCCACTGACTCACATTCTACAAACAAGACACTAAAAATAACAGCATAGAAAAGGTAGAAAAACAGCATGAAATATCCATGAAAAAACCCAATGTAAAATTTTCTTTAGGATCTCTTTCTATTGAAATCATTATTAATTTTTTTTTCTTTCTTTTGAAGGCATCACTGACTTAATTTTAAACCAATTTGTTTCAAATAAGAGGCTGGTGTAAATATATCCAGAATTAGAAACGCTTCAGTGAGACTTTAACAAAAAGCTTAGGAACTCAATAGATGTGATTCTAAAACAATGACTTTCATACCAAAAGAAAAGCAATTTCAAACATACATTTCGATTAAATGATTCTGAAATGATACCATGCTGATTCCACCTCATGTGCAGGTAAATTTGGAAGTTATTCAAACAGTCCACAATAAGAGAAACTTCATTCAATGCACAGGAACTGAATACAGTGAGCAGTTGCACCTAATCATTGCAAACTGGATTGATCTGTCTTTATTTAAATAAGCTTTCTTAGAGGTTACATGACTGACTTTAGGTATTAATAACTAAATTCTTCATTAGCATCTGTTTCCGATTTGTGACCCTGGACCACAAAACCAGTCTCTGCAGGTGTATATTTGTAGCAATAGCCAAAAATGCATTGTTTGGGTCAAAATTATTGATTTGTATTTTATGCCTAAAATCATTAGGAAATTAAGTAAAGATCATGTTTCATGAAGATATTTTGTAAAATTCCTACTGTAAATATATCAAAACTTAATTTTTGATTAGTAATATGCATTGCTAAGAACTTCATCTGGACAACTTTAAATGCAGTTCTCTCAATATTTTGATATTTTTGCACCCTCAGATTCCAGATATTGAAATAGTTGTATCTCGGCCAAATATTGTCCTTCAAAAAATTTACCCTTATGACTGATTTTGTGGTTCAGGGTCACATTTACCTGAAGCATGACTATCTTGAACTCTGATTGAACTAGAAGCTTGTTGGTAGTGTTTTAAAGTGTTGCAACAACATTGCAACAAATAGATTATGGGGAATCTTGTCCATAATGTAAGAAATGTTAAACGTTGTCAACTTGATCTCATGACGAAAATGTACCTCTGGGAACTTTTTCGCAAGACGCGAAAAACGTACCGCCATGTACGTTTCATGACATATTCGGTGTGAAATGTCCACTGAGTGGCGCTAAAAGAGTTTTCCTTTTTTTCGCACATATGGTACATTTTATGTGACATTGGTTTTGTACGTGTCACCAGAGCTCTGAATTGAAATGGCCGTAGAGTTGCGCTATAACTCTAATGCTCCATGACGTTTTAAAATAACGTACCAACTGCACCTAAACCTATTTGATAGTATGAACAGAAGTGAATGTGATGTAAAAACGCAATTGCAAGCATGCTGTTTTAGCTTGTTTTTCGATCTCTCATGCTTCAGCTCTTTCATCATGAGTCATGTTTTTCACAGGGTTTGGAACCCATGGATTCCGCATCTTAAGTCCAGTTCCGTGCTGGCTGAGCTAATGAGCAAGCCTGTTACGTTCATAAAGCCAACATATGGAGCTGTAATCATAACCGTGTACAAAAACGATTACAAGTGACGGAATCGCAGAATCCTGTCATGGAAACAAAATTTACTGGATAACGCAGAATATCACAGAATTTGTCAAAGTTTGGATGAATTAATTATAATTAGGTCATTACACTTAAATAAAATAGTGATATGGACTAGTATCTCTAAATATTAAGCAGAAAGACTATTTAAATATGAATTGTTCATGTTCATGACAGCTCGTCAAAATAAACGTTTGGTTTAACTTGAAGACATATATTACTATTGTTTAGCAGAACGTAATACTACTAGTACTATTATTATTACTAAAATTGTTACAAATTTATTTTATTAAGGAATAATCACACCATATTTCTTTCATGTTTTAATTTTAAAAATAACTTTATTAAATTAATATTTTATGCCTTCATTTGATTACCAGAAAAAATAAATAAAATAGAAACTAATAAAAATAAACTAATAGATTAAGTATTTTTTTTTTTTTTTGCATTCAAATAATTAGACATGCTTAAACAGAATTTGGTAACAGTAAATCAGAAGATGAGAAATAATAAAACATTTAATAGGGCCCTAAACATGTCATTTTTGTTAAACTTTTAATAAATTGATGTTACATAATTTCAATTAATTAGTCTTGCTTTTGATTAATAAAATATAATTTAACCATTTTAAAAAAAGAGTCCTGAAAAATTAAAATGGAAAATGGAATCCAGAAAAATGAAAACGGAATTTGGGAAAAATAAAACGGATTTCATAGGGCCCTATTGTTTCCACCAGATCTCAAATTTAAACAAAAATGTCGTCATCAAGAATAAAACTTTAACAAAGAAATAATTAATTTTAAGAATGAGCTTATGAAATTATACAATCTACAGGCTTGAATATACAATTAAGATTAGCATTTGAAATATTTCAGCCATCTATCTTGACAAATTTGCATTATCTTCATAAAATATTAGTCTAGGATAAGTCATAGTGTCACGCACAAATAAAATCTGTAGCGCAAGATGCGGTAACACTTTACAATAAGTTTCATTAGTTAACATTACTTAGTTCATGTTAATTAATGTAGTTAAGAATGAACAATACTTCTACACCCTTTACTAATCTTAGTTAATGTGAATTTCAGCATTTACTAATGCATTATTAAAATCGTTCATTTGTCTCCATTTTTGAGCGCAACACCTACATCTAAACATCCAATCAGCAACCGATGCATAGAACCAAGACCCGCTATGCATTTTTTCCTTTTCGAGAATTCATTGCACTCCAATGTATGTCATAATTTGAACTACCTCCTGTTCGATGCAAATTTAATGTGGCATTTCTATGGGTTTGTCATCATCGAAATAAGCCCCTTAGTTTACAAGACCGACTTTGGAGCCAATAAGGGAAGGAGTTCACAGGTGACTTGCAGTGCCGACGGTTGAAAGAAAACTGTAGGTGTGATTCATAGCCGGTGGCACCATGCCATCAAGACAAGCAGAGATCTGATCAGCCTCTGCTGGGGCACCTCATGATCATTTCTGATGATGAAAGTCTAAACACCCCAGGTTGCATCCTCTAATGATGTTCCAGAAAACTGCACTGAGCTTATTCATCTGCAGAGGTGAATGTTTTTGTGAATTTTTTTTTTTTCCACGCAAAATCATGTTTATGCATTATGCATTTTGTACCCAGGGTTCATGCATTCAACTGGGCTGTTCTAAATTATTCTTTTTACCTTTTGCGGCTGTCGTTAATAATAAAAAGAACGCTTGACTAATCCGATAATTACGTAGCAACTCTTTGTGGTGAGAATGCAGCCTATAGCAACACAAAGTCTGCTTTTATAAAATATAGAGTCATCCTCATCTTTGAGAATCACTTATTAGAGAAAGCTATTCATAAATAAAACCCAATGCAAGATTACCGAGAACTTTCCCAAATGCTCTTTCCAACTGCCATTGATCGAAAAACTCATAGTCACAACACTGAGTCAGTGTTGCTGCAGTGTTTACAAAATGTTTTCAAGGGTGTCAGCATACTAATATCTCCCTTATAAATGTCTCTGCATATTATGCTGTGATAGGAGCATAGAAAATATTGCTTACTTCACCTTTAACCATATTTGGCCCACAAGGTTTCTCATAAACACTTCAGACAGCGCAGAGAATAATCCCCATTAGTGCTCGGCTCTCTTCTTTAAGAAACATCCTCGGGCAGGTGTATAAAATCTATTCCAATGGTGCCGTTACAAACACCTCTGTTCCGTTTCTTACAGAAGTACCTGTTTAAAAGCCCTGTGTCTCTTTCAGAAACTGTTAGCGATTTGCTGATGACGAATGATGCTGAATTTGAGGCCATTAGTTAATTAGTAGATCATAACATCCCTAAGGACAAAAGAAGCCCCAGAGTGGCTTCCTCTATCAGAACCGTGTGTCATTAGATGTGAGAGAGACACTAATTAGTGGGCTGAAAGAGTCTAGATATTATATAAAGCCTCCCTGAGCTCAATGCTATACACACACGCGCACATTTAAATGTAATGTACAGGCCTGTTTTCTCCCCGCATAGAGAATGCCTAAATCTAATTTTGGGGTTTCAAAATCAATAACCTTTTGCTAAAAGCCGGGCTTGTTAGTGCGAGAGGTGCATCTGGGAAATGGAAGTAGTTTGAAATAAAATTCTGAGGTGAGACTGAGGTGCTGTCACTCTTGCGTTGTTAGAACAGTAGATTTCAAATAGGCTGCGTTATATACGACGGCCCAAATGACTAAAAACAGTCATTAGAGTCTCGCATCCACTAATACTGCACCTCATGAACAGAATAGATTAGATTAAATGCATTTTTAATAATTTAATAATTTTGCTTAAAATCAATATGAAATGCTATTCGCGACTCATTTTGCTTCCGTAATGTAAATGCGTAATGATATATTTCTGGTAAAACAGGATGTTGTATGGCGGGACTTGATTTTAAGTGGAAATTGATTCAATCGTGAAAAGTGGAGTAGAGGGGAAGATTGGAAAATAAGAGCTCTTAACTGAAAAGTCAAAACAAAGTTATTTTAGGCACAAAGTAAACTTGATGTAAGTGTGGGCGCAGATATTTTTCACCTGAATGTGCATGGCTTCCAGTTATTTTAGCTGTACAAAACAGTTTCTACCATTTATAAATATTTCAGAATGTTCCGTTCAATTTGATTAGTTGCTGTTTCTTTGTAATTATTTGAGAAATGTACTAGGGCTTTCTAAATGAAAATTGTTTTTTCACTTCTTTCAAGTAAATCCTACCCTAAATATTTTTCATCGTAGAGGCTAATGAATTGGAAGACTCACACGTTGACCGGAAATAGCTTACTTCCGTGTCATAGATACAAGAGTGGCAGCCATGGCGTAATGGTTAGAGAGTCGGGCTTGTAACCAAAAGATTGCGGGTTCGAGTCCCAGGTCCGATAGCAGTATGGCTCCGGGTGTGTATTCTCAGTGTGTGTATGTGTTTGTTCACTACTGTGTGGGTTAAATGCAGAGCACAAATTCCGAGTATGGGTCACCATGCTTGGCCACACGTCAAGTCCTTTCCTTTCCTTAATTTGTACTGAAACCTAGTTGTTTGGATCCAGCAGTGAGCATTTTCGGTAATAAATGCCACGGTAGAAATCGCTATTTGATGTGTATCTGTTTGTCATGATTGACTTGTTCCTTAAAGGATTAGTTCAATTCTTAAATAAAAAATTCCTGATAATTTACTCACCCCCATGTCATTCAAGATGTTCATGTCTTTCTTACTTCAGTTGAAAAGAAAGTAAGGTTTTTGAGGAAAACATTCTAGGAGTTTTCTCCACATAGTGGACTTTAATGGGAGCCAGTGGGTTTAAAGTCCAAGTCCAAACTGTGATTTCAATGCAACTTCAAAAAGCTCTACATAGGGCTAGGCGATATGGCAAAAAATTAAAATCTCTCTCTCTCTTTATTTATTTATTTATTTATTTATTTATTTTAAACTAGCCGACTTGAAGATATAACTACAACATGATTCAAGTAACTTTTTCTTTATTAATCCACTAGTTAAAGAAAATTCTATTCCAAGTGCACCCCACGTTGTCAATATGATGTAAATGTTAAACAAATCACTTATTAAATATCTGTGCATAAAAGATGCACAGACTACAACTACATCTTGTACAAACTTGTCTAATACATATTATATGTTAAGAAATAATATGCGTAAAATTCTTTACGAATGATCTGAAAAGTTAAGGTATTTCAAATACAAAATAACTGAAGGAATAACACCAGTAGACTTTTATTAACTATAAATATTCTGTAAAAACAATGAACAGCAGCTTTCAGCCTGTGATCATGATACAAACATGAAATATCAGACATGTAGTAGTTCTTCACAGGTTTTTATTCAGTTTTTTTCCCATGTAAACATGGGCGCTTTTGACTTGCACTCACGTCTCTTGTAGCGTCTCATGCATGAAATGGCATTATAAAAACCTGACGCTCAATTTAAAATAAGTTCACTCCCATCTTCTTGAATGTTTTTCCTATTCCACTGCCCACGACACATCTTTGTCAACACAAAAGTGTGTTCTGCGTGAATGGGGACTAGCGTTATGAGCACGTCACACGTGAGCGGTTAATCACATGTGTGGACACATTTTTTTTTTTTTTTTTTTTCTTTACTGTTATCATTGACATATTGTCAAAGCGTCTAATTCTAATGTTTGGTAATATTTCTATTCAAAATTGTGATTCCTCGATTTCTAAAAAATAAAATCGATAAAATCGGAAAAATCACCAAGCCCTAGCTCTACACAATCCCAGGCGAAGGAAAACAAACAAACAAAAAAAAAAAAACAAAGAAAAAAGTATACTTTTTAACCACAAATGCTTGGATACACAACTTCACGCATTACATAGTTACGTTGAAAAGGTCACGCATGGTTAGTTCTTTGTCTGTGTACTGTAGTTCAAAAAGGTAGGGTAGGGTGAAAAACTCAGTCTCATTTTCGCATCCAACTTCAAAATTGTCAAACAGCATTGTTTCACATTTTATTTATTTATTTATTTATGTATGTATTTATTTATTTTTCTAAAAGCCATTTGACTTTCTTTGCATGTTTGCTTTGTAAATACTGGATCAGTGCTTCTGCCTACATCTTGCCTGACCTTTCCAACATGACTACGTAATCCGTGATGTAGTGCTAGTGCAAGATGAACAATTTGTGGTTAAAAAGTATATAAATATTTAAATGTGTGTGTGTGTGTTTTTTTTTTTTTTTTTTTTTGGTTTAAAATGACTGATCGTTTCACTAGATAAGACACTTATTCTTTGGCTGGGATCGTGTCTTTTGAAGCTGCACTGAAATTGCAGTTTGGACCTGCAACCTGTTGGCTCCCATTGAAATCCACTATATGGAGAAAAATCCTGGAATGTTTTCCTCGAAAACCTTAATTTCTTTTCGACTAAAGAAAGAAAAACATGAACGTCTCGGATGACATGGGGTGAGTAAATTATCAGGATTTTTTTTTTTTTGGAAGTAAATTGATCTCCTAATCAAATACCTAAAATAGTGTGTAATATTCGATTGGTCGTGTGATCTGAATATGGTGACCATCTTTATATGGACTTAAACAGCTGATGTGAATCACAAACACAAATTGTATTTGTTGACAACGCTATTAATTCATTTAGGTGTAAAATCTTTTAAAAGTGGCCAAAAATACCCAGCACAGCTCTAAGCAAATCGATCAAAACATCATCAGCGACCTCCGGTGTGACGTGCCCGCCAACAGATCTGATTCCTCTCGTCAGTGTCTCATTATGAAATGGAGAGGCGTTTAATTATTTATTTATTTTTCTCGGTTCCTGACGCACGTCTCTGACAGGAAAGCACTAACCGCAAGCGTCCGGTCAGCGTGCTGTTGCTCTGCTTTGAATCAATCAATATGCCTGGGCTGAGTTTGGCCTGCAGGTAGCACATACAGATTGAATAATTTCAGATGATCAGATATGCAGCACTGATGCGAGGAGACGGCCGCTAACGCGGACTCGACGCATGCGAGACTCTGCGGCACGTGGTAATGAGCCCGCGAGTCTCTGATGCCTGCCTGTTCCTTGCCCCGTCTGCCCGCTAACGAGACCCTGAATGCATCATCGCCTGACTGTCCGCCTCTGTCCCGCAGTGTCATAATGAAGCTTGAGAGGCCTCACACCTCACAGACGCCGCTGCTCCCTGCCGCCCGATGCCTTTTAATGGCTTGTTTGTTTGCCTTTGTTTTATTCCTCCTTTTCAAAAGGCGACGGCACGCAGTCCTGACGAAATCGCCTGGGGCTCTCCTTGATGTTTATGTTGCATGGGAAGTGAATGGGATTGGAGCAGACAGAGCCGTTTATTGCCGAAGGCGAGTGCATCCGTACTCGATATCTGAATGGGGTTATTAACATCCCCTGTTTGCACCTCTTGGATGGGATTTTTCAGCAATCATTTTCACTCATGTGCAAGGCGCTGGAACTCGAGAGAGAAAGATGTGCGCTCGTAGGTTCAGAGGGTTTTATATAGATTGGTGGGAAAAGTCTCTGTGCTGCTCCAGCGAGAGGTTTAAGGCCGTAATTCTAGCTTAAGCACAAGAGGTCAGCAGATTTGCAAACCGTAAGCAACGGACGCAACGCCTTCTGAATTATTCAAACCTTTTCGAATCGTCCTCGCAAGAAAAAATGAGAAAATCTAATAAAATCCTCTTGTGAGACCAGCATCTTTTGGTGGCCTAGTAAACATGTAAGTTTTGAGGTGATTTTAAATGGGCAGATGCAATGGTCTTAAAAAGAAAGGTTCTTCAATTGTTCTTTGTGGATTCTTTCCAGCGTTTTCGGCATTTTTCTCTAACTTGGTGCTTATTCTTAATACTAACATTGAAAAACGCATAATTTTTCTTTGTTAGCAGATACATTTTAATTGGCTTATTCTGGAGGTTAAAAATGTTTTTGCCAGTTTTAAAGGCTATTTTTAGGTAGCAACTTGAAAGCAGTGGTTTCAGATGTTCTGAAATATGTTTTTTTTCTTATTTATATTGAAAAGCTTGATGTTAAAGTAACACTCCACTTTTTTTGAAAATAGGCTCATTTTCCAACTCCCCTAGAGTTGAACAGTTGAGTTTTACCATTTTCTAATCCATTCAGCTGATCTCTGGGTCTGGCGGTAGCACTTTTAGCATAGCTTAGCATAGATCATTGTATCCGATTAGACCGTTAGCATCTCGTTCAAAAATGACCAGAGAGTTTCAGTATTTTTCCTATTTAAAACTTGACTCATCTGTAGTTACATCGTGTACAGTTGTGATTTTCTAGGTCGATTATGGCTAGGAACTGTACTCTAATTTCAGCGTAATAATCAAGGAACTTTACTGCCGTACCATGGGTGCAGCAGGCGCAATGATATTACGCAGCCATCAACTCTGCAACTCTGCATCTACACAAACTTAGTGCCGGTCACTTTCAGGCGCTGCGTGATATCATTGCACCTGCTGCACCCATGGTATGGCAGCAAAGTTCCTTGATTATTACACCAGAATGAGAGTATATTTCCTAGCCATATCAGCCTAGAAAATCACAACTTTTCATTTTCTGTCAGTCTTAGTACACGATGTAACTACAGAAGAGTCAAGTTTTAAATAGGAAAAATATTGTCATTATATAAGGTTATTTTTGAGCAAGATGCTATCCGTTTAATCAGATTCAATGATCTATGCTAAGCTATGCTAAAAGTGCTACCGCCAGACCCGGAGATCGGCTGAATGGATTTGAAAACGGTACAAGTTGGACAGTGAGTTGGACAATGAGCCTATTTAAAATTTTCCACAAGTTGATATGATTCTTTAGGGTCTTAATGAAAAGTCTATAATATACTTTGGTTAAAAATTCTCAATGGTTGTGTAAAACACCCTTTTTACCTTGCCAAAATCAGCTCTGCAAAAATCATCTCGTTCTGGTCGAGGCTGCTTTAAATGCAAATGAGCTCTGCTCTCTGCTGCTCTGAGAGATTGTGTACTTTAGCCACATTTAGCGCGTTTAGCCGCTATACTTGCTAACTAGCACATTATTAGGAAACGTGATTGCAAAGATTCATAAAAAAAAAAATCCTTATACTCACTTCTGCTGTAAGTGAGGATCACGAATCATTTGCACGAACATAGACGAGTTTATGTAGATTGGGAGGTGCATTCCCTTCACAAACAAATGTAATCCACTGCATCTTCAGTGGCTCAGATGTCGGGAGTGAATGACGACCACTACGTTTAATGTTAACCACAGCCATTATTTTAATTCTGAAGACTTTCCAAATTTCTAAGGGCACCCAAAGGCTATTTTTTTTTCTCTGTTTTAGGACTACAAACTGAATAACTTTATGTATTCCATTCTAAGTTATATGTTGGTTTGGGTTCTTTAAAGCCCCAGTAGAGAATTCAAATGTTCTTTGTAGATCTTAAAATGTTCCTTAGCATTGCATCAGGCTGTAAAAAGCTTTTTGGTTCTAATTGGAGCTTTTAAGTTAATTTGAAATATTTTTACATGTACATCATTTTTAAAGACAGAGAGAGTCTTGGATGAGCACTTACATCCTCTGGTTAAAGGTAGGCCTCTCGGGCAATTACCGTCATCATACAGAATTAACTGGATGTTGCCATATGAAACATTGGCAATTAGTGATAATGCCGGTGAACTAGCAATTTCAAGGGAACATTTTGTGTGTATATATGTATGTATATTACATCCAAGAGGACAATCTTAAATAAAGAATGCTGTGTATACTGCCGCAATGAAGAGTAGATAAAAACATGCAGGAGTTGCATGATGCATTCGTTTTTTAAAAGTCATGCAATCACTTCTAGGCTGAGACATTGGCAATCTCTAGTTTTCCAGCCCAGTGGACACTACATTTCCCCTCAGTTCGTAATAGACAAATCACTCAAAGCAGCCCAAATATGGTGAGAAATCTCATTTAAAACCCTTCAGTCTGGAATTTCAAAGCCAGATCAGCCAACCCAAAAGTGCTGCAGTGTCCTGATGACACATGAATTTAATCACATGACAAATCAGAAACACAAGGCAAGAATATCTTACCCTCTGCCACCTCCAACCCCCAGGGAAAAGTTGCAAAGAGGAATCCATTTACCTGTTGGATTGTCTTTCTAAGATGCGTCCTGTATTGAATTGTCCTATAGGGAAAGTATTTCAGTCTTTTAGCAAAGGAAAAAGCTTGGATACATTCAGCTACAAATTGTAAATTCAGCTTTACTGTCAGAAACAAGTGTGCCGAAAGTGTTAAAGGGGTCATGACATGGACTTTATTATTTTAATGTGTACCTTGAAGTTTACTTATAACGTTAAATGAGTGGTTCACTTCCAGAACAAAAATTTACAGGTAATGTACTCACCCCCTTGTCATCCAAGATGTTAATGTCTTTCTTTCTTCAGTCAAGGAAAACATTTCAGGATTTCTCTACATATAATGGATATCTATGGTGCCCCCAAAAAAAGCTTCCAAAATGCAGCTTCAAAGGTCTCTAAATGATCCCAGCCAAGGAAGAAGGGTCTTACCTAGCGAAACGATCAGTTATTTTCTTTAAAAAAAAATATTACAATTTATATACTTTTTTTTTTTTTTTCTTTTTTTAAAACCGCAAATGCTCGTCTTGGTCTAGCTCTGCGTGAACTGCGTTTATTCCTGTTTACGACAGTTAGGGTATGTCGAAAAACTCTCATCTCATTTTCTTCTCCAACTTTAAAAACGTCCTACATCGCTGCAGAAGTACCGACCCAGTGGTTACAAAGTGAACTTGCAAAGAAGATCAAACGTCCTTTACAAAAAAAGGTAAAACAGTGATGTAGGATGATTTTGAAGTTGGAGCTTCAAGACAAGCATTTGCGGTTAAAATGTAAATAAATTGCAATACGTTTTGAAAATTACCAATCGTTTTACTAGATAAAACCCTTCTCCCTTAGCTTAGATTGTTTAGAGCCATCTGAAGTTGCATTTAAACTGCATTTTGGAAGTTCAAACTTGGGGCACCACACATATCCAGTATATGGAGAGAAATCCTGAAATGTTTTCCTCAAAACATAAAACAAACATTTCGTCGGCGCCGACAGCCTTGTGAGCTATGCGCCTACATGTGGTGCAGCTGTGCCTCGGGTGTCCCGAGATCGAATCCCGCCTCGTGGACCTTTTCTGATCTGACCCCCCTTTCTCCCCCTCTCACTTTTTGTCATTTCTCCACTGTACTGTCAAAGAAAAATGGACACTTGCAGAATGTTTTAATGGTACAAAGACCACTTATATGCTGAAAAAACAAGGCAAATTTGATTTTTCATGTCATGACCCCTTTAAATACTAAGGCAGAAATGTATATACTTTTCTGTATGCTAGCCAGATAAAATGTCATGTTTCAAACCTTAGTGAACTGCCCTGTTGTTTATTGCCTACACAGACGATTATGTTTTTGAAGCACAGAGTGGTTTCAATTGATGTTTGAGGTATGATTATATGTAATGCATTTAAAGAGAATTTCACATTTTGTTCTAGAAGTAACCACAGACCTTATTTTACAATGCTACTCTAAAAGCCTCCAAGAAACCGATTACCTATGGAACACATGACTTGGAATTGCTAATTATCTTCTGGCTTTTATGACTACATTATGAATTGCTTAATTGGATTACTTTATTATTTCAATGTATCCAAAGCACCCCTAAGAAATCAATGCATTTGAACTGTGTATGTTTCCTTCTAGTATTAGCTTGTTGCTAAGCTTACAATGCAAAACTCTGTGTATACCTATGTTGAATGAACTATATTTAGACACTTTGTCCACCATCTCAAATGGTATCTTAGCTGGCAGCATGATGTTGCATGCCTTTAGTGTCTGTCTAGGTAGGAAGTTTAGGTTTTGGAACAGAAGTTGTATATTATTCAGACATATTCACTGTTTTTTATTTTCAGGCTGAGAGAGGAGAGAGATGATTTGGCAGGCAGGAACAGTTCAGCCGTCCACAGAGATGAACAGTCGTGTCAGTGAGGCTTGTCAAGCTGTCAAAGAAGAGCAATAGCTGCATCAAGCTATCTGAGAATTAATCTCAACACCAATCAAAATTGTAAAGATTTGGGGCTGGAGAGGTGCTCTAAGCCTCTTAGAAGAGCGGCCGTCATTTCGATTTCAGGTTAAGATGTTGAAGTCTTTGGTTATGCCAATCATGTGTTCGCAAACTTGAGATCAGACACATATGACATTGCAATAATGGCGGCGTAATCGAATTCGAGCACGCCAGAGTCACATTTTCTTCATCCGTCAGCCCTCGTCAGTTTGCCGGCTTTATCTCCAGAGGAAGACATCACGCAGAGCTGTGAGTAAACCCGCACACACTTAAATTTATCAGATGACATGGCTTTCCTTCCATCAAATAATCTTCAGCGAAGATAATAAAGAGATTAAACACTTCTACTTCTGGACCGGTTTCTCCGTAGAGCAGATCCGAAACTGTTACGGATGGTGGAGCTCATTCATCGCCTAGTTATTTAGAAAGGGGGAAATGGATTCTGCACTTTGACTATGACTAATACAACATTCAGTTAAATGTATAAGAAGCCAGTCAGCTGTAAAAAAGCAGGAGAGGCTTAAGACCTAGCTGAATAACACACACTCACGCTCAAAGTGGTAGGAGGGTAAAATACCGTGATTAACGATTTGTTTCTGTACGATGTTGGTATGTTGATCATCACTTGGCTGCTGGAGCAGAGAACTACTATAATCCCAGCAATGAAGATGTTCATGCAGGTCAGACAAGAGTTGTTGGTAGGTCCAGATGGAAGCTGTGGCTGTGGAAAGAAGAACCTGGTGTGTTTATTAAATATTTTGGCTAATTGACCTTTTGCAAAAACCCACCCTCCTGACAAACAATGTTGCTCTCACACTTCACATGTTCTCATGCAGTGAAAAATCCATGGCGAAACAATGAAGAGACTGACACGCCAACAGATAAGACAGAACAGGTTACTTCTGGTATGAAACAAGGTCTCAGCTTTAAAATATTGTAACTTTTTAAAGACATTCAAATAATAAATAGTTATAATTGTGACTCTTGAATGTGTCGTGGCAAATCACTGTATTGCCTTATTAGATCAATCAATCGACACATGAACAGATCGTCTTTTCTTCTTTAAGCACAAAGTAAACATGAATGAACATCAGAACCTTTGAAAGTTGTTAATACACAGTTTTTCAAGTTTACGTCTTCCAAAGTTAATCTACTCTCCTGTCTGATTTGTTTGTCGGACAAAATGGTGGATTCAGCGTTATGATTGCCTGTCAGTCAAGCTGTTTGTGAAACCCTTCTTTAGTTACTGCTGCTCACTCAGATAAGCTTATCTGTCTACCTATGTATCCAAATTTATTATTTTTTTTTTTTTTACCCAAAAGTTTAATGTATGTTAAGTTAAATATGTTAACATGTATGTTACAATTCAAAGATTTGAAAAAGAACAAAAATCCTCCTTTGGGGAACCTTGTGTCGTTATAACTGCATTTCACTGTACTTTTTTTTTTTTTTTTTTTTTTTTCCTCCTGTAAAAACATAAAAGCTTTTTCTCTAAGCTTGTCGGAGAAAATGGCAGATGGCAGCAAATGCCGTAGTAGGAATGGCCATTAATACTATGGTGGGACTTGGCAAAGGGTCAATTTGAAAATGGTTTCTCAGCTGCCAAAAAGACTAAATCATTGGAAAAAATGTGTCTGTGGTGATATCTCTAAAAAAAAAAAAAAAATTACATTGCTGCTTACATGTTTTGTGACACTTTCTGTGAAATTTCCACTGGCACTAAAAGTGCATCGATGTGAAAATAGCAACATTTTATAACACTGGTTGTTGTATGTATTGTGGCAGTTCAGAAATAAAATGTCTGATGAGCGGTACTAAAAGGTTAACGCACAACACACCACCTTCACTAAACCCTACCATAAACCTAGTGTTGGAAAAAAAAACAAGAGAAATGCATTTGCTGAAGTAGCATGCTATTTTAGCTTGTTTCTACAAGTACTTGAACTGACTGTGACTGTGTTTCCCAGGACTTGTACGAAAAGCTCTGCATTGCAAATGCAATGTTGTACCAGGTGCGTTATCGAGCAAGTTTACCATATTAGAAAAACCATACATATAGAGCTAGTTAGGCCTATGTGATGCAAATATTTGTTAGTTTACAAATCACGTATAATGAAAAAATGAGGTTTGAGGTCATAACATGGTATTGCGCAAGGAACTGTGTGAAAATAATTCTGTATTAAGCAGTAATCTGCCCCTGTAATCCTAATTTGTGTGAAAAAGAAATATTTTTGGAATTGTATGTACAGGTATGTTTTAGGAGTTTTGCAAAAGAGGCTGATTTTGTATAGTATAGTATGTCAGGTATACGGATGCTCAATGTCAATTATCCTTTGCAGGGAGTTTGATTGATAGGCAATCTGATGAATCATGTCGCTGACTCTGCCATTGTCTGACGAACTAATGAGATAAGATAGTAGAGTAACTTTGGTGGACTTAAACTTGAAAACATTTAATTCATGTTTATTTTGTGCTTTAACTAGTAAAAGATGATCAGTTTATGTGCGGGTTGAACTAATGTGCTAAAGCGATCCGTCATGACACATTAAAGAGCTACAAAACAGTGTTTATTGTTTAAAGTTCTTACAAAATTACACAATTTGAAAGCGGAGACTTTGTTCATACAAGAAGTAGCCTGCTCTGTCTTTTCTGTCAGCACTTTGTCAGTTTCCTCTCTGCTCCGTGATGTATTTTTCACCACGTGAGACACTGATGTGTGGTGTCAATTGGTCAAACATGCTAAATTGCTTTTAGTTTATGCAGCAACTTGTGATGATAACATTAAACATTCATATAATCATTCCAGTCATGCACATCTTGTAAGATATAATCAGGTTTAATGTATGAAAACAAGCTTTTACTGATAGACAAAGCTTTTATGACGATATACTGCATGATATTTTCTATGTTTGTTACTTAACAGGTAATTTAATTAAAAAAAGTAAAGTAAAAAAACATTTCTCTAAATGATTGAATGTCTGAAAATGGTTGAATGCTATAAATGAGTCTTTAATTTTTACTTAATACAAAACCATACAAAAATTAGATGGTCGGCGTCTATCATGTGAAGCTTAGCCATTAATAAACACTTTGTATAGGTCAGCAAAAACAAATCAACAAGAGTTTATTCACCCTGAACTCCGACTTGGATCTTCAATTTGATCCTCCATTTGATTTCCTTTGACACTGGTAATTGGTGATAGTTTGTAAAGACCTTTTTTGTAACATGTAAGCAACACAAGATAAGTGCTGCAAGATGCATCTTTCAAAGGAAATGTTTTGTGAACGCCTTTATAATGGTGTTCTTGTCCTTACACTCTTCATTATGCTTTAATAATGATCAGTTGGATTGAAGCACTAGGACTGTCAGTGAGGACATCTCAAGGTTGAAACACTCACTGTGATCAGCCGGTATTGGCTTGATATGTAGAAATAATCTCAATTAAACTCTGCGTGAGATGGGACATGCCGGAGTATATGCACTGTTTGCTCTGGGTTTTGACATGCAACAAACATCCCAACCATTTACAGTCAACACAAAGTGATATTCGCAACCCGTTACTTATGTTAGTCTAGGGTTGGACTGATTTTTATCCGTAGGGAATTGAATTGTAAGTGAGCATTCTATACCAGACCTAGATGGGAGTTTGTAGTCCTGAAACAACGCCAGCAAAGATTTTTTTTTTTGTGGTTAGCATGGCCCTGTTAGCCCGTGCTGGAATGTGTAACTACACCATCTGGCAGCAAAAAGCATGTTTTTCTATTAACTGCCGTTCTGACAAAATTAAGTCTTTAAATCGCGAACATTTAATTTAATTATAGTGGGTATCTTGCCAATGCCTGATTTGTTTTGGGTTCTGGATGTGAAATCAATATTTGTTCTTGTCACACCTCAATAGTGTGTTTCCTTTACAACGACGTTGCTTAACAACTAGGGGTTTAACGGTAGGGGAGCGCAGGGCATGCGGGGTTAGTTGTAACGCATGTGGTTTAAATATTTCCACACATGCTAGCATAACCAAATTTATGGTATTTACTAGTTGCCATAGCAACACTATACAGAGAAAAAAGTGCGCCAAAAACCTTTTGAAGATATCGCTAAATATTTATTTTACCATAGTAAAAGCAAATTTCTGGCTGAAGTAAATTTTTAGTATTAATTTAAAATGAGACAAATCTGCTGTTATTTTAATGTCCAATCTGTTATTTATCAGTTTATCAGAATCGCAAACCAGCAGAAGACACGAACCCGTTTTAAATTCCAGTCACGCTGATGGGGAACGTTGTAACACTGCGTTACAACTACTCCGCTATATTAAACTATGCTATTCTATGATATTAGCAATAAAATTTTTACTATTTGCTTTTATGGATTTTAATAACAAACCACAAGAAACGGGTGAATAAAGACTGACAATCGATGTTGAGAAATTATTATTTCAAGAAATGTAAAGCATTTTGGCTCGTTTATGTGTCTCGTGTTCTATGAGAGCTGTGTTTGGAGGGAGGGGAGTGTTTTTCTGAATGCATTTCATTTATTTGCACATTTTGTTTTGAACTATACTGTATAGCTGTGTTTTGCAATCAGGGCCGTCCCACGCATGGTTGCGATGCGTTCATTGTGAAACTCAAAAATTAGATTATTTTGAATTCTTAAAAAAACGTCATTATTTTATTGGAAAAAGTTAATCATTTTATTTTATTGACAAAATATTTTAGTTTGTCGTGTATATTTTTTTTTCATTTGATCAGATAACATTTTAAGCTGTCATATGTTACAACATGCCCCTCACATGTTACAATGTACTCCACCTACGGGGCATGTTGTCACATTTCACTCTCTTTTGAGGTAAATAACAAAAAACGTATACACTGTAATTATGAAATAAAGTGACACATTTGTACAAGATGTGTGAAATTAACGAGGATAAATTATACTTTGAATCCCACGTGGATTTACACAAACGGAGAAATTCAAAAAGTGTTAGGTTGTGCCCTGCGCTCCCCTACACATACAGTATTCATACTGGAAATTTTTGGTAGGGGTCTTTCGGTTCGGTAAGCATGTGTACCAAACAAGTACATCGTCCCCCCCCAGGAAACTGAAACAATAAATCACTGTATAAACGCCTCGGGGAGCTGCTTATGGGATCGTTCAGAAACGTGCTGGTTTAAAGACAAGCATTGACTAGAGTGGATGTGGTAAGCTCCGGTGGCTGCGTCAGAGCCGTTAACGCGCCGCAGACATGTGCAGTGTAAATGGAATCCATTCAAATGGCAGTGCGGAGCGTGAGTGAACGCGATCATTCCTTCCTCTGTACTAGTATTAACACAAATAAAAATGAATCAACATCTTACTCCTCATGTCATCACTCATTCAGTGTTTTAACTGTGGAAAGACGTCAACAAAACAGCATGGAAATAAAATGTAATGTAGCATTTCATTTACCTCAGGCAAGTCATCAGTGTCCACAGCTTGTTAGTTCACTAGAGAAATTAAGTCTAGAGAAGAGCATTTCGTGAAATATTACACTAAATACTCATTATATTGTACATATTGTACTTCACCTGTGAGTCCTAACTATTTAATGTATGTTTAAATTCATCTGTTATGAAACATGAATATATTTTAACAAATAGAATTTGTATATCTGCATTGAGTGCAATTTACTTGTTTGCATACCATTTCTTTTTAAGGTAAGTGTTGATTATTATATTTAAAAACGAATAGTAATTAAATTTAAGTTTGGGTTAAGTTGTTAATCCTACCCTTATAATGTAAAAGGGCTCCCTATAGTTAAAAGCATAAGCTGAAGACGATTTTTATCACTAAGAAAATTTTAATTAGAACTGAATGTATTTAAAGAAAGAGCAACTTGTTCAGTAAACCGCTGTTTATTAAAAAAAAAAAGTGTAGTTTTTTTTTCTCCCCTGCTGTACCGAAATCATACCGAACCGTGACGTTAAAACCAAGGTATGTCTCGAACCGTCATATTTGTGAACCATTACACCCCTATTAACTACCATAGTATGATGCATCGTTGGAGAAATTAAGCTAGATGGAACTGTTTCCCAAAACTGTAGTCACACATAGCCACAATATAACATTGCAGTTAAAGGCATAGTTCACCTAAAAATAAAAATTACCCCATTGTTTTCTCACCCTCAAGCCATTCTAGGTGTATATGACTTTGTTCCTTCAGATGAATACAGTTGGAGTTGTATTAAAAATCAAATAAAGTTCAATAAAGTGCATCCATCCATCATAAAAGTACTCCACACAACTCTGAAGGGTTAATAAAGGCCTGAAGTGATTTAAAACTTTATAAACTGTAATCTCTTGCTTCTGTTAGCTGTCGTACACGCATTTACGAGAGAGGCGTTCAAAAATGAATAGCATTCTAAGCTCCCAGTTAAAAGTTCCTTCTGGGAACTCTGCATTTTTGAGAGTACAAATGAAACGCACCATGACAATATAGTCTGTTCAGCCTTGATGATGATGAGAATGATTACAAAGACATTTTTATGCTAAATAAATGCATTAGTGAATCATGCACGATAAGACAAGGAACAGGTGTTTATGTTTACTGCATGTGACCTTGTCAAGCAGATGTTCATCACTTAAAAAAAAAAAAAAAAAAAAAAAAAAAGGTAAATTGCATGAGTAGATAAGGTAGTTTAATTCGCTCTGGTTTTTCAAGGTTTCTTGACCCTGGTGACACCAGCAAATTGATGCTGGATCAGTCTAGAGCTGTTTTGAATTGCCAAGGGGTGGTCAAAGGTTAGGCATTGCTTTACTGGATGAAGCAGCAAGTTTGATCCAAACTCTGACCGATGTTGATTTGATATACCCCTGAAATAATCAGGTGTCTGACAGCTTGAGCTTGACCCTCAACTCTTAATTATTTCTGCATGTAAACAGTCTTACATTCTGTTACCTATTGATCAGACGATAGGGCATTAAATGGAAGCCATTATGCTTGAGGTTGAATTTCACATAGTGAAGGTGATGCCAAGGCACAATGCAATGAATCAATATTCACTGACGGGGGAAAAAAAAAAAAAAAAAGAGCAGATAAGTTGAATTGAAGCATTTGAGTACATGTAATATATTGTGAGTGAGTGATCAATTTGAAAAAAGTCAGTTCGGTAACAGGACCTTGACGTTGTGAAAGAAAGCATTTGGGTAATTTGCAAATAAAACCTCAAACTCAAATCTCCTCTGTAGACACACACCCACATACCTCTTCATAAAAGCCCTCAGGAGGCAGTCGGATGTGTCTGTTTGGGGGAGATAAAAACTCGTTCACCGGATCCCATGAGCTGGAAAGTTGGCGCGACACAATCTGGCAGTCACTCTACTCCTATAACAAGCGCTGCCACTAGCTGAGGACGAGAGAGAGAGAGAGACAGCAGAACAGGTGCAGGAAGAGAGAATGAGAGATTCATTCATTAATAGAATATTCCACTGTAACAGTCGGGTGGTTATGTACAGTTATAAAGCCTGAAATCGATATATACTTTCTCCCCCCAACCTTTTAGGTTCCATTTTGTAGACTTAATGAGGGAAAGTATAGTTTAGATGCCTTGACCTTTTTGCAGTTTATTTAAATGGTCCTGCAGTGTGACATTTTCTGAGGTAAATATTCCATGCAGTCTTGAGTTTATTGTGCTCTGAACGCTTAAGAATGAAATATGTGAAGTTCTGTCAAATCTTGTGCTGTTCTCAGAAGAACTAAATCATAAATGTCTTGTCTTTCTTTCTAATGAATTTATGATATATCGGTGCTATACCGGTTATCAGTCAAATTTGGAGATTTTTATGAATCTGTATTGTTGAGATTGGATGATCAATTGTACATGCTTATTTTCATTATTTTTCCATTTAAATTTACCATTGCCATTATCTAACACTCACTTAAAAACCCTAATAATTTAATATAAACACTAACATTATTTTTTTAGGTCATTAGTTAACTTTAGTTATGTAGTGACATTGATTAAACTGACATTACTAATAGATTTATAGTATTTATTAAGCTTATAAATATGACTATTCATTGTTTATGTTCAGGCCCATTAAATACAGATACAACTTTTGATTTCAACATGAACATTTTATTGTTCGTTAATGTTAAATATGTGACCCTGGACCACAAAACCAGTCATAAGGGTCAATTTTTTTTTTTTTTTTTTTTTTTTTTTTTTTTTTAACAAATATACAAATATACCCGTACTTATTTACATTTTGTGGCCCAGGGTCACATATTAACACTTGTAAACCTATTGTAAAGTTTTACCCAAATCTTAAAATATATATGAATTTTCATGCTGTACATTATAATGTTGTGATGTCTCAAATCACTTGTAGTTTTTAGTGTTTTATTTATTTTACAAGAATTAGTATATAGTAAATAAAATAATACAGAATTATATATTTTCAGACATATATCAGCTGTTGGTCATAACATGACTTAATGATAATGGCTTATCATTATCGGTCTGAATTTGTATATCAGTTTATGCTCCCTGTTTTGCATGGAAGCAGTTTCCACCACTGATTAAAAAATAAAAGGTTATTGTGACTTGGATTTACCTTTGCGGTCATCTAATGCTCATTTAAAGTCAATTTTTTAAAATTCTTTTAATTTAATATAAACACTAACATAATTTTTTAAACAATCCTTGGTAACACTTTACAATAAGGGGCCATTAGTTAACTTTAGTTAAGGATTATATTGATTTAACTAATATTATAATTTACCTGTTAATAATATTTATAATTAGTATTCATTAATATGACTATTCATTGTTTATGTTCAGGTCAATTAAATCAGATAATGTATTGGTTGAAATCAACATTAACGAAGATTAAGTATTTTTCATTGTTCGTTCATGTTAAATAATATTTACAGTTGGAAACTTACTGTAAAGTTTTACCCAAATCCTGAAATACATATGATTTTTCATATTGTACTTTACAATGTTGTGATGACTCAAATCACTTGCAGATTTTAGTGTTTGTTTCATTTATTTATTTTTATTTATTTATTTTTTATTTTTTTGAGGAATTAGTATAAAATAGTACAGAATTATATATTTTCAGACATTTATCAGCTGTTGGTCATAACATGACAATAATTATTGTCTTATCAATATCGGTCCAAATTTTTATATCAGTTCATTCTCACTCTTTTTTATGAAAGCCGGTTTCCACCACAAATTAAAAAATAAAAGGTTATTGTGACTTTTTATCTCAGTTTTTTTTTTTTTTTTTTTTTTTCTCAGAATTGCAAATTATAAAATCAGAATTACAAGATATAAACTCACAATTCTGACTTTTTTCTCAGAATTGCATGATATAAACAATTGTGCATTATAAAGTTAGAAATGCATGACAAATCTCAATTCTGAGGAAAAATGTCAGAATTGTGAGTTTATATCTTGCAATTCAGCCTTTTTTTTCTCAGAATTGCGACTTACAAAGTCAGAATTGCAAGATATAAACTCGCAATTCTGACTTTTTTCTCTAAACTTCCAATTGCAAGTTATAAAGTCAGAATTGCATGATATAAACTCACAATTCTGAGAAACAAAGACAGAATTCAGACTTTTTTTCTCAGAATTGCGAGTTCTAAAGTCAGAATTGCGTGTCATACTCGCAATTCTGAGAAATAAAGAGAAATAAAGTTTTTTTTAAATCAGTGGTGGAAACGGGCTTCCATACAAAATGGTGAGGATGAACTGATATATAAATTCAGACTGGTACCGATAAACCAATAATTGTCATGTTATACGACAATCTTGATATAATCTTGAGATATAAACTCGCAACTGCAAGAAAGTGCGAATTCTGAGATTAAAAAGGCACAATTAACCTTTTTTATTTTTTATTCAGTGGCGGAAACGAGCTTCCATAGTTGTGGGTAGGAAAAAACTTAATTGAATTGAAGTGAATTCTTTATATTTGTAACATATTAGAAGAATGTTGTTCGAAATGGATTCAGATGGGATATAAAAAAGTCACTGCAGGACACCGCTATCAATTTCACAACTGCCTGATTGTGACTGATGACACCTCAAGAGAAAGAACAGATTTTACCTCTTTTGGCATCTAATGGCCTGTTTATGCAGACATATGCTGTACATCATCTGCCTGATAGAAGAATGACTACAGTATCATCAGAGCCACCCTTGCTCTTTTTCATATGGTCTGTATTTAGCTTTTTAGATGAGGCTTAGATGGGTCTTTAAAACTCCCCCAACCCTCCATTTTCTTCTACAACCTTGCAACACATTAATGCATCTCAGTGTCTGCAGTGACAGTGATATTCTCTGTTGTGCAGTGAGATTGTTTGCAGGTTAGACAGATTGTGCTCTGAGGAACAATCAATATCCTTTAAGCAGCAGGAAGTAGGCAGAGGGTGTGGAAGTCCCTCGTGGCTAATCCACACGTAAAATACAAACACGTACTTAACCAGTCTTTCCGCAATTAACAAATTGTGTGGTTCATAAATGTTTTATGGCGTGAGCTCATCTTTGAAGCGTTCTGATGTCTCTGGGATCTAAACAAACGTCAGTGATCAAATCAGCCATTTGTGAATCGTGCGGCTTTAATTATTGTGCACTGAAAGAAACTTTGTGCTTTGAATATCAAATCCTAATCACAGCGAATGATACGCACGCACTCTCTTTTGTTAAAACATAGCTGTATTTATGCCTCAGGCACAGGCAGAAAATGTAAGCGTGATTCATTACCAATTATGATTTTATTGTAAAAATAAGAAGCAATATGTGAACTAAAAAAAAAAGAGGAATATGTTTTTGCTGAGGCTAGTTTTGGCGGTCTTTTGAGATTTTATGTATGCACTGTGTTCTATTCAAACTGACATGAGAGCTAAAGCCTGGGCAAAACTAATAAAAATAAATGCCTGGGCAAAACTAATAAAAAATTCAAACGGTGGAACTGCACGGCTCATAAATTTACTCATAAACTCCAGATACCGCGTCAGTTCATTTGTTTCTTTATTTGATTCATCTCTAGCACAGTCTATTTCATGGATTGCCGCACGTCTTCCTCTGAAAACCATGTTTCTTTCTGTCCACTGTGCACTCATGCAGTTTGCACACAATGTGATTTAGCCAAATAGGATATGTTCCTGCATTAACAGCCTTTATTGGTTCTGCAACAGCTTTTTTATTTTTTACCAACCAATCATAGGCCAGATTCTAACTCTTCCCTTAAACTCTTAAATCTGAGGGAAATTATGCATTTATAAGAATGTTATTCAAGGTCTACTGCTGCGTTCAATTCCAGATTGCAATTACGATGTGGTGTGCGTTCAAGTGATTTTGATCAGAATTCAACAATTGCGCAATTTCATATCTCTTTTTCCCTTACTAAAAACAGGAAGCAATTTTTTCTTTTTCTTTTTTTTTTTTTTTTGGTGGTAGTGCAACAAACTAAAAAGCTAATGATACACAGTAAGTCTGTATTTTGATATTTTACTTTTGTATTTTATCATTCACTGTGTTGCTACAGAGAATAATGGGTAGAATAGTTTGGTTGGACAAACCTATTAATAAACGAGTTAAATGAGTAGTGCTTTCTGGCTAGCTTAGTTGCTAACTGTACACAAAATGTCTAAAAACTAAATTGTACAATCAAAATTTATGTGTACAACTTAAGATACTGACTGGCCAACAGGAATGTTGACAGGACCAGCAAGGGTGTTGATCAGGGTACATGTCATTTAAAATTCAGGATTAGTTCAGTCAAAAATAAAAATTTCCTGATAATTTACTCACCCCCACGTCATCCAATGTTCATGTCTGTCGCAAAAAAATTAAGTTTTTCGAGGAAAATTGATGAATTTTCTCCATATAGTGAATTTCTATGGTTCCCAATGGTTTGAACTTCCAAATTGCAGTTTCAATGCAGCTTCAAAGGGCTTTACATGATCCCAACCAAGAAATAAAGGTCTTATCTAGTGAAACGTTCTGTCGTTTTCTTAAAAAAATAAAAATTTGCATACTTTTTAACCACAAATACTCATCGCGCTGGTTCTGTAATGTTGATGCATAAACTAGACGCATGATGTTGGAAAGGTCACGTGTGTTTAGATCTTTGTCTGTGTACTTTGGTTCAAAAAGTTAGGGTAGGGCGAAAATCTTATTTTCTCCTCCAACTTCAAAATAGTCCACCATCGTTGTTTCACTTTTTTTATTTATTATTTATTTTTTGTAAATAGCTTTTGACTATCTTTGCACATTGGCTTTGTAAACACTAGGTCGTACTTTTGCCTACATCATGCGTGACCTTTCCAACCTGACTACGTAATGCGTGAGGTTAGACTGGTGCAAGACGAGCATTTGTGGTTTAAAAAGTACATACTTTTTGTTTGTTTTTTTTTTTTAATAAAGAAAATGACTGATTGTTTTACTAGATAAGACCCTTATTCCTCGGCTGGGAGCTCTAAGAAGCAGCAGTGAAACTGCTATTTGGAATATCAGAGGTCCACTATATGGAGAAAAATGGAATGTGGAATGGAATGTTTTCCTCAAAAAACTTAATTTCTTTGTGGCTTTAGAAAGAAAAACATGAATGTCTTGGATGATGGGGTGAGTAGATTCAAATATACATAAGCCTTTGATTTTAGGCCACATGGAATTTACTGAAAATATTTGTTCTTGCAAGTTAACACTCAAGTTGAAGAAACATTTTTGGTAAGGGTAAGTTTAGTAAGTTTTAAAACGTTGGTTTTGTCAAGCTAATCTAATGCAGTCTTTTTTAAAAAACTGAACTTAACCCTTTAAGTGGAGGTCACTAATTACAAATAGATTTAATTGTTTCTACTCAGTAATTTCCTTTGATTGGCTCTTATCTAAATTATAATCATCATCATTAATTATACTGTCATCATTTGACTGACTGAGTTGGACATTATTTAAACGAGCTCTTTGGTTTTTGCATGAAGCTTACTGTGTGGAGCAAAATGGCTTTTATTTAGGTCATTGAAGGTAATGCTAACCAACCAACAGTGAATGCACACAAATTGTGCTGATAAGATGTTTTTGTAGGCCAAAACCCAGAAATGCATTGGAATTGTAGCACTTCCGGTTCAAACATCTCTAAGTCGATGACTTTCAAATTACTTTAAAGAAATCCACTTCCAGAACAAAAATTTACGGATAATTTACTCACCCCCTTGTCATCCAAGATGTTCATGTCTTTCTTTCCTCAATCGTAAAGAAATCGTTTTTTGAGGAAAAACTTTTCAGGATTTCTCTACATATAGTAGACTTCAATGGTGCCCCCAAATTTGAACTTCCAAAATGCAGTTTAAATGCAGCTTCAAAGGGGTCTTATCTAGTGAAGCGGTCGGTTACTTCCTAAAAAAATTGACAATTTATATACTTTTTAACCTCAAATGCTCATCTTGTCTAGCTTGCGTGAACTTTGTGTATTCCTGTTCATGACAGTTAGGGTATGTCGAAAAAAAAAAAAAACATCTCATTTTCTCCTTCAAAATCATCCTACATCGCTGCAGAAGTACTGACCCAGTGCAAAGAAGATAAAATGCCCTTTACACACATTAAAAAAAAAAAAAAAAAGTAAAATGGCGATGTAGGATGATTTTGAAGGTGAGGAGAAAATGGGAGTTTTTCGACATACCCTAACTGTCATGAACTGCATTTTGGAAGTTCAAACTCTGGGGCATCATTTGGAGAGAAATCCTAAAATGTTTTCCTCGAAAAACATAATTTCTTTACAACTGAAGAAAGATTGTCTTGGATGACAAGCAGGTGAGTAAATTATCCGTAAAATTTTGTTCTGGAAGTGAACTTCTTTAAATGCCTGAAATGAGGTCTGTGGTTAACACAAGCTCACATTTTCACATTTTATTCTATGAAAGCTATAAAGCTTTTACTTCTCTTAAAAAAAGCAATTGTTAAGTGGCTGAATAGGACTGAAGTAGACTGAAAGGGTCTGAAACTTGTGATCTTTGTTCCTCATTTTACTTCTGGCGACTATATTTAGTCTTCAAAATTCGTATTTAAGATTATCACAATGAACAAAATGTTTCAGAATCATAAGCTTTTGTTGGTCACAGACCTTACTTTCTGCAACAGTCGTTCTAAAGTCGACAGAAAAATCCTTTTGGGTTTTTATCGAGGGAATCCGGGTGATGCAAACTTCCTGTTTGGCCTACAAAAGTACGTCATCACTGCAGCTCTCTATTTGAAGGGTTTCAAGTGCAAGGGCTTATGGGTATTCCCCGAAGCTATAATGCTCAGTATCACAAACAATATAATGAAGTTCATCGGTAAGCTTTAGCTTAATTAAGGATTTATCATTTGGTATAATTAGCTGCAGTGAACACATATGGATTCAGACAGATCAAAGAGACAGTGTGGTATTTTGTAATTGATCACTTAGAGATATTAACCTTAAATTTGTGATTCTTTTTTATTTTTAATCTAGAAGTTCAAGGAAATGTGACATTTCAAGTAACGTTTAATTAGGACAACTTGATGCTTTTTTTTTATTAACTGTGACATTAGGGTTTACCGTGTGTCATTTAGCCCAGAGGGCCCGTTAGATTGTTTTTGGAGAGTTCAGAGTGATGATAGATGCTCGTGTGCATGCTCCGAGGCAGTCTGTTTCATTACCGAATATCATCTCACCTGCACAATGGGGAATTTTACCCTCCTGGTCTGCATTGTCAAGCACTGACAGACCCCCTGTGGATTTGAAAAGAGAGACGTTAGAACATCAAACGCTGAGTTGAGCTCTCAGAGATCCACTGTAGAGAATGCAGTGACTTCTTCAAATACGCTGTGGAGGTCTTTTAAAAGCTACATAAAAGAGCTGAGGTAAAAAAAAAAAAAAAATAAAAATAAAAATGGAAAGCTGTTGATATTTGATGCTGCCAAGAAGTAAAAAACCTGAGAGTGATCCAAGTTTGAACTTCTAATCCGTTTGGAAGTGGTGAGCAGCACGAGGGCAGCGGACTTTAGCTCCTCTGCATGGTTCCTGATGGTTGTTTTGCAATTAGACTTCATTTTCCTTACTCTTTTAGTTCCCAGAAGTGCTGATTGCACCTCGGACTACCTGTCAGGGCTGAGACTCTTGATCACCGGCCTTGAGTAAACCTTATACTTTTTAAAGATGTTTTAATGACCTGCCTTGTCCCCACGGCACTCACAATTGCACTATTAGCGCGGGGCGGATGGGAGACTAATTTAAGTGTCACTCTGTGCTAAATCCACTTGAACATTAAGTCTTTGTGCTTCCTTCCACATGCTCGAAGGATATTCCGTGGAGTCGTATGCACGACAAAAGCGCTCGAGTCTGAACGTGAATATCATCATACAAAGTCACAGGAAAATTAATAATAAATATATTTAAATGAAGGCAACACTCTGGGTTCTTTCTGTAAGGATATGAATGGGATGAGAAGACTATGAGTGTCATTGAAAGAGCTTTTCTATTCTAGAGACTTTAAGTGAGTTGAACTGAGTGAAAAGTAAGATCAGGGCTAAATGGGTTTGGAAGGAAAACAACAAAAACCACCAACACTGACAAAAAGTAGCACCTATGAATCTCTTTGAATATTCGAAGGTATCTAAACATGATGAATGATTAGAAATACATTCGTCATTGTACAAATGTGCCTTAATTTTTTTTAATCTTAAAGGTTCGCTCGTATTTACAGTATGTTAAAGGAATCATTAAAATACACTTTCAGATTTAAAAAAAAAAAAATGTTTCTGAAGGTTAGTTTATCAAGCTTGCAAAGTTTCTTACAATATTTGTAAAATAAAAAAAAATGCCTTTTTCAGAAATGGGAGACTACTAAACTATCTACATGAGAGAGTGGCTCAGAGGAGGGAGCAAAACACAACACCGGTCATGAAAATTATAAAACAAGGATTTGTAAAGACAAATGTTGGAGGATTTTGATATAAGCCAAGAGGAGGCTGGTTTTCTTTGCTGTAAAGAAAACTTGGTTCTCAAGAGACTAGTATGTTCTCACTGGGGATACGCCCTCCGTCAGCCGCTGGAGTGCCACTCTCCCGCGAATACATATGCGACAGTTAGCGAAAGCTAGAGATTATGGTTTATAAAGTTTTAAATATGGATATTCTTACACATTGATTCGATTCATAAGGCTACTTTATTAACCCCCCCTGGAGCCGTGTGGAGTACTTTTTATAATGGATGTCAACTGCTATTATAAAGCTTGTAAGAGCCAGGACATTTTTTTTTTTTAATATAACTGACTGTATTCATCTGAAAGAAGAAAGCCATGTACACCTAGGATTGCTTGAGAGTGGGTAAATCATGGGATAAATTTTATTTTTGGGTGAACTATCCTTTGCAAGGGCCGTGTCGGAGAATTGTGATGTCACAAATTCCCCAATTTCAAATCTGTGTGTTTTCAGAAGGGTAGAAAACAAATTGTTTTGAGTTTTGAAACTTGCAGTATACTTTTTTTATGGTACAGTAACTTCTGATATGTGTAGATATCAAAAACATGTTGATTCTTTCGTGACCCATTTAAGGTACACTCATCAGTTTATATTGACACCTATTGGCATAAATGCAAATTCACATACATTTCTACTATTGCCATTTAAAAAAATGCAGTATTCGTAGTCAGCCATGAATCATCTATTTCACAACCTGAAGTGACCAATTGCTTGAAGCTAGTAGTATTCAGCTGGTCATGTGACTTCAACATGCTGGATCCCATTAGATGACCCAGTCTGTGTGAAATAAAATGTCTTTTATTTGGCAACTGATATCAGTGTGGATATATTTTCCCAAAGTTTTATTTCATTATAAGTGAAACCTTTTGGTATCACACTTGAATATAATGTTATTTGCTAACATGAAATGAAACTAAGCAATATATTTTTGACCACATTTATTTATCTTTGTTAAAACTATTTTTTGCTTGCTGCTGTTCACATGAATTAACCAACCTTAATAGATACAGTTTTTGATTCTTAAAGGGAACGCTGGGTATTAAAGGGTTACTCTACCCCAAAACAAAAATTTTGTCATTAATTACTTACCCCCATGTTGTTCCAAACCCGTAAAAAAAAAAAAAAAAAAAAACCCGTCTTGGGAACACAATTTAAGATATTTTGGATGAAAACCGGGAGGTTTGTGACTGTCCCATTGACTGCCAGTAAATACCACTCTCAAGACCCAGAAAAGTATGAAAGACATTGTCAAAATAGTCCATCTGCCATTAGTGGCTTATGAAGAGACGAGAATACTTTTTGTACGCAAAGAAAAAAAAAAGTTTTTATTCAACAGTTTGTCTCCTCCGTGTCAGCGTAGTGCCATTTTGGAAAATAACTGCTGGACGCAAACAGTGTATGCCATTCTGTGTCAGTCGCACCAAATGGATATGTTTTCTATGGATTTTTACGCTTTGACTTGAACGTACACAATTAGCGTCCAGCGGATACTCTCCAAAATGGCGCTATGCTGACATGGAGGAGACTAATTGTTAAATAAATCTATTTTTTTCCTTTGCGTGCAAAAAGTATTCTAATCGCTTCATAAAATTAAGATTGAACTACTGATGGCAGATGGACTATTTTGACAATGTCAATGGGACAGTCATAAACCTCCCGATTTTCATCCAAAATATCTTAAATTCTGTTCCGAAGACGAACAAAGCTTTTACAGGTTTGGAATGACATGGGGGTAAGTGATTAATGACATAATTTTAATTTTGGGGTGGAGTAACCCTTTAAGACTTGCATAGCTTAATACAAAGTAAATGATGGCTCTTACTAAAATATGTTGTAGAAAACCCATGAAAGATTTATGTTATTGAAAAAATCCACATTATATACATATTTTGGACTATGGGGGGTGTCATTATTTTGATTACATACTGTAGAACGATTGCACTCAGGGCTGGCCCTGGCCAATTTGCTGCCCTAGGTAAGATTTTGCCTGGTGCCCCTTGCTTCACAGCCCATTCCAACAACAATACATTTTCTTATATAAAAAAAGCTGATAGTGAAACGCTAACATTTACAATAAGGTATCATTTGTTAACATTAGTGAATGTATTAACTTGAACTAACAATAAACAATAGATTTGTAATAGTATTTATTATTTTTTATTAATGTTAGTTATTGAAAATTAACCTTATTTTAAATTGTTTCCAGTGAAACTATAAAATATAGGTGCTGCCTAAGTCACATTATAAATTAAACACAAACAGCTAGAATAATTACATCTGGTATTTTAGCACAAAACTGTATTCATTTGAACACTTCTCTAGCATACAGTAACGTTACTGTTTAATCTTCAAAATAAATTTGAAAACTGTTCGACTTCCAGTAGATGGCAGCAATGTTTTACTAAACTGTAGCCCTTTCTAACGTTATCACCTCGAATTAAACTGAGAGACGTACATCTTTAAACTGGATTTTACATAAAATGTTGCTATTTTAATAAGCCCAGTTATATAGAAATATTACTAAATAAACCAATTCCGTTAGCCAAATACCATAAATTCCCAAATACTACACAGTACTACTAGCGTAAAAATATTATTAAAAAGTGTTATCATGTGACACAAAAAATGACACGATATGTTACAAAGTCTCGGATCTCTGGAACTCTATTGTTATTACCCTATTTTAATCTCTTAGACTAACATTGAGTCTGTTCACAAACTTTTACCTCATGTAGTTTATTTATATGAACATCATTCATTACATCATATTACTTCTGTCTTTGTCCCGGTTTTCCCCTTCTTTTCTTATTTTTTTTTCCCTGGGCACTAGATGGCTTCGGTCTTTTTGATATACTGATGATTTATTAGTGAAGTGAACATCCATCACAATCAGGTGTGAAAGTGCGGCTGTGCGGGGGAAGACTGATCATGCGTCGAACCCGGGTGAGTCGGGAGAATTTTTTTATTTTATTTATTTTTTTTTTTTTGTGATATTTTAAATTCATAAATTCACTTATAATATTTTTTTTTTTTAAAAATAAATAAATAAAAATAAAAGCACTTTACTCATTTTGGCGCCCCTAGTGATCGGCGGCACCCCTAGCATTTGCCTATTCCGCCTATGCCACGGGCCGGCCCTGATTGCACTCGTTTATTTATTTTATTATATCGTTTATTACTCTTCTGTATATAAGCAATGTTTATTTAGTTTAGCAAAGGGCAACGTGCAGCAATGGTTTCAGCTTGCGAAAGGTCATTGCCTTGGAGAAAGATATGCTTGTAAGTTATTGACTATTTTTAATCAATCAGTAAAGTGTGCTAAGACAATGCTACATCTTAAAGGTGAAGACTGTGATCGATATAATTTGATAATGGGAGCAAGTTTTTCCATCCCATGTACATGCAGTTTGTATGCTTTTATATACATATGTATATCGAAGGAATTAATGTACAGTTTGTAATTTCATTTCTTGTTTATTGCATTTCAATTTTAGAAATGAAAAGGAAACGAGCACATAATCAAAATAGCACATAGTCCAAAATATGTATATAAAGATGTATATAAAAATGTGGATTTTTAAAATAATGTAAATCTTTCATGGGTTTTCTACTACATATTTCAGTAAGAAACATCATTTATGCTATATTAAGCTATATGTGGCGACGTTAAAGTTATTCTCAATTCACAAATAGAAATTTTGAATTCTTTTACCATGGAAAAGATTTCCCCATAGCTGATTTTGGCAACTATGCATATAATGATACCGACTACGCCACCCCGGGAAAAATTCTACCGGGGAAAATACCATCAAGACACACAGGTTCGAAAACAGCTGAGTCAGGACATAAGACACTGATGAAATACACAATAAATTTTATTAAACACTAAATGAATTGCCAGTGCAAATAACTACACACACAGTTCTGCATCCACTCCAGGGCTGGGGGCCTAGCTTTCCTAGTCTCTGAAAGACAAAACACAACAAAGCACACGTGCACTCACACTCCACAGCACCCCATATAGTGAACACTGCACACAGCAGGATACCGCCACCAGCAGAGAAGGGCTCGTCCCTCACACTATAACTGGTCACCCCAACACCTGGAGAAAGAGCAAATAATACTTTAAACACCACAACGGAATGTTACACACACGCACGCACACACACACACCTTGTAAGATAACACAATTTAACCATTGAGTTACAATGAAAACAAAAATAATACAAAAATTAACAAACAATTGCGCAGGCCACTAATGAAAATTACATATGGCCACAACACCACAAAAATACAATTGCAAAGACAGTAAACAAATATTCAAAAAGAAAAACAAACAAATCAAATCAATCAAATAAACTTTCTAAAACACAGGACCTCAGAATACGGTGGGAACTGTAGAGTACTGGTCCCAAATTTCTCAAAAGGATAAGTGAAATGATGTACAGCCGCCACTTAAGTCCCTTCGACTGCAGCGAGTCAAGCCACCGCCCAGCTGATTCTTCAAGTGTAACTACGGAGACGAATTCGCTGATATGAGATGAAGTACACCCCGTCCGATAACACGCAGAAATAGCTTCTCAATACGACTTCGACAGTCCAACCGCTTGAATGTACAGCGCCCCGGAAAGAAAACCGTCTGCACCCCGCTGTTACACCACCGTCGAAGATCCCACGCACGTCTATAAACATACAGCTGTACCAAACGTACGCCGTAACAAGAAAGCCCACTGCAACGGCTTGCACCTCTTAAAGCAAATAGAAACAGCCAAATTAACTAATCTTATAAACCTTTAAAACAGCATGTAAGATTAAAATAACTCACCAAATTGGAACAATCCACCATCCCGAAAAAAAAAGCTCCCAAGATGTAAACACGTCGCTTCCGAAAATGTATGGTAACAATATAACCGCAGGATTCCTCAGTCCACACTAAGAAAAGAAACATGCCCATAAAAGTCTAATCCTTACGACAAATCTATAGTACAGTCACGACCAACAGCACCTTACCAAACAAACACTCCCACGCTGCACCGGAAACCTAATGACGTCACCAATGACGATAGGAGCATCCATTCCTAGGTACCTACGGCTGCCTTTATAGGACGACCATTATGAGTGGGATAAAACCCCACGCCCCTTAAAAGAAACACTGACCATCGGCTACATATACAAGTTGTAATATCCAGGGTCCCTTTAAAAAAATATTGGTAAATGTAAAATTTAAATCTTTTTAAAGAATTATATATATTAAAGGAGAAGTCCACTTCCAGAACCGCAATTTACAAATAATTTACTTCCCCCCTTGTCATCCAAGATGTTCATGTCTGTCTTTTTTTCAGTCATAAAGAAATTGTTTTTTGAGGAAAACATTTCAGCATTTTTCTCCATATAATGGACTGATATGGTGCCCCGATTTTTGAACTTCCAAAATGCAGTTTAAATGTGGCTTCAAACAATCCCAGCCGAGAAAGTAGAGTCTTATCCAGCGTAACGATCGGTTATTTTAATAAAAATAATACAATTTATATACTTTTTAATGCAAACGCTCGTCTTGTCTTAATCTGCCTGCACTGTTTTTGTTCCGGTTCATGACAGTTAGGGTATGTCAAAGCTCCCATCTCATGTTATCCCTCTGCTTCAAAATTGTCTTATATCGCTGTTTTACCTTTTTTGTTAAGGGTGTTTGATCATCTTTGCATGTTCACTTTGCAAAGGCTGGGTCGGAACTTCTGCAGCGATGTAGGATGATTTTGAAATGATTTTTGAAGTTGAGGAAGAAAATACGATTGGAGTTTTTCGACATACCCTAACTGTCTTGAGTCAGAATACACAGAGTTCAGGGAGAGAAAGGCAAGACGACCGTTTGAGATTAAAAAGTATTTAAATTGTATTTTTTTTTAAAAAATGAAAATAACAGATTGTTTCACTAGATAAGACCCTTCTTCCTTGGCTGGAATCGTTTACAACCGCATTTGGGATCGTTTGAAGCCACATTTAAACTGCATTTTGGGAAGTTCAAAATGGGGCACCATACCAGTCCATTATATGGAGAAAAATGCAGAAATGTTTTCCTCAAAAAACATAATTTCTTTACGACTGTAGAAAGAAAGACATGAACGTCTTGGATGACAAGGGGGTGAGTACATTATATGTGAATCTTTGTTTTGGAAGTGGACTTCTCCTTTAAGTTAAATTGTTTCAATTTAACTAAATGTTTTTTTTCTTTCTTTGTAAAGTGTGCTAACAACACATTTTAGTGAACACACTTTGTTTGATGCCAGAGGATTTCTTAGAAGTGTTGATGGATTTTCAATTGTATCTGCATGGCTTCAGTTTGCATTCATTTGGGTTGCTATGGCTTCATAATAAACTTCTATCTTTAACTTAAAGCATGCATAGTCTCATAATTCTCTTTTTCATGATTGTACGTGAACACCCACTGCATAAACAGATCTTCTGATCTTAAGGTAAACACTGGCAGTAGTATATTTCAGTCTGTTTTCATGTGCCCTTAACGTGGCATTTCTTGCAAATTGGTCTCGCAGCTTTATTACTTATAAAAAGATTTCTCCAGGTTGATGTGTCAGGGTGAAACGTGAATAGACAATTTGTACAAGGTGCAACAATCTATTCATTCGACGTAATTAAATTTGCTGTCACAAGATGAGGTGACTCACAGCTTCATCATTGGATCTGAATGTAAGGCACTGGTCAAAAATAGTCCACATGATTAGCTGTTTCATAAAGAAACATAATTTTCTGTAACATCTTCTTTAAGCATACCACCTCTTAGTCCAGAACTTCTTTCGCTCACTGACAGGTACAAAATGTCACGTTGCAAAAAGCAGTGGAATGACAACAGTTATTTTTTTTTCTCACATCCCGTCAGAATAAAGACAAAGACTGCAACCCACTGCCGTCATTCCACCACAGTTCCCGTGGACCTGTCAGCACCCTCGCTTTTCTGTGAACGCAGCACCAATCATCTGTTTCGACTCTGCCGATGAAATATTACTGCTGGCCTACCAACGCTTTAAACATCCGCTGATATTTTATTTATCTCTAGCAGACAGGATCCAAATGGCGAGAGATTTGCCCATCCTGAGAGATATATTGAGGAAGACACCTGTCAACAGCCTCATCTCTCAGAATGAAATATTTCACTAAAATTTTGATCATAAACCTTTAAAACTACTCTTTCAAATCAGATCTGAATTTGGCAGGTGTTTTATATGCAGTATGCCTGGTTCTCCAGAGGCGATTTAAGCCATAACCACGGGCACGAAAACATGCATGAAAAAGATGAGGGGAAAACAATGAAACAGAACAGAAAGTTTATTTATATCAGATTTATAGAAGACATTTTTAAGATGCTATGTCAAGGTGAAAATGGTCATTTGTCTTTGGACGCAAGTCTTGTGTAAATGGAAATGGCAACTTTTTTCTCCTAATTGTGAATTTGTATCTCACAATGTTACTTTATATCTCTCAATGGAGGCTTTAATTCTCTTAATTGAAGTAATATTTTTTAGTAATTGGGAGTTTTACTCATAGGTGCGATTCTGAGTTTATATCTTACAGTGTGACTATTTATCATTTAAACTTTCCCACAATTACCCTTTTTTTGTCCTCAGAGTTGGAAGCTTCTGTATAGGTTCTCTTGGGAATATCTAATGAATTTTAAGAATGGCTGTTTTAGTAAAATAAGATCTGCAGTAAACGTTACCTAAGGACTTTTCTGTTTTGTTCTAAAATATACATCATGGAGAGTTATACCTCAGATACGAAATGGCAACTACGGATTTTTAACATAACTATTGCATTAAAAATGCAAGTTGCTACATAAGCAATAAGCAACTTTTATTTTGTGAAACCTTACTACATATATCAAATAACAGTTTTATAAAACCCAGTGAAGCCGTGGTTTATAGTGAATTTATAATAGCTAAGGGGGTTTTAGGCATTCCGCTTCACGTCGTGCCCTTAGCTGTACACCACGGCTTTTTGGGGCTTATTGCTTTGTTTAACCCTTGTGCTGTGCTGAAAATCCTAATTTGATGATCCAAGTCAAAAATAACCGACCTTTCGTGAATCTCTCATTGCTATCAACAAATCTTGGGTAAGCACAGGTTTTATATTTCCAATGATCTAGAATCCAATATAAGCTAATAATGTACCGTTATGAGAGATTTATAAGCAATTTTTGGTAGGGATTGATTTATTTATTTATTTTTGACTTTTTGAGAAATTTGTGACATTTTGAAGTCAGTAAGTTTCAGTCTAATGTGATTAACATTAAAAGAAAATCCTCTCTGGGTCAACATACTGGAACGCAACGCAAGCACACTTCAAAATATATGTTTGGAACGAGCCAGTAGTTGTAAATAGGTTAGGTTTTAATTGCATTATTATTAATGTTTTATTAATTGTATAAAATTAACGTGTTCAATGGACAGCCCTAGTAATATTCTACACTAAGTATCATACAAAAGGGCGTTCTTCATGTGGATGATTCTCGCTGTGTGGTGATCTGGCCACATTTATCCCACACACATATCTCTTTATGGAGGCTTTAATTCTAATTGCAAAAATATTTTTTTCGTAATTGGGAGTTTACTCACAGGTGCGACATATCTCACACTTCTGAGTTTATATCTTATGGTGTGACTGTTTATTATTTAAACTTTCCCACAAAGATCTTTTTTTTTTTTTTTTTTTGTCCTCAGAGTTAGAAACAAGATTCTGTACTAATAGGTTCCTTTGGGAATATCTGATGAATTTAAAGAATAGCAGTTTTAGTAAAATAAGATCTGCAGAAAATGTTACCTGAAGACTTTCCCGTTTTGTTCTCAAATATACATCACATACAGTTATACCTCAGACATGAAATGGCAATTATGGATTTTTAACATAACTATTGCGTTATAACTCACTTCTATGAAAGTGTAATCTATGTGTTGCAGCTTGTTAACAATTTATGTTTTAACCCTTGTGCTGTGCTGAAAATCCTTTATCTAATTTGGTGATCCCAGTCAAAAATGACTGACCTTTTGTGAATCTCTCTCTCTCATTGCTATCACCAAATCTTGGATTCAATCTTTTCATCAGCTTCTTTCAGTAAGCACAGGTTTTATATTTTCAATTATCTAGAATCCAATGCAAGGTAATAATGTACCATTATGAGATTTATAAACAATTTTTGGTAGGCCCGTCAATATAGAAATTTAGGTCAGTAAGTTTTAGTCTAATGCGATAACATAAGAAAATCCTCTCTGGGTCAAAATTACTGAAACGCAATACAAGCACACTCCAAAATATATGTTTGGTATGAGTCAGTAGTTGTAAATAAATGGGTTAGGTTTTAATTGCATTATTCATGTTTTATTAATTGCACAAAATTAACATGTTCAGTGGCCAGCCCTAGTAATATTCTATGCTAAATATCATACAAAAGGGTGTTCTTCATGTGGATGATTCTCACTGTGTTGTGTATCTGGCCACACGTATTCCACTGGGATCTAAATGAACCATAAAACCAGCTGATTATCATTCATGAGCACTTGGCACTGCAACCTCCCAAAACCTCTGCTTACATAAATTATGCCTTCGTTGTTTTATAGAGGTAAGCCTACGAGCTGTTTACATAATTGAATTCGCATGCAAACACGACTAACAGGAAAATATGAACTTCTTTGGCATTTTAAGCACTTTGACCTGAAAATATCAACTTTTTTTCTGTGGTTTCTCTCTTCCCATGAAGACCCGACTGAGACCCGAGCAAGTTATTCATTGATTTTGAGGATTTCAGGACCCATAAAGACAGACTCTGGAGATTAAAATTTCTCTGACTGATGAACATTTGTTTGATATTGTTCCATGAGTACACTGTGGCAGTTCCAATACATATTTATGAATATCGAACTGAAGATAAATAAATGAAACGCAGAAAATGAGACGAGTAAAGTACATGAGCCATTGGAGAAAAAAAACTATATTCATGATCTGTTAAATTATTCAATATAATGTTCTGAAACTGAGTTATACACAATCACTATCTGTCACCCTCTGTGTAAAGGTCTATTTTCTGGAGGAATATGGCAAGTTTAGATGCTAATTTGGACCAGTTTTTGGCCACAGTAGCTAAAAGTAAAGATATGAGTAAGTTCAGTTTCCTGAAGCTTTTATCAGTGCTTTTAATGTTTTATGCATACTTTTTAGGCAGCTGTTCCATGTCAAGTCCAAGTGATGCATTTCCGATGTCAGATGGCACAAGGAGAACATTTATAGTCCTCTGCCAAGTGACCTAAACATGAGTCAAAGGTGTTTAATGATTTTTAGAAACACTTGCTGAAGCCTCATATTTCACATTCAGTATCTTGTTTCTTTTAGACAGAAAATGATATGATGTATATACAAAAGCCTGGTCTGCCTGACTGCGATGAAACATTTCCTTCTGCATATTTGAAAAATTTTCACTTGACACAGAAGGCGTGCTAATTCAAAAGAAGTTTAAAAGAAATTCTGCAACTGAAATGAGTATGTTTGATTAGTTTCTATTCATAGAGTCACATGGTAATTGAAACTAAGAGTGACTGATGTCTAAAAATACCAATGAAAAAGCTGAGGTTGGAGTTCAGGCATTTGGAGGTCTTCTGTTGTCATGTTGAAAGGATGTCATGTTAAATCATAAAACTGAGTGTGGTTTTTAAAACAATCTCTGCAGTTTTTACAAGGATAAATGTAAGCCTTTTATTAGGGAATATAGGGAATAAATTAAAGGGAACATAATATTTCAATATGTTTCCTAAATATAAATAGGAAGCCTAATAAGTTGTATTAGGAACACATTAAAGTTTGAACTATAACTTTCTACAGATTTCCATTACTTTATATAGTGTACCTTTTGATGACACTGCAAAAAAGTACTGTTCTTCCTAAGTTTTTTTCTTTTTCTTGTTTTTCAGTGTCTAAAGACTCTTAAATCAAGACTGATGCAAAATGACACAAGCTGTTTTCTGAGAAATCGATCAAAATGAAGTATTTCATAGTAGTTTATAAAAAAAATATCTGCCAATGAGCTCAGAAACATCGACTTAATTTAAAGGAAAAAAGTTTTCATACTGCACTGACAGATACTTATTCTTATTTGAAGCATAAACTCATTTGATTTTGTTCGGTTTCTTAGAAAAGAAGACTGCGTATCAATTTGCATCTCAAGTAAACGTATCTTGGTTTGCAGTGCATGCAACATTTAATGCAATATCAATTTAAGACTTTCAGCTCTGATGTAAGACCTTTTTAAGGCCTTAATTTGACTTGATTTTGACTTAAGATCTGCAGAAAGCAGAAAAAAAACCTTAATCTGTCTGATATTGAAAACAAACAGTGGAAGCAATTCAAAATAAGTTATTACATACAATGTTGAACAGAAACTGACCCAATTTAATTTCGTAATACACATTCCAGGTCTTTTTATGCAATTAATTGAATGTGAATTGCCTTCATAATCTTTCATTAAAATGTAATATAACATTCTATGTTAATGGAACAACTTTACTTTTTTAGGTTGACGTCACCAATTCCTGGTATTTTTCTATTCCGCACCCTTATAATTCAGTCAATTTCCTATGAATAAAATTATATATCCCACCCTATAGTCTTTCCTCATCTAGTCTTGTTTTACTTAATATGTCAGATTATGAAAGTAAAACTGAATATTGTTTCATGTGGTCTTTAACTGAATGTGGGTGATGCATTTTAGCTGTGAAAACATGTAGGTCTCAGATATTGGATGTATACATTGACATTTTTGGAACTATTACAGTACTAAATAAGAACAGACTAAGTAAGTTAGCCTATGATTGTCTAGCTTATGTTGTGATAATGTGATGTTCAGAAATTCATTAGCTTATACACTGTTGTGAAAATGATGACATATTCACTGAGGATAAAGTCATAACAAACGTAGTATGTCATGATGACATGGTTATTAAATTGAGATTTAGACACAGTCAGAGGTGAACGTAGTCACATACAGTCTGTCACAACAGACGTCTAATGCACCACAGATTCTACAGAATGACAGCAAGTAAATGATGCAAGAAAAGAGACGAGTTTGTGTCTGATGAGAACTCATTCATTCAAAGTAAAGTCAGATCGAAGGGACCTTTGGCACGAATGATGTCTGGAGCGCGAGTTTGCTTTTGGTGTATGTAAGATCTATATACCTGACCAAATTGTTATTGCTTTAAAATGATCTCAGTGTAATGTAGTTTTTATAGGTGCATAAAATACAGTTAGGGGTTAAGATAGCATTTGGGAAGGGCCAGCCTATATATTAAGCCATTTAAGTAGTGCCTTGATTCAAATATGCAGCATGTTAATTTAATAAAACCACTTAAGAGAAGCAAATAGCTTCATCTAGGCTGTTAATTGAGCTTCAGATGACCATTAGCCCAGTCCAGAGGTGTTTAATTAACAGCAGTGTGCAAACGGGTTGGGTATAAGTTCATGAAAAGACTGAGGAAGGCAGTTAAAACAAGTGAAAGCATTACTTCTATCATCAATCGTCATAGGATGGAGTCTGAGTTTTGGAAACCAAAAGTTTTAGAAATGCACAAAAGACCTACATAAGTATAAAGTGAACCAGTGAGATACATAGAAGGAAAGTAGCACAACTATAATGAGTAGTCGGTAGAACACTGAGAAGATGTGAGTTTTCGGCGTCGGTTTCTGCTAGTTTTACTGATATGTCCTGACAGGAGGTAGGTAGCACAACCTACATTCTGTCAGTCAGCCACTTTGATTTCATAAAGGAAAGATGAATCCACAATGTTTGTGGAAAATACAAAATGCCTCTGGGCAATGTATTGTATTTGTATACAATCGATAGCAAACACATGTTCTGTCATATACTTCGGTAAGAGAATTTAGAGCTGTCCTCATAAAACCAGAAATATGAAAAGAGCCCTTTTCTCTAGCCTGGGCTTTATCGAACTCTAAAATTTAAAAATTGTCAAGACTTGTATAGAAGCTCTTTAGTTCGTGTAAAGATCTATACATGTCTTGACATTTTAAAGTGTTGGCAAAAATTCTGCAAGCTGCTATTTCTATCCATAGTTGGGTTACTTTTAACTCTACTAGTTTTTATTCAGTAAGGGTTTTCTTATTTTTTAACAAACCAGCAAGTGTACAGGTATGGTGGGACTGATGGTTTATCAACTAATGTTTGGTTACTAGCTAGCTTATTTTTAGCCTAACTATCCAATTTTTTCAATTCTTTGTTTTGCAGCGTTTTCATTTGAGTGAAAATAACTTGGGAGTGTGCTTTATCTGTCCATTTGGGGAGCTAGTAATGTTATTTTTAACCCAACTATTTTTTTTTGTAGATTTTCCTTCTTATTAGACTCAGCAAGTTTGAATGCGTGCGTCTCATGAGTACAATTTAAATGGCAACGGTCGTAACGGTCAGACACTGCCAGAGGAAGGCGTTTATCCGTTTGGGCTACTAGTTAGCCTGTTTTTAACCCAACTATTACTTATTTTTTGCAGTTGGTATGATTTACTATCACATCCCTCAACATTTCATTGCAATGATAAAACCAAAAACCCCCAAAGAAAAATATTTACCTCAGAACATGCTTCAGATTGACGCGGCGTTTGACGACCAACCATCCGGCTTTCTTTCCTAAACTGAAAATGGTTATCATTTAATTCGTTAATTCAAATTGTGTGCTGCTTACTTGTGTCAGAGACGCTATGTGAGGAGCTGGGAGGAGGAGACGGGGGAAGGAGGAGCGAAGACGTTCAGCGCTCTGTTCTCCACGGCTGCCTCATCCTCCACTGAGTGCAGGAGAGAGTGAGAGAGTATGGAGCTAACTGTGAGTGAGCCGGACACTGATGCGCTCTGAGCGGCAGAGTGAGAGAACGCACACCGGGTTCGAGACTCAGCGCACGAGAACAGGCTGCCTTTAAGCACTGATATCAGTCCAAGCAAGAAGAATAAGCGTAGGAAAGGAGCAGGACCGAATCAACAGAAAAAGCAGATTGACCGTTTGGAAGAAATCAGCGCTCCTAACTTTGAAGGACCGCAGTGAGCGCACATCATTGCTTCGGTAACCATCACATTACTGAAGAGATCCTCACCGACTCCAGCGATGCGCTCCGTGGTGCTGCAGCTGCTGCTGATCTCCGGGCTGCTCGGGTTCGGTATGTGAACGGAGTTTTTACAAATACTCTAACGTTACGCATCATATTCACCTGCCAGTTACTTAAGACGCAGGGAAAAGTGCGCTGAGTGCATGATCTTTGAGTTTCGTTTATTGAAAGACCTCATTTAATGATTTGAAGTGTTACCTGTCTTGTATATTTTGCATGAAATGCTATTTGTTTGCGGTGGCTCGCCGTTCCCGGCGATTGCTTTAGATTTGTGCTGTACAGATTTGCGCCCATCGGTTGTGTGACATGGCAACCACATGATAACTGTTCTAATCAGTGTAGTCATCACTTTGCAACTTTTCTTTCTGTTTCATGTAGAATTTATAATGTATATGCGATCAGTCATAAATTGGCGGTGTGGGATTGGGGAGGTTTGGGGGGTTTTGACCTCCCTAATTAAGACTTGCACCCTTCTAAATGAAGTCAACAAAAAGTCAGGGTCTTTAAAGAACGTAAATTTCTACATATGAATATGAAACATGATTTTATTTTTTTTTTAAGTTGACCAGGAAAGTTCATATTTTCACTGTGTGATTAATGTTCACGAAAAGAGAGGGGGGAAAAGGTAAAATACATTTCTGCAAAAATAATTAATTTAATATTTGTTCTGCTAAAATTCAGAAGTTGACACCCTTCAAAAAAAAAAAAGTCATTGTATAATTTGCACACAGTACGCTGTGTGTGCATATTTGAGTGGTTTTGTTGAGGTTAGAAGCCATTCTTAACCTTTCTGACTTCCTTGCTGATTTAAGCTTTTGGAGTAGATAACAGCAGAGATCACAGCCTGACACCCGTTTTCATTTAAAGTGCCGTGACTTCTGCTCCCTTCAGCCCTCATTTGAGATTCTGTGTTGTTTGATTGTGTAAGCTTGAAATAACCCGAAGACGAACCTCTGAACGCTCACATTTAAGGTCCAGCATGGGCCAGACTCCTCATTTGAATCTGAAACCGGCAATAAAGCCTCCGGTATGGCTCCCGCATGCACACTTGAGCGAATGAACATCAAATCTCAAGAGGCTTTCTGGTTTATTACTGCTTTTTATGAGTCTGTGTGCCGAGATGTTAAGCCTCGCAGGGCTGTTTCTTTTTTCTTTTCTTTTTTTTTTTTTTTTTTGTACCTCCCTCGTGTGAGTCTTGAGAGGGAGTGCTTTGCCATCACTCTGAAAATCATTTTTTATGACCTGAGAGGAAACACTGACAGGATTTTTGCTGCAGAGTTGTGTTTACGCCATATGCACACGGTGTTGCACTTCAACGGCTCAGAACTTTGAGTTTACACACTGATGATATACTGCAGCCCCCCCTCCCGCTTCCATCAGTGCTTCAAGTTTGTGTTACCTTACAGCATCTCAGCAAACCGAGAAACGTTTCACGGACAGTTTACGAAACTATACGTAAAATTAACGATCGGCCTCTTCCAAACGCCTACCCGAGAGATTCTTTCAAGTAACGGTTATTTATACTTGCCGTCAGAGAAACTGTTCCTCTGGTGAGCCGAGATGCTATCAGGTGAGACTTGTGTTTGTACCAGTCCCCGGGGACGCTTTGTTAACCATGGCCAACTCTTGTGTTACAAATGAACGGCGGGTTTATTTAGCATCTCTTGACAGTTGAATCACGGTGCTGTGGCCAGGGAAACAGAAGGAGAGGAAAAGTCGATGCGATCTGACACCCTTCATCTGATCCCTTTATCTGCGCTGCGGCCCCGCTGCCTCCCCAGCAGTGAGGGGGAGCGGCAGATCTTTCCCCTGCAGCGACAGGGACAATCTCATTCACGCTTGGCCCAGACTCCACTTATAGCTCTCGCCGAACAAGGAGCAGCCAAGGACCCCGTGAAATGGACCCTGGGGCAGACCGGCTCAAAGAGACTCAAGAGCAGTCGCCAAAATAAGTGCAACTCTTAAAACAATTTTTTTGCTTGAACTCCATCACAGATAGTTGCAGCATGTTGAATGAAGCAAATATTGAATTTCCCAGATCCCGCCCACCGCACTCCACAACTTCCTGATTGCTGCAGAAGGCATCGTGTTTCCTCTTTAAGTGTCATAAACACCATCAGCATTGTCAGCAGTGGCTTGCAGCCGTGGGGGCAGCGGAGCGCTGCATGGTTTTGTGCGGCCCACACGCTGCCATACAAGATGCTGTCAACGCTTGCTAACAATTATATTGTAATCAGAGCTTGTCTTTCATAAAACATGGACTGTGGGGGCATCTCGCCTGTTGTTTGACAAGCCACCTTGGCCTTTTGTCTGTAAGCGGCTTGGGTTGTATTATGTAGGCTAGATTTTTACAGCTGTGGCACTCTGATAATGCTGGAAACTGAGCACCTTTATGTATAGTTGATGCTTTTTTTGCCTCGATTATACTAGTTCGTGAGAGCTCAACGCCCTCAGATTTTTCATACTGGCCTGCTTGGGCCAGTGGTTCATATTTTTCATTTGCACTGCCAAAATTTTTATTGGAGAAGAAGAAAAAGTTATTCTTTGTGTTTTTGATATTTGTATTTTAATACAGTTGTTACAAGGCCGAAGTTGTAGATATTAGTGAGTAAATTTCACAGTTCTAAACTGGCCTGATTGGCCCAGAAATTCAGGCTACGTTTACACAACAATGATGTAGTCAAAAACAGAAAAGTTTTTCCCTTGCATTTTTAAAAAGTTTCATGTATACACTACAACATTTTTAAAACGTTTTTTGTTTACACACATCTGTGAAAACTGCCAAAAACACTGTATTACGTATGCCAGGCCAGTAGTTAACGTGCTGTTTGTTTGGGCTTGCCTTTAAAATCGACACATACTGCACGTCTGCATACCTAACACGTACTATGCACGCGCATGACATTGCCGTTTTCAAAGGTTTCCGTATTGGGTGTTTACACGGAAATGATAATGGTGGCGTTTTTAAAATTATGCGTTTTCAGTCCCCAAAACACCATTGTCATGTAAACGAACTGGCAAAACGCATAAAGTTTCCCGTTTTTGTCTGAAAATGTTGTCATGTAAACGGCCCCTCAGATGTTTTATATGTCCTGCCCAAATTTTCAGTGGGAAAAAAAAAGTTACTGTTTGCATTTGTTTTTGACCCATACCAAAGACTTTATATATAGGAAGACTGTGCACTCCTATTACCTATGAATGGAGTGTAACGCCCAATATGGCGCATAAGCCCTGCCTTCTAAATGAAACAGCCAGTTGTTGATTAGTAAAGTAAACACATCATAGAAACAGGCAGCATTCGCAAACTCGCGCTCATGACTGCGCACTGCGCATTGGCTGGTCTAGCATAAAAAAAAAAAAAAAAAAAATGTTTTTTTTTTAATGTTATTTGAACATAAGTTTTATGAGCCTGTTGTTGTCAAATTTCATTGGTGTTTTCAAATTTACAAATTTAAATCGTGAGCTTAGCGAACAGTTTTGGAGAATTTAATGTTTCCCCATTCAAAGAGATAGGAGCTGCACTTGCATGCCCAGGAGATGTTTTAAAGATTGTCTAAAAGGAACTTTGCCCATACCTACACCAAAAAATACCAACTTAAACTTAACTAATAAGACCAAATGAACAGTCATTAATAAAATAACAAAAAAAAAAAAAAAATTGCAAACAGTAACACAAAAAGATACAGTAGTGCAAAGATACAAACAAAATAAAGACTTTTTAGGTTGGTCTAACAGTAGTGTTAAGTTAAGAAATGAAGTCATCAAATGTAGAATAACAGTCTTCACCATATAGACTACACTGTACACTGGTTTTTATTAAAACTACAAGTGCTTCAGTGAAGAGCAGTGTGTTTTTCTTTGTTGTATGATTAACATTAAAAGAGAAGTCCACTTCCAGAACAAAAATTTACAGATAATTTACTAACCCCCTTGTCATCCAAGATGTTTGTGTCTTTCATTCTTCAGTCGTAAAGAAAAAGAAGAATCTTATCTAGTGAAACGATCGGTCATTTTCTGATGGGAGTTTTTCGACATACCCGGTCTTCTTGCACTTGAATGCTCTAAAATTGCTTGAATGTTTACATGTGCGTTTTGTCAGCTGCCCTGAACATCTTTCCCGCTAACCACGGTAGTCCTTATTGTCAAGCCCTGGACATAGAAGGACTGATAAGATCATCTCTAAAAGACTTGTATTTTCCTGCTTGTATTGAAGATTCTGAAAGCCTCCGTTGATGTTCATAAAGCGATATTATGGTGTTCGTTTGTGCTTTCCAAGGACAGCTTGTCCAGGCATTACAGATGCACGGCTGTATATCTCTTTCTGTTGGTAGAAGCTTAAATTTTCTCCCACCTCTTTCTTTTATTTCACACATCTCTGAACTCTCCACTGCCTCAAAGCCGCATTTAAGCTTCAGTCTGCAATGTGGTATTTAAGTGTAATCTGCTCTGTGAAGCACCCAGGTAAACACCAATTTTCTCCCAGCTGGTCTCATCCTTCTTGCTGTCCGGTTGAGCGTGATGGCTCGGCTCGGGCCGGGTCAGCCCGGGAATGAGGCGGAGTGCGTGCCCGACTTCAGCACGGCCCGTGTGGATGGGGGTCAGCCTCTATGTGCTCTCTCCTCTATTTGTTTTTTATGTAATTTGATTTGAGGCAGACAGAGATGGATTAGCCCATAAATAAGTGAAGAGAAAATCACAACTCAAAGACGGCAGAGATAGAAAGAGCGCGGTGTTATTTTCACTGGCTTGCCATCATTCCGAGGGCATTTCCACAGATGCCGACTGGGATGCGTGGACAACCCTCGTAAAACAAAAGAAAAAGGAAAGGCTATTTGTTACCGAGACTTTAACATTTTATCAGTGTTTCTGGCTGCCGCACTTCTCGCAAGCTGACAGCTAGGAGTGTAGACGTGCTGCTCTTCTTGTCTCTGGGTTAATTAGATCACATTAAAGCTTGAAGGCCGTCAGATTTTCTTAAATGTCACTTAACACTTTCCATCAAAGTTTCTTTCTCCTCACCCACACTGAAGCATTGACAGGCCTAATGGGATCTAAGCAGGTAATAACAAAGTCTTTTCTTGACATGTTTGTATATGAGCAACCGTGTGTGTGTGTGTGTGTGTGTGTGTGTGTGTGTAAGAGGGTCCCCGCTGTGTGTGTGGGTGGCAGTTCATCTGTGTGTATATGAGCTTATTTTTCCTCACTCTGCGCAATCAATCATTTGATCATTTATTTCTCTCTCTAATTTGCTGAAGGGGGTAGTTTAAAAAAACATCAGCATCATTTTATTCTCGCACTATATTGCTGCTATGAATCAATGTGACGCTGCCGCGTATTTGCGTTGCATTGCAAGCAGTTGTTTGGATGTCGACCTGACAGACTCTGAGAGATAGACTTAAGCAGGCCTGGTAAATTCCGCTCGGATTTATGTTGTTGAATGTGAAACGCTTGATCTGATAAGGGTTTCTGTGTCTGCAGGAGGTTTGTGCCACGGACAATCGCACACCTGGATTGACAGCTCTGGAGCTCGGAGTCTGGTGGCATTACATAGCGAGCCTGTTTACCGCAGCACGGATGAGTGCCACAATACAAGCATAAGCCTGGCTTATTTAAATGCAAATCAATCTTTTGGCTACACAACAGCGATGGAGGGCGGGGTTACTGTCCTCTTACCTTTAGATAATTCTTTGTATGTTTTTCTGGGGTAACAATGCATCCTTAACAGCCGGCGTTGTAACTTCACCTTCCAAATCCCCGGATTGCTTTGTGGTCGCATTTCCGATAAGAGGCTGACGGTGCACTTCAGAGTGACCAATTTCACAACACAAGATGCTTTGCTACAAGACGAAGGCTTCTGTCGGGAGCGTTGTGTGATCTGAACCCCGTGAGGCGCGGTTAATACTTATTCATTATTTTGTGCTAGTAAACCGAATGCTTTGATGGCATCTTTTGATGGGAACTGCAAGTAGTCGCCACGGGAGCTTATAATAATTGTTCTCAGCATGCGTCTCTGTGTTGTCTCTCTTTGTTCGAGGCAGATTTGAAAGCCTTAAAGCATTTCCCATAAAGAACCTCTAATAATGTTCTTCTTGAAACAGGCCCAACACCCAAGTTTACTCTCCGGAGGCTCGAGCGGCTTGTGTTTGGTGACGTCTGCGGTGGTTGGTAAAGCATGCAAAATGAAATCCGGAAGCCTTGTGGCAACTATTGAAATGAACGTACAGTAATTGTTTGTTAGAGTCTTGTATAAACCTTAGATGTTTTAGCAGGCTTGTTCCCTAGTGTTATATCTTGCGAAATCCAGTAAGATAAAGATTCATCTGGCAAAGCCTGTGAGACTCTACTTTTATTAAATCTTGAAATTGAATCATTCCCTCACTCCGAAATCAAAAAAAAGTTGTCCGAGACTCAGCTGTCTGAGTGTTTGTCTTTGATTTGCGTCTAAACCCCTAGCCTACCTCAGAACAACCGAGCAACTTCTGTTGCGCGTGCTACAGCCGTGCTTTTTTCAGCACGGTAAACGAGGCCATCTGTACATTAAGAAGAGCTCGTTTTGAATGGCTGCCTCGAATGCTGTGGTGCCATGATTTAATAAAGCAGAACTCTTATTCAATTAGCAGCTCTGAAACATCCGCAGAAAATCACACATGAAGCGCGGACGCATCCGTCCGGCACGCCCGTTTGGCCGCCGACCAAAGCTAAATGGTGCAGCTTGAGTGAATTGACTCCTCCTGTTTCGAGGGAGCCAAAAAACACGAAACCCACTTTTTTTAATATCAGATACATCCCGCAAAAGAATGAAGCGACACAGGGCGTTGGAGCTAAAGCAAGATTCTGTTAAGATCCTGTCAGTTCTCTGTGGCTTGAGCTGAGTATGGGCTGATAAACAGAAAATCTGAGCTAAGTGCAGTTTATTTTCACCTTATCAATACTGATAATGGTCTGTAATGAAGAACGACTGGGCAGTAATCTCATAAAAGCCATGAAGCCAGATCAGATAGCGCACAGACGGATCTAGAGAGCACAGTTTTTTTTTTTTTTTTTTTTTTTTTTTTATAAAAAGTAGCCAGTAGGCTGAACCCCTTCTTTTTAAGTGCGCTTTGAAAATGATGCATCTGTCAAATGACATCGCTTGAGGTTCAGCAAAGCAGGTGAGACTGAACTAAAGGTGCGACTGTGTTCCTGCCTGACAGCTTTTCAGGACTGAAAGCTCCATTTCTTGTTTTAAAGCTGCTTTTTTTTTCAGATTGCTGGAGAAAGATGAAACGAGGTTGAGGAAGAGTAGACAGGCATGCCTCAACTTTGACAGGCAGAGTTTGATTCTTTTGTGAGACAAAAGGCTTCTGCAGCATTTTGATAAGATATTTTTTGCAGGGAGAACATTAACAATAACTCAACTTTACATGTATTGACAGTTATTCAGCAGAAACGACAAAGACAACAGAGAACCGAAGAGCGGCGTTGTAATTTCGAAGCATCAATATTTATTGACATCCACAGCGTCCAGCTGACCTCTGCTAAATGGAAAGAAAATTATTTCTTAAGCAGTTCATATACAGCAGAATGGTGCTTGTATTTTCACGCTGCCGAAATATTTCCCTTTAGGCTGCTAAAACCTTCTCTAACTCCTCTACTGAAGATATTTCTCCAAAGGGCTGAGAGAGGAATATGTTGTAACTTCAAATGTTTATACTTGCATCAACGATTTCCAACAAAAAAAACATGTATCAAATGCACTTTGCTATGAATTACGATGCGTCTCGGAGGGTCTCGGCAGAAAATCTGCATGAAATGATACATTACCCTGAATTCACTATCATGAGCCTTGACTGTATGTGGTTATTTATCTTCCATTTAAGGTATGAATTTATTATAGAGGAGAACAAAAGAGGGCCATTTTCAGACAACTTAAATGCTTTTGCACAAATAAACATTTTCAAAAAACAAAACTAGAGAGCCAGGTTCGTCCCATAGGCACTGAAAAATCATAAATACATAATTAATAGGCTCTCCGTCAGCGGTCCTCGCATGAATGCCGTCTAATGCTCTAAGCGTACAGAATGATGTGACACCATCTACGCTTATTAAAGATCAAGGTCCCAGAGGATATGACTAATGTAGGTGGCCTTCCAGCATTTACCACTTTCTAAATCAGAGGCAATGCTCTATATATCTGTAGATGTTGGTTTTTTTCCCCGGCATTTATTGTGATTTCTACAGCCTTAGCAGTTTTTCGGAACATCCGCAAAGCTCCTTTTCAGGGACATGCATCAGCGCGAAGGTTGGGAGTCCAGCTAAATCATCTTCGGCTTTGAAGCACGATCATCCGAAGTGCATTTTTTAGGTAGAAAGGAATTTCAGATGGACACACTCTGGCTAATCGGAAGCCTTTTCTGGCTAGGAAACTTTCAAGGAGGGTGTTTTAACTTGGTACTGCATTCTTCTGAACCCCTGCAGCTTCTGATTGCTTGCAGGCCATAAATGTGCTCTCTCTGAATTCATTTGTAGGTCGGCTGTATGGCGCATATTGCTGAGCTGGTGGTTGTACCAGGCATGTGGTCCTGTTTCTGGCCCTTGGGGTTCCCCGTCCTAGTGCTAATGGTCCAACTCCAGCCTCTGCTGTGCGTTAGATGATGGAAGCAAGTTTGGTAAATAGCAAAGACGGACTGCTGTGTTCAAACATCCCTAATGGGACTCTGGTGCAAATTATCATCTGGGAGGTAAAGACGACGGCAGACGGGGAAAGATGGAGACGAGACTGATGGTGTTCCATACTTGCATGTTTCCTTTAAATGGGACTAAAGGTGTGAAAACATTCTGAACAACAAATAAAACCCTGAGAGTCCATTAGAATATCGTTCACAGTTCTGGACTTTCATTTCATGCATCTTCTCTCCGTGAAGACATTATCATATATCTACCGTCACTCCCGGTGTCATATTGAGCTGAGAAACACAGAAACACGTTCCTTGCTGTGCATATTAAGATTTACACCTTCTCTTGTCTTCTCTCACTCATTATTTTGCTCCATTTTTCGCAAAAAAAAAAAATCATTCTTTCAAGGTGCAAACAGTGTGTAAAGGAGTTTGAGTATCTTGTTAGGCCCAGCGGAAGTTTTCACTTCTCAGAGGCTGCTCTTTTATAGCTCAGGAGAGTTGGAGTGTGATCAGTTATCTTTCTTTTAGAGGGGTCATTATGAGAAATCTCATTTTTTCTTCTAGGTACTATAAAAGCATACTGTAACTTTCAAATCTTATAACTTTGTTCCAGTAAAAGGCACTTGAATGGCTTGAAAATGGATTGACCTGAGCTGAGTTTTTTTTTTTTTTAATCTTACTTTCTTCAATAAATCTGTTACTGTTCATATGAAAATCATTAGTAGAGTTGCATATGTACCTAGGTTTCAGTTATAGTTTATTTAAAGCTAAATAATGAAATGGTTATATGACAAATCAGCAATGTTGAGGGTAATGCATTGCATGAATTATGTGATCAGATTACTTTTTTCAGGTATCTAGTAAAGTAACACATTACTGTTTAATTTACAACAAAATAATCGGAGTTACTTTTTCAAATAAACTCAGAATGTGACAGAATATGATTTCAAAATTCTGACTTTATTCTCGCAATTCTGAGATTATATCTCACAGTTCTAATAAGGAAAAAACAACTTGTCGTTCTTTCTTTTCCCCTCGGCTCAGAATAGGAGTTTATTCCACACTTCTGGCTTTTTTTTTCCCTCAGAACTGACAAATTCACTATTTTTGAGTTAAATCGAGTTATAAAGTCAAAATCAGGGAATATAAACTTGCATTTGCAAGAAAAAAAGGTCAGAATTGTGAGATAAAAGAAAAAAATGTATGTAAAAATGTTAATAGTAATAGGTTTAAATATTTCATGCTGTAACTGTAGGGATAATACAATACTTCCCCCTATGAACAGCTGTTGTTTAAATCCAGTTAATGCTTAAAAGCAGAGTAATCATAGCAGTTTTCATCCATAGTACAGCCATTTAAACATCTGCAAAAGGCACAAAAATATATATTTTTTCCTCTTATTCCATGGATTTTACCCAATTACCTCCACTTGTTACCAGTGTTTTTCTGCAACCACTATGCGCGCAGCTGCAAGTGACGTAACTGTGACGTCTACTCAAAATTGGTCTATTCATGTAATCCAGAAAGGCAACATAGTTGAAATTTACATTTCCTTCAGCATGAGGCTAATTTATTTCACTTTTGGTGTGAAAGGGCTTTTATATTTTTTTAATATATATATTTAATATATTAAAAACAAACAAGCATGCTCAGCCCAGATGAGAAAAAAGTAATGCAAAAGTAAAGTAACACATTACTTTGCACAAAAAGTAACTAAGTAATGCAATTAGTTACTTTTTTAGGGAGTAGTGCAATATTGTAATGCATTACTTTTAAAAGTAACTTTCCCCAACACTGCAATTTTTAAATAATAGATACTGGGTAGGTATAAACTGGATAATGACAACATCAGACATTTAGTTGATTTTATATTTAGATTACTTTTGCCATCATCTAGTGCTCACTTAATCTTCAAAAACACTAATAGTACAATAATACTGTTGAATGTAATTTTTTACCAAGACTCAAGTAGTGAATAAAGAAATAATAAAATGTGGATGTTTTCTCTTTCATGAAAATATTCTACAGTGACCATAACACATACAATATGACACTTTTAAATATTATATAAATAATTACAATTTGTCTGAAGTTTATCTCTTGTTATAAAATTTCTTAGAAGTAAAGTGATATAAATATAAATGCTGACTGAATTACCTACTGTTTTTTTTTTTTTGACAAACACCAAGGTTGTGTGGTAAATTAATTGCTGTCCGAATCCACATCCCTGAGTTTATGAGAACAAATTGATTCAAGATTCAATGTTTAATACCTTTTTGACCGCTGCCAAACGCTGTATGGTAACAGTTGTTCTTCTCTGAAGAAAAACACGTAAACATTCAAAGTTGGACTTTATTATGGCAGCGGCAGTTATGCAATACAATTTTGAAATGTGTATTATATACAGATATATACATAACTATATTGGGTAATAAATTTATGTAACTATAGTGCGTCTACTTCCCTATTTTTAAACAGGACATTTAAATGAATAATAATTAGGATCATGTAAATTATGCTTGAAATATTAAGAATACATTTGAAATAAGTATTTTTAAAATACATTTTACACAATAATAAGAATAAATTTGTAAATAAAATTCATTTTATTTATAAAGCAGCAGGTTCCTGGGTTCGTAGGATCAGTGAACTCCACTGTGAATAAATTGCCATCTGAATCCTTGAGTTTTATCACTGAGGTGACATGTAAATTTTATTTTTACAGACGTCCATATGAGAAACAATTACCGAATAGGGCTTAAGACTGCATTCAAAGACTGAATTGCAGTACTGCCGCTCATCAACAGCAGTTACTAGGAGATAAGATCAGTCCCGCATCCATCCTATTTAACAATGCTCGGCCCAACCTTTGCGACCTTCGAAGGCATGGTCTTTGAAGTCTGCATCCCTCGAAGGATGCAGCCTTCAAAATGGGAACACAGCTTGTATCTACAGAATTATAAACCATAATTAATGCAGATAGCATAGTTTAGATAATTTAGCCTTGGAATAAAATTGGAGGAAAATCTTTGTTCTTATTAAAATCTGACCTTTCTTTCTTGTATGTTTTTGGCATCTTTGCACATTTCAGCAGTTTTTGACATTGCTGACATCTCTTTTGAAACTTGAAAAGAAGGCATGTCTTGGGTCTGAAGAGTCTATCTCAGAAGGGAAAAAAGGGGAAAAGATACTTGAAGAAAGAGTTCAGCCAAAAATAAAAGTTTGGTCATTATTTACTCACCCTTATCTTGATCCAGATGTTTTGAGATGTATATTTTTTTTTTTGTTTAAAGTGAGTAAATTATGAATGTATGTTTTTGAGTGAACTGTGGTTTCAAGAAAATGTGTGCATTTGGCTCTCATTTTAATCTAGGAGAAGCAGTTCAGATATTAAAAAAGATCTCTGTTGTAACTTTACTTTCCTAGGGGGGGTTTTCATCTGTTCCTTTTTTACAAACATAAAAACGTGGTCCGGGACTGAAATGAGAAGGTCACAGCTCAGTCTCTGAGGCAGATGCATGGGACTCGAGCCCATGGCAAGGTTGTTTTGGACCGCAGTGAGGTTTCCTCCAGTTGCCTGTGATGTAAGTAGGACAAACCCAGGGTCCCAAGATCTCTGTTGTTTTAATACCGCTAGTGTCCAGAGGGTCCAAGAGGCGGAGGCCAGTGATAGAGTTACAGCTTCTGCAGAGGGCAAACAAGGAGATATGACACGCTGCTGTGATGGGTCTTTAATGCCAGATAGCAAGAAGACACTGGGGACCCGTGAGTGTGTGCTCACACGCTTACTCCTGGCTTTTAGGGGCGTGAAAGAGTACGAATGTTGGCATAGGTGCGAAAAAGAGTGGAGACAACATTTAATTTAGCTTGTCAGTTGTCACGGGTCAAGCTGAAGGGAAAACATCTCCTGTGGCTAAGAGAGCTGATGTGAGAAGAAAGCATCCGTCCATGTGTTGACTGGGACAAATGTGCATTACGATGGAAAAAATGCTTCAGAAAAACATACAGTCAAAGCTCAAGTTGTCAAACTCAACCCTCACACTCGGTCTTTTGGCCATTGGGCAGTGCCGTAGACTTACAACAGATAGCCTCGCTTGTCCCCGTGGAATTACAGAACCTGTCAAGACATTTAAATGTGAAGCAATTTGACATGACAGAAAGGTTCAGACATATGCTTCCTTTGAAATCATTGACAGACAAATGTCTTTGAGAATCACACGTCATTCAGGGCTTCTAGTACTCGATGATTAGAAAATCTCTTCCTCTGCAAGACGCACACAGTTCAGAGACAGTCTTGCGCTCAAGACCGTTACCCCTTCCCTCGTAATTCGTACTTTTCTAATCTGTCCTTACGGGACCGTGCTGCACATTGACTCGCTGTGTGTTTGGCAGATTGAAGAGGAGCGCTGGGACGAAGCATTGACTCCGTACTGACGGTGCTACTGCTCTTTCTTTAACCCGTCTGCCCTGAACGCCTCCCTCTTGCTGGCCAGAGAGAATGTCTTCATCTCTGAATTATAGGGCAGGATGGTCATTAGCCACACAATTTCTCTTCCACTCACAAACACTTACACACTCCTGACTTGCCTTCTGAGATAGGAGGGTTGGATTAATGGGTTAGTTTTCTTTTCAGTTGTATTTTCTCTACACTTTTATTGATTCAATAGTGGAGAGTAGAGGGGTTGGAAAATGATGCAACCCAGATTTGAACCACTAGGCCATGGTTTTGACATCATTGAAAAGTTTGAAGAATCGGTCACACTGTGCTGTTTGTTCCATTTGACGTTAATTTGCATTAAATTATTTGGCCTTACAGATGTTGGTTTTCATTTTCTCTAAACGCATGATGTGTGATAACTAATTCAAATTCAGAAATTCTAAATTCATTTCAAAAGTCAAACATGAGATTTGAAATTGTTTTATGTCATTTTGACATGATTATAGTTCCAGGTTTCCAAAATTCGATTAGATTCAACATCCTGATTTGTTCGTCATGTGATTTATAATTCATTTGGTTGTGTTTTACTTATACACTGTAAAAATTTCCTCCAGTTCAACTTAACTTAAGTTCAGCAGCTGCCTTAAATTTTAAGTTAATTTTAAGTTAAATCAACTTAAAGTAGAAGTCCACCTCCAGAAAAAAATGAACAAATAATGTGCTCACCCCCTTGTCATCCAAGATGCTGATGTCTTTATTTCTTCAGTCATAAAGAAATTGTTTTTGAGGTAAACATTTCAGGATTTTTCTCCATATAATGGACTGCTATGGTGCCCCGAGTTTTAACTTCCAAAATGTAGTTTAAATGCTCCCAAATGTGGTTGTCAGTGATCCCAGCCAAGGTAGAAGGGTCTTAATTAGCGAAACGATTGGTTATTTTCATTAAAAAAATGCAATTTAAATACTTTTTAATCTCAAACGCTCATCTTGTCTTGCTCTGCCTGAACTCTGTGTATTCTGGTTCAAGACAGTTAGGGCATGTCGAAAAACTCCAATCGTGTTTTCTCCCTCAACTTCAAAAATCATTTCAAAATCATCTTACATTGCTGCAGAAGTACTGACCCAGTCTTTGCAAAGTGAGCATGAAAAGATCGAACACCCTTAACAAAAAAGGTAAAACGGCGATATAGGATGATTTTGAAGTTGAGGGAGAACATGAGATGGGAGTTTTTCGACATACCCTAACTGTCATGAACCGGAAAAAAAACAGAGTTCAGGCAGAGTAAGACAAGATTAGTTTTTGACATTAAAAACTATATAAATTGTATTATTTTTCTGAAAATAACCGATCGTTTCACTAGATAAGAGCCTTCTTCCTCAACTGGGATCATTTACAACCACATTTGGGATCGTTTGAAGCCGCATTTAAACTACATTTTGGAAGTTCAAACTTGGGGTACCATGGAAGTGGACTTCTCCTTTAAAAGTACAAGTCATTTCAGTGTAAATGACTTATACTTTTAACTTATGAGTTGAAATAACTCGTACATTTAAGTTGATTTTTTAACTAAACTTAAGTTTTTAAGTTGAAACTGGTAAATACTTTTTAGTGTAATGTAATTTTTCTTGTCCTTGAAAGCTGCAAATACTTTATTCACTGAAAAGAACTGGCTCATAAGATTCACTGCTTGGTGAATTGTCATCAGTTAACCTTTCATCAATAAAAGAACATAGTTTGCATGACCTTATACATTATTGGGTTTATTAAGTATAATTGGTGTGAGATTGTGCCTGTAAATGCACTCTAAGATGAGAGAGGAGGGGATTGTTGAGCTGTCAAATACTCTGAGATTTCCCTAGAGCTCTTAATGCTACAGGGCAAACCCCAGTGGTTGACTTTACTTCAGTGCTTTATGACACAGGATTGCCTTAAGTCTTTTTGCATTTACTGTTCTCTTCTTGTAATTCATGACAGTTTCTTACCAGATGACTTATGAGGAGATACATGTATTGGGCTTGTGATAATTATCTCAGCAAGAAAGAGAAGGCACTTTGTCTTAGCACCCAACTTGTCATTGAAACCACAGCACAAAATGTGTTGTTTTAGTTTTTACCAAAGCAATAAGCTACTCAAGGCCATGTGTTTGAGTGCTTTAAATCATGTGGAGCAAATGCTGTACTATAGAAATGAGTTAATGTGTCATCACAGGTGTGTGAGTAGGGCTCATTGCATCAGATTTTAGAGCTGGAACTGTCTGCATTTTGTGCGATTTGTAGAAGACTGAATTTTTTCCATCACACATATGAGCAATCTTTGCAGATCAGGTGTAGATAGGAAGGTTTTGGCCTTCGGAAGGACTCCTTGGCACAGGTTTCTCTAAAACACTCAAAAGCACTCACCTTTTCTCTCGGGCTCTGTTTTCTGGCCAGTTGGACGAGACAAGCCGTGTCATTCCTATAGCTGCGTCAGACATGCTGGACATGTGCTGTTTTGAACTTTGGCTTTGATTGCTGGGGTGTGAAAGCGAGTCAGCAAAAGTGTGAAGTGTAGAACTGGCTGAAGGAAAGCAGGATGCTGCATGCCAACAAACATTTTGAATAAGAATTTTTGGGCTTGAGATTTTGCATGGCTTGTGATGGCACCATTCTCATTGTGTACTGTATATTTATATATTACACATTATACCACAGTGAAATATAATACTTTGCAAAAAAAACTTGTTTACTTGCCCTGAAGGGTGGATAATATTAAAGGGATAGTTTGCCCAAAAATGAATATTACCGCTTGATTTACTCACCCTCAAGCCATCCTAGATGTATATGATTTTTTTCTTTGAGACAAAGACAATTGGAGTTGTATTAAAAAAATGTCCGGGCTCTTCCAAGTTTTATAATGACAGTGAATGGGTGTTGAGATTTTGAAGTCCAATAAAGTGCACCCATCCATAAAAAGTGCTCCACATGGCTCCAGGAGGTTAATAGGGGCCTTCTGAAGCAAATCGATGCATTTGTATAAGAAAAATATCTATAAATAAAACGTAATAAACTGTAGTCTCTACCCTCTAAAAAAAAATGCTGGGTCAAAACAACCCAATTTGGGTTATTTTGGTAACCCAACACTGGGTCAAATATGGATAAACTCAGCAATGGCTTATTTTAACCCAGCTAGTTGGACAGAATTTACAGAATCTGTCAAAGTTTGGATGAATTAATCAAAAGTAGGTCATTACACGTAATTTAAATCATAACATGGACTAATATTTATAAATATTAAGCCGCTAAATGACTATTTAAATATGAATTCTGCAAGTCTCTGTGTTGATGAATGGCGGAGACGCGCAGTTTTGTTTACTACTCTCACTGAAGCGCATGTAAAACTTGTGGTGATATTAACATCTGCCGTCTCACTAAATAAGGACATAAATACATGAACATCTCCAGAACTGCTCTGAGAGTCACTTCATGAGGATTTTACCGAATCATTTGAGTGAAACTATTGTCATGTCATATACACTCAGAAATTTAAAGGTATTCACGGGAACCCGTCAAAATAAAAGTTTGGTTTAATGTGATGACATTGTGACAGGAATACATTACTACTGTTTAGCAGAATGTATGTAATACTACCATTACTTCTAAATTTATTAAAACCTTATTTTTAAGGAAAAATCATATATTTCTTCAATGTTTTGATTGTAATAGTAAATCCCCTTTATTTGTCAAAAAATAAAATTTAATTTCCATTAATTAAAAGATAAATAAAATGTAATGCTTTATGCCTTTATACACAATACACAACATAGAATTTCTGAGAAAAATAAACATTTCACAAGGCTATTGTAAGAATAAATGAATAAATGCATTCAAATAATTAAACATGCTAGAACACAGAATTTGAAAAATATAAAACAAAACATTTCATAGGGCCCTAAACAAATAAGAAAAATAAGCCTCTGAAATAAGAAAGTCATATACACCTAGGATGGCTTGAGGGGGAGTAAATCATAAGGTAATTATTATTTTGGGTGAACTTTCCCGTAAAGTTAATATTCTTATTGTGAATTGTTGATGGAGAAGACACCAACAAGAGGCAGATACCAAAAATCCAAAGCAAGCTTTGCTTTTAGACTATGCAAAAACAAATAATTACTTTGACTTTGAAGAATAAACATGTTGAATTAAGCCGTAACAAAAGGAAAGAAAAGATACTGAAATAAATGAGTCTTTCGGTGTCTTTTTTTATCCACAGAGTCTGAGGTGTAATTTGTTGTGAAAACATGAAAATGCATTGTCTGCTTCAGTCTGGTGGGCCTAAGTGTTAAATAATTACAATAAACTGCCTCAGGTTCTTCTAAACCAGAGCACTTCAAAGAGCACAACTTATACTTGATGGAGAAAAAAACCCTTCACGCTGTCATGCTCTATTTTTACATTGACTTCAGCTCCTGCTGAAAACTGCCTGTTTACACGTCCCATAATCCTGTTGCCCCCTGTGTTATGTGTTATTGTGATATTTCATCAAAGCTCTTGGGAACGGCGGAGCTGGATGCTAGAAGGTTACTCTCTGAATGAAAACACCGAAATGATGTCTGCTTTACCTGAAAAACAGAAATAACACCAGATGATGGCAGCTGTAAAAGTAGATGATGACATTAAAGGTGGTAACGAGAGGCCACACAAACTCCACAGAGAAACTGGAGTCTGCAGGCGACACAGAGGTGCTGTTTCTACTAGAATTGAACCCTTTCGCTTCAGCATATTTCTTGATGTGTTTCCGTCCTTAGGCCCGTCTCTCACAGGAGCAACAGATGTCGACACTGAGAGAATCTTTTCAGAGAAAACTCAATGTCTCTCAGGTTTAGCGTTCGGCCATCTGCTCGTGCTTGCATCTTTCTGCTGAGAGCTCAGTAAGTCAACATGAAATCAAAATTGACACTATCTAGTTTTTAATAAAAGTCCCAGAACTTACAGAAGATGATTCATCAGTGCACTTTATTCCAAAGATAAACTTGTTTGTAGCGAATTGTTTCATGGAAATGCAATAACTTTTTCCGCCTGTGAAATTGCATTTCTCCTTGTGTAATCAAGACTGTGTGGGTGGGGAAAAATAATATTAACCAATAATATGGCAGCATGTTGCAATCCACTCAACTCCCGATGGGACTTACTCTGTTTCACTTTGAGCATCACATCGCTGTTTTGTATTTAAATGCTTAATTTTTTTTTCGCAGCAAATTTTTAATGTTCAGGAAAATGAGCAATGCATTCACACGATCTATTTGTTGTTATGCCATTATTGGATATTAGTAGATTAAAGGTCATGCGCACGCACGCTCGCACGCTCGCTCATGTGCAGTTCATCCTTTAACATTTAAGTCACTCTAAAGATTTTTCCATTAAGTGACTCTGGGCTGCTGGCAGAGGCAGAGATGAGCGGGGAGAGACAGAATGATGGAGATCAGTAACAATAGAGGGGGATAATTGTGCCAGAATCACAACCATCTGGTCTCAGTCTCCTCACAGATCCCCACGCACAGCTTGCAATCCTTCCTCTGAAATCCTTAAATCCTCACAATCTGCCACACACTCTTCTGATGTGACTGCCATCACCCTCTCCTCTCCTTCGCTGTCTCTTTCCTTTCGCTTTGTCCGATCTTTCAATCTCTTCTCATCTCGTCTCCTTCGACCTCTTCTCTTTCCCTTACATCTCTTCTCGTATCCTTTGTCTTCTTTTCAGCTTTGTTCTCTTTACCGATCAATTGATCACTTCTTCTCTTTTCCGATCGATCGTTCACTTCTCGTCTCCATCAATCTCTTATCCTATTCAAACTCTTCTCTTCTTCAGTCTCTTCTCTTCTTCGTCTTCAGTCTCCTCTTGTCTTCTTCCCTTCCCTTCCCTTCCCTTCCCTTCCCTTCCCTTCCCTTCCCTTCCCTTCCCTTCCCTTCCCTTCGCCTCGCCTCGCCTCGCCTCGCCTGAGGAATAAGCTAACCTGTGCAGAAAAGCTTGAGGAATTGTTGTTATTGCCCATTCAAGACGAACAGAGGAATATTGATTCCAGTTGGACTTAACAAGGACAGATAAAGACAAAACCCTTTTGTCCTACAACCATGTTAAGCATGTACTCTCAGAGGAATTCATACGCACAGGTTAGCCAAGATGACTACAGAACAATGTCCTCCATGGTCAGAATGCTTCAGTCTGTCTTTGTTCGATGTTTTGTTCTTGGTCTGAGCTGCCTGACTATTTGTGTTCCAGGATTCTTGTTTTATTTGTTTTTTTTTCTCTTTCGTCTCTTTAGGGTTTCTTGGTTAAACCCTGTCACTGGAGTGACTGACTGTTAGGCCTTCTGGTGCTCTGGGTGTACTAAATGATGCTCCGCACGTGGCATGACATTGCAAGTCAGACATAAGGCTAGATAAGTGTTAATTGTGTGTCTGGCAGAATTTTTCTTTCTCATCTTCACAGCTTCAGCTTTTAGCTCTAAAGTTTTACATGCAACTATATAGACAGGGGTGTAAATAAGTTCAGACCTTGCATTTGCGTATTGACATGGTTGACAGCTGTTAATGCACATTTACTATTTTAGAACAACAAACTATAATACTGTATAAGAGTTCTATTCGAACTGAAGCGTAATTCTAGGGTATTCGCTGCCGTTTTCAAAGGACAGTGGAAAAATGTGACATTTCATTTACTGACGTGCTTCATTGATGCTCTTCATCCGGCAGCATTAAACCCAGCAGCGCATATACCTGCCTGCAACCTGGCAAAATAAAAGCTTGCTGATTTTAGGTTTGAAAATGATGAATGAATAAATAAATAAAAATATTATTATTATATATTAAGTACATATTTTATTTAATTTTTATATATATATATATATATATATATATATATATATATATATATATATATATATATATATTGTCACGGGCGCGGAGCAAACGACAGACACAGTGGGCGTGACGTCAGGCCTCGGAGAGGCTTTTATTAAACAATAAAAGAAAGTGTCCAAAAAAGGGGGAAAAAGTGTCCAAAATAAACAGGGCGATCTGGTGTCCTCGACGTGACGGGGTTCCGTGAAGGAGGGGTAGTGTTCCGAAGGGAAGGGTCCAGGTAAGGGGCGGAGTCCGGCGGCCGCACGCGCTCCCCGCTCAGGTCCGGGTGCGAGGGGCCGCGGCTTCTCTAGTGGCATCGTCCTCCTCCACCTCTGCGGCACTTCTGGGGGATGAAACGGCCCGGCCTGGCCCGTGAGCCGTCACGGGTGCGATCCTCATCCGGACCCGCGGGGTCCGGCAGCTCGTCCTACGGCGCCGCTGGTTCCCTCTTCACCCCTTCCTGGACCGCTCGGCATTTTAACAGCGGCGGTGATGAGGCTTCATTCACATCAGGTGTGCCTCATCACACGCCGCCAGACCTGGATGTTTCAGCGCCCCTCCTCCTCCCACACGCCCACTCCCGTCGGGAGCCTGGTGAAGGGCGCCGATTGCCGACGGGGTGAAGCTGATAGTTAGGGGGGAGGCAGCCGACTCGTCACAATATATATGTATATATATATATATATATATATATATATATATATATATATATATATATATATATATATATATATATATATATATATATATTAGATGCATTAGATTTAGATGCATTCCGATGTATTGAAAAGCACAGAGTAAATTTCTGGTTGCTGAAGAGTTGCTAAACTAATTACAATGTAACTGAGAAAAAAAGTAATGTATACACTGCCATTTAAAAGCTGGGCTGCATTAATTTGAGGAATAGTTGGACATTATTATACTGATTCACTTCAAAAGTTTTTTTTTGTTTTTTTTTTTCAAAAAAAAAAATCATTACTGTTAAAAAGACTCCCCAAATAACTTCATTTAATGAGACACCTGGGCCTGCTTTTCACAAGTTGTAATGGTTATATGGATAATTAAAAAGAAACTTTCTTGAGAATAACAGAATAAACTAATTTTATTTGTACATGCAGTTCAATTAAATTCTAATTTCAATTTTATCGTTTTAATAAAGCAAAATCTTTCCAGGTAGGGGGTAATTTTAGGTAGGAGGAATGATATTTGCTAAGTCTATAAAAAAAAAAAAAAAATATATGTATATATATATATATATATATATATATATATATATATATATATATATATATATACCCCATGTTGGGAGTCACTGAAGTAGTTTAATTGCTGGTTAATTTGACTGGTTAATTGCTGGATCATTAGTTGACCCATGATTCTTGATTACTCTTAAAACAAAATGGCTAAAAGCAATGGTTGACCTCCAAATGAAAATTCTGCCATTTTCTCACCCTCATGTTGTTCTGAACCTGACTGACTTCCTTTTAAACAGCATTGATCCCAGTGTTTTTCACTATGGACAAAAAAAAAGAAAACACAACCACTGAGACATTGTGTTACAACATGACTGAGTAAATAATGACAGAATTTTCCTTCTTCCAGGAAGATCCATCTAGAATTCTCTTACAGAAATACCATTACCAAAAAGTAGTATACTTCGTTTATTTTATACTCAGGTATACTTAAGTAAAGTTCAAGTATATTTTTTTTTATTATACTTTATGTAGTAAGTATACAAATATCAGTGTACTAGTAGTATACTTGTAAGTGTACTATTTCAGTACTCCTTGGGACTAAATTGGTCCACTTTCTAGTATATAAAAGTATACTTTTAAGTATACTTTAAGTATAACAGTAGTAAACTTTGAGTACACAACTAGTTTACATCAATGATTTTAGCTTGTACTGCAGCTACTAAAAGTGAACTTATAAGTATACTGATAGTTTACTAATTAAATACTTGTAGTAGCATTTTTAGTATACTTTGAAGTACAGTCTCAGTAAACTATTAGTTTAGTAGTTTTATACTGCGAGTATACTCGTAAGTTATCTTTAAGTGAACTTTACATCATACTTTAAAGGAGTCATCGGAAGCAAAGTTCACTTTTACGTGTTGTTTGAACACTGTGTGTTGGCAGTGTATGTACACATCTACCTTATAATGATAAAAATCCATGCAGTGGTTTTTAATTGATCTGTAAAAATAATAACCCCTTTTTTCAAATCGTGCCATTCTTAGATGCCTGTTGGCGTCACACCGACAGAGGCTGCTCCCACGATTGATGATTGACATGAGCGTCTTTCCTCAGATCAGCTCTAACAGTCAGACATCCATTGTTTCAATGCCGGAGCAGGGATGCAAGTTAGACAAGAATATCTCCGATTGAGGTATTGTGTTGCTGGATGTAATAATGAACATAGAGGTCGTCATTCACTCCGACATCTGAACCGCTGAAGATGCAGTGGAATACGTTTGTTTGTGAATGCGTCTCCTGATCTACATGTATCCATCTATGTTTGTGCGAATCATTCTTGATCCAGCTTCACTTACAGCAGAAGTGAGTATAAGCGTGTTTTTTTTTTTTTTTAATCTTTGCAATCGCCTTTCCTAATAACTTGCAAGTTAGGAAGTTTAGCGGCTGAATGTGGCTGAAGTAAACAGGCTCGACACTCCACAGAGAGAAGAGAGGGGCGGGGCAAGCAGAGCTCATTAATATTTACAGCAACCTCGACCAGAACAGGATGATTTTTGCACAGCTGATTTTGGCAAGGTAAAAAGGGAGAGTTGTTTTACACTACCACTGAGAATTTTTAACCAAAGTATATTATAGACTTTTCATTAATACCCTAAAGAATCATATCAATTTGTGGAAAATGGGAATCCGATGACCCCTTTAAGTATACTACTATGTCCCTATCTAGGTATTATTTTGTATATATTTAGTTATATGTATATCATATAACAAAATAAAAAACATTATAAAAACATTTTATTCTAGCTTCATGCATTCTTTATTTTAAACACTTGAATGTGGGTAAGTTTCATAAATAAAAAATAAAGAAATAAACATTTTGAACAAAAAGCTGAAAACAAGACTATGAATTGGATTCAGAATGATATAATTAAAGTTGATAAATAAAGAGTTGATCAACACCCCAAAGCTTGACAGTCATTATTACCTCTTCATTGGTCATTTTATTCCACAACATTACAGTTTTGATGCTGTTTTATGTTTGATCCTGTTAGATCAACAGAAGCATCTGTTGTTTCAGTTTTTTCTTCACTTGTTTTTTTTGGAAATTCTGTACAGAAGATGTGTACTAGTGCCCCATACCTTATAACAATAATAAGTCAAAGTATACTTAAATGTCATTTTACATAGTATATTTCAGAGAATATAGACATAAAGCCCATTTTGCAGAAGTACATAAAAAGCAGACAAAGTATTTCCAAGTAAAAGTCTTTCCAAGTGAACTATGTTTTAGTGTTTCTCTTTTGCCAGATAATAAGTGTTTTGTTGCTAAGGCAAGCATCACTATTGCTCATTCTCAGGGTATTCTAGGGCATTTGTTTCAAAACCCTATGAACCTGATAGCATTTTGTTGATAGCACTGCCTGTGTGTTAGTTTCTCAGACACACACTGACATACAATAATGACCCTATTAAGTTAGAAAATTCTCAGGACCAGGGGACATGAAGAAATGGAGCAATATCTGTTTTCCTGAGACTTTTGAGACTCTTTGCTCTTTGCTAGCTGAAAAAGCTAGTTTTTTGTTTCTCAAGCACATTGTGAGAGCGTAAAGTAAGAAATACTCGATCTCCACTCAGCAATCCGATCACCTGCACCACTTTCATGAGGCTTATGTGTAAAATAGAAACATTTCATTGATCCATCAACTCAAGGCTAGACCAATCTTGGATTTACTTCCTCATTTTGACCAAAACTGAAAGTCAGACTCCATAAAGTTCGAGGTATATGCAAAAGTTCCCTGAGACTCCACACCTCTTTGTAGTCCTGTTCGGGGCATTCATTACCCTTTGACATTTCACTTTATCTTTTCCCAGAGCTTCCCAAGAGCGATGAATATTAAACATGCTGCCTGTTTGTAAAGCAGCTTCTGGCTTCGCCCGCCGGCAGAATGTAGAGCTGTTGTGAAGCTTCCCTCTCCTGTGAATAGGAGGATATTCGGATCCTGCAGTTGCTTGAATAAGAGATGCAGAAATTTGTACCTCAGAGATATAATAAAGCACGAGAATCATATCTCGCTCTTCGACATAAAGTGGGCTCCAGTAAAAATGTATATGGTAAACAGGCAGCGTGGGAACTGAGTCTACTTTATGGGGGCGCTCTTTGGTCGAGGACAGTCATTCGCTGTTTTCAAGAACCGGCGGATTTCATTAGCATCACTGCTGATTTTCAATTAAACTATTTTGATTTTCTTTCTTTTTTTTAATGAACTACTGTTGACGCATGTCATGGCTTGCCCAGGGCCTCTGACTACGAGGTCAGTGGAGGTCAGACGTAAAATTCGTAAGAGGCACACGAACAAAACTGCAATTGAATTTGAATTAGCACCAGCCGATCGTGATATTAGCAGTGCCTTATTGCCAGGGGGTGTCAGCTCAAATAATTAACATGCACAAATAGCAGTAAGTCTTGCGGTAACGCACCGTGTGCAACTGAGCAAGTCTTTGAAAGCTTAGGAAAACATCTTCCTTTTGAGCAGGGAACTGTGTATTTGTAGCAAACAAAAAAGAAACAAGCAAGCAGACAAATAAATAAATGGAGTAAGCGCATAAATAACACAATAAATGTGCCTCGAAACACTTTTCCAGCCATTTATTTTACCGACTTTTATTCCTCGCATCAGGTTAATCTCGTTCCGTGTTCCTCTGGCCTCTTGAGCCCCGCACATCAAGTCTTCTCGCATCTTTTGATGCATCTGGTCCTCCCGTGGAAGCTTTTATCGTAGTGCGTCTTGCATAAGTAAGTGACCCTCTTTGAATGAATTTTGAGGCTGTCCTAGTTTGTTCTGCTCGAGGAGGCTCTTCATCTTCTCATTTACATGTGATGAAAGCATGCACCACTTACTCTGACTCGTCCTACATCATCTGTCCATTAATTTCTTCTTTTTTTAGTGAAATCCTCTGAATGTTTTGGCAAAACACGGCCACATCTATGTGGAAAATGGATTTAATTTGAGAAATTTAGAACGCTTTAAAAACAGCTAGTCAGTTGTTGATGTCTGAGCCTGCTCTATATATATTCTGATTTAACACAGCTTGAGCTTTACATCTATTGAGTTCATGCGACCTTTTTAAAACTTTAAAAGGACAAAAACGTGTTTTGAAAAATATAATGAAACATAAAACATCTGAAAGATCTTAAATGTGTATATGATTAAAAAAAAAAAAAAAAAAAAAGCATCCAAAGTCCAACAAGTTCTTTAAGGCGAGAAACGTTGAAGGGCACAGAAGGTCACATTTCCGATTACGGAGACAAACCACCTCACATTACTTCAGCCAGGCAAAAAGAACACCTTAGTTTTATGGGATCTGCTTCTTATTTCACAGCGAGTGAAGCAGTTACAGGGTCATAGTCGGCCGCCCACGAAATTAGTCCCGTGCTTTGCCCCCCTTTAAGGGCTGTTTCATTAGTCACAGGTGACAGAGAGCTCCACTAATTACAATGAACATGAAGCTCGTCTCACTTTGATCCTCACCGCTCTGAAAAATCAGCTTAAAAGAGAATATTTCAGCGCTGAACTTTTGTGGTGTTAAAAGTGTATATCAAAGACTTCATCAGCTCAATGCTAACGTCAGCTGTCTTTTGCTTATGTGATGTAGCTCCTCAGGATTGGTAACAGAAAATGGACTGTAATGGATTCGCTCAGGATGTGTGAATGAGAGTTTAAGCCATAGCAACAGTATTTCATTTTCAAGCATTAAATCCAGTGCATATAACCATGAATTTGCTAATATGGCTGGGTTGAAGTATTGATTGATAAATACTTAACATATATGGGTAAAAAGAGATGAAAAGACATTTTTAAACAGCAAAACAAAGGTTTAATAAAGCTTTAATTTATTTTATTAGAATGTGTTCCATTTATTAGAATCTGTTCTGTTTTTTTTTTGGAATATTTTTCGTTAAATTGTTGTCAGACCGTTTTTTTTTTTTTAACACACGATTTGCAGAAGACACCTTCTAAAATGTCATTGTGTACAGGAGTTTATATACCAAAAAACTTGTCATGCATATTTAGAATCAAAATCATTAGCTGTCATTTAAAGACTCTATTTAAAGATCCCAGTGCAGATCTCAAAACTAATTAATTGTAATTTTAAATCTTTACCAATCTTTGTCACTGCCCTTGAAATCTCCAAGTTTTACCCATTTGTCAGTTAAGTTTTTAATCATTTAAAATATAACAAAATTTAGTATGATCACTTATTAAATTTTGTTGTTTCATTTTTACATAAATATATGTTGAGCTGAATGATGATGGAACATTATTTCACACATTTTTACAAGTTATTTGAAACATTAGACACTTTCAAAATGGGAAATCTCTTCTCTCTCTTGCTCTGAATCAAAATTGAATCAAATTGTTAATCATAATAAAAACAGGAATCAGGAATGATACATCAGTAGCCAGCCTGATTTGCTAGACACTTTATAAAATAATTATAATTAACTATTATTTGTACTATTGAGTACATTGACATATTATTGATTTTTCTTTCATGCCAAAAATCATTAGGATATTGAGTGAAGATCATGCTCCATGAAGATATTTTGTAAATTTCCTTCTATAAATATCAAAACTTAATTTTTGATTAGTAATATGCAATTGCTATGCATTGTTGTTGTTTTTTCAGTATTTTGATTTTTTTTTTTTTTTTTTCTTCCTCAGATTGTAGATTTTCAAACAGTTGTATCTCAGCCAAATATTGTCAGTATATTATTATACCTAGGGTTCCCACGGGTTCTTGAAATCCTTGAAAGTTTGTGAATCTGAATTTAAAAAAAAAAAAAAAAAGTCAAGGCCCTGGAAAGTTTTTAAAAATAAACATGCATAGATGCAGGTCCTTGAAAGTGCTTGAATTTATTTTGTGCAAGAAGTTTAAATTTTTCTGTAGAAAATTCCATATTATTTCTTCTGGTCCACTAATGTGTTATTTCACCAACACTTCGTGGCCTATGCATATTAGCTTGCTTGATTTACGTTAGTTATGCGCACTTCACATTACATGAGCCTAAGCTCTTTTCAATAAAATCCACCCAAAAGATAATATCAGATCATTTTAGAATACAGTAAATATTCAGTTTTATGCAAAACAGAAATCCAACAAATAGAATATGAGATCTGTCATATGGCCAAAAAAAAGCTTTTTTGCATAGCTGTTTGTCACATGAAAACTGTAACAATGTATCTTACGAGGTAACACAATGTAACCTTGCTCTCACTTGAAATGTGTCCCCACATTAGGTCCTTGAATTTGATGGTTTTGGACCTGGAAAGTCCTTGAAAGCTTCTTAAATTTGAAGTTAACCAAGGTGTGGGAACCCTGATTATACATTTAAATCATATATAAATATATATTTTAACAAACCATACATCAGTTCTGCATCAGTTCTGCTTTCACATTTAAGCTTTATTAGTGTTAAAAGTGAATAAAATGCTACTGAAATATTGAATACATCTTCTCAAAGCAGTGGTTCTCAACCTTTTTTTCCACTGGGCCGCACTGTGGTCCAAATGCAAGTCTCGCGGGCCACATATCATTTACATATTACGTCACCAATACAAACCAACCAGATTTGTAATATTATAAGTATTATGATATCTAAACAATTACATTTATTGATATAACTAATCAATGGTGTAGTGGTGCCTGAAAAAATGGATATATGCATAATTTATCCCCGGAATAAATTATTCACTGGTTTAAGAATTTTCTAATCGTAAAAACCTGCTTCTTTTCATTTTTAAGGTATTGTTTTTGTTTGAATGTACTGACTCAAATTAGTAATCAACAGTTATTATTATACCAGTCTGCACACCTCCCCTGACATGCTCTCGCGTGTGAGCCAGCATTTGAGGTGGAGGAGTGGACGGAGCGGGCACGGAAGCATCAGGCGCAGTCATCAAACATATTTTAAAGGAAGCCGGTGCCACAGTCCTGACCGGGTGTTTTAGGGGATATTTGTATTTATTCACATGCGATTGAAATAGCTATTCATGTGGAGGACTTCATGATTTTGGCTAGTACAGGACACTACTGACTGATGCACATTAGAGGGATTTAGAATTGGATACACAAACCCGACTGATAAAGAAGTGGGTAGGCCATACGCCTGGACTACACCACTGTAAATAATTCTACTCACTGTTAATTAGACACCTGATACTGTCGGGAGCACAATGAAGTTGCGATTGTAAAATGGTGTCTGTAAGACGCACATGGATGAGCGACACTGCATAAAATGTAGTCTGTGTTGATCCAAATATGGAAAGCACTTTCAAACAATCTGAGAATGATTGCTGCGTAGTATGGGTATTTCCTTTTGCCTGAACATATATAATTTCATTTTTTAAGTGAGTGGCAGGGCAAACCGAAAGTTGATGCTGAAAGACAGCACTCTCCTACCTTCACTGTGACTTTTCTTGTTTGTATGTATTCCTTTGTTGCCATTTTCCACATTTTGTTTTTCTCCCTTAAAAACAAATTTGTTCATTCTGATGCTTAATTTTTACCGAACTAATGGCTGCTGAAGATGACTATTTGAACTGAATTCTGCCAAAGCGCACACTTGTGTATGTTTGTTAAATGTGTAATTAGACCTACGTGAATACATAGGTCCGCTCATATCTGAAAAATAATATATGAAAAAAAAATTATTTCATATAAAAGCATTATAGTTTATATTTCTTCAGTACATTTTTAAATTAATGTAAAAACAAAAATGAATTGTAAAGCTGTAAGTTATTTTGTAATGTGTTCGGCGGGCTGCATTTGGATTCGTGACGGGCCACGGGTTGAGAACCACTGCTTTAAAGGGATAGTTCAAAAATAAAATTTCTGTCATTAAGTACGCACCCTCATGTCGTTCCAAACCTGTAAGACTTTCGTTCCTCTTCAGAAAACAAATTAAGATGCTTTTGATGAAATCCAAGAGCTTTATGACTCTACATAGACAGAATGTAATTACCACATTCAAGGGCCAGAAAGGTAGTAAGGACATCATTAAAATAGTCCATGTGACATCAGAGGTTCAACCATAATTTTATGAAGCTACGAGAAAACTGTGCACAAAGAAAACCAAAATAATGCCTTTATTCAGTGTCAGTCCTTGAAACACAGACTTTAATCGACTGTGTTGAACAGGTTAAAATCCGTGAATTGGTAATGCTCAGGGGTCAGTAGTGAGACATGAGAAGTTCTGCTCTACCAGTGTTTTGCCTACTGCTGTACAAATGTTGTTGTTCTCTAATGTCCAGTAATCAATGTTCCATATAAGTGGAAAACTTTTGCAAACCATAATAATGCCTCTTTGGCTTTCCACAAGTTTGTTGTTCTGTTTTCTGAGTAGATGTGACATCAGTTCAATTTACCCTGACTGCTCGAGTCTCTCAGACGTGACGTTCTGCCACTGTGTGCCGTTCAATAACTCCATCATGAATTCGATAGAATCTGCCCCTTCATTTGCGCTAATGTTGGTCGAGGCTCATTAGCCAAGCTATGTTAACCTCTGCTGGCTGGCCTGACATGCACCGCACACCCCGGCAACGACAGGCTTGTTAGACGATTCACATTAACATTCTTAGCAACAAACAGAACCCACTCTGTGAGGAAAAAAAAAAAAAAAACCGTTACACACTACCGCTCTTCTGTATCGACTCACAAACGTGCGAGAAACTTCTACAATGCAAGACCTTGATGGGTTGTGAGAATTCTCCACCCCCTCTTTAGAATTCAGCCTAATTGCATTGTAATGTGGCATAATAAATTATGCTGATGGTAATTACTGCACAGAGAGGAATGTCGCCATACTTTCAGAGTGGAAGTTTCTGTGTTGTTTAGATATTGTTGCTACGATTAGTTTTGGGATGAATACCAATTTTGTGTGAAGGCCATTGGGGAGTAACTAATCAGAAATAGCTACACTACAAACATACCAACATTTTTCAGTACCGCAGCGTTTTCAATGCGGTAAAAAAAACCCAAAAAAAACACCAGCAAATACATGAAGGGAATTTGATTCATTGTAGTGAATCATTTCATTTGAAATGGTTCATTCACCTGGTCAAAAAAAAATGACTCGAGATTGATTTGAATTGTTCAAAGTCAGTGTTTGGGATTGACAACTGTGTTTACTTCTTTACTGAAGTTTACAGAAATATTGAATACTTCATTAAAAAAGTTGAGTAACTTTTTGTAATGGAAAATAAACTTTGGTTGGGGTAGTGACAGTAACTAAAGATTTTGAAGATGGCAACGTCCATAACAATGCAAAGTCTTATTACAGTTGACACAACGTTATTTAATAAGCAACTCCAATCAAGGCGCAAGTTCATCTGTCAAATCTTAATTAATGTTTGAAGCAGTAGAGTATGCACAGACTGACGGCAGCAGCGTCAGTAGAAAAACAGTGGCTGTATGTAAAACTTTCAGATGACATACCACTCATATCTCCATCTCTGTGAGTTCTGAATTCCCACGTCAAAATGTCAACACATGAGGTATACATATGCACAGTGCGGCACCATACAACGTGACTGACAACTCGTTGTTCCCTTTACACAGCTCAGGTTTACTGAAAATGTCCTGAAAATTTAAAGTGATAGTAGGATCCCGATTACTTTCCTTTTTCAATTTTTGAAATATCTCCTTTATGTTCTGCAGAAGAAAGTCAGGCAGTTTTAAAATGACATGAGGGTGTAAACAATGACATAATTTTCATTTTTGGGTGTGCTATCCCTTTAAAGGAGTCCCTTGGTTGGGAAATGTGGTTACACTCTTGTTAATGACCAGACTGTGTGCTATTAACCATATTTTGCGCTTTATAAACAGGACTATCGACCGTACTTTGTTGCTGTGGCAATGTAGCAAAAAACATTGGCTCCTTTTAATAGCTTCAATATGATAATTAGATACTTTTTCTTGGACCACACTGGGTGCCACTTGCAGTGTAGCTAACTTTTTTTTCTTTTAAAGGTACACTCTAAAAAATACTGGGTTAAAAACAACCCAACTTTGGTTATTTGGCATCCCAGCACTGGGTCAATATTGAACAGGACACATGCTGGGTTATTTTGACCCACCTGGTTGGGTTAAATGTTTTTACCAAACATTCTGGGTTATTTTATTTAAGTCAACTATTGTTTAAACATTATTATAGTGCTGGCTTAAAATGGACTGGCACTTATAAAAAACACAGACAGAATTACTAGAGGCAACAGCAATGATCAAAAGATGAACTTTTATTATTAAGCAAGAACACATGGACAAATAAATTTGAACAATTTGGACAAATTGAATTTATGTGGTTGAATACAGCACAGTATACACTATTACATACATTGAAACGCGTTTAACAAGCATTTAGGACATAAAAAAATGTAACATTTAAAAATAGCATTTTAATTTTAGTGTTTTCAACTGTTCTCTGTAATCGCTCTTTAGCGAAATAACGCTAATTATAGTGCCGGTGTGTTGCCGAAAAATAGCAGCCGGTTAAGGGCTGCTGTTCGGCGGGGTAACTGTAAACTTCAGACCGTGGCCTCACGCTTCACTCGTAGCTAAAAGATGCCGTGACTGACTCCAAAACCTGCCCATAAACAAAGAGTACTGAGATTAGAGAACATATTTAATGAATATGTTAATGAATAAAAACAATAATGAATAAAATCTATTTATTTTATGCAAGGCAAAAGCCGTTTCCACCCTACGAAACAACTGCTGCTGACGCAGCTAACTGACCTCTTGTCCTTATGTTGCATTGCATAAAAAAATATAATTTACAACACAGTAAAGACTTTATAAATGAAATAAAATGTATACAAACCTTTATTTCGCTGAAGTAGTGCGTCAAATCGGCAGCGCTGAGAACCTGTCTGTCCTGTAGAGGACTCAAAAAGCCCACGTTCTGACTGTAACTCAGCAGCTGGGTTGTTTCATCAAAGACGGGCTTAACCCAGTGCTTGGGTAGAAAAAAATAACCTAGCCTTAAATGACCCAGCAGCTGAGTTACAAAAAAACTACCCAGCACCTGGGTAAAAAATATTAAAAATAACCCAATGAAATGGCTCAACGGGCTGAACCCAGCATTTGGGTTAAAAAAAAAAAAAAAAAACAGCACCTGGGTAAGAATATTAAAAAAAATAACCCAATAAAATGACCCAACAGGCTGAACCCAGCATTTTTTAGAGTGTAGCGTGACTGTAGTTTAACTGCTCTAAACAAAGAGTAGCTAGTTTTTTAAGTCAAGTGTTTGAAAGTTGAAGGTTTTAACTGCCTCTGCATGGTTTCATTTCATTCTAAGTTTTCTTTTTTTTTTTTTTTTTTCCCCCCCGATGTAATTTGGTTGACAAATAGTCGCAGCGCAACTTTGTAAGCACAGGACTCACCAGTTAAAAGGTGTACGTGAGTTCTTTATTCTCTGTGGAAACAGACCCCCATACAGGAGAAAACGTTCTTGAGCGTCTGAGTGATGCTGATTTTTCCATCCTCACCTTTCTGCTGATCAAAGCAGATGAAGCAGTTTATTAATTAACCTCAGGATTGGAGTGATTGTGTGAGAAATTGTGTTCACAACTTCAAAAAAAGATGCTGGTAATTGCTCAACCACACTCCTACCTTCCTGGGGAGTAATTGCTGACAGTTTCAGATGGACAGATGTGGCGAGCAGCTGGCTGCTCAGAGTTTTACGAGAGGTCTGATCTGATGGCATACAATTATTATGGATTTTAATATGTCTTAGACTCATTATAGAGAAGAGGAGCAGCGCTGTTCAATTATTTCGCTTCTGATTTAGTCCATTTAGGCTGTCATCATGTCACTTCTTTTTTTTTTTTTTTCTCAAGAGCTTCAGAGGAATAGACAGAAGACAACCAACAATTACATTTCCATCGCTAGTGTTTTCTGCCTCCATATTGAAGTTCAGATGCAAGTACATCCACATAATGACTTGGGGCAGGCGTTGACTGTGAAATGACAGGGAACCTAACACGCAAAGATATACTTTCAGTTAAAAACATTCAAGCTGAGATTCTAGCTAGGTAGTTTGACCTTTGTGGATGGATTGGGCAATTTGTCCACAGAAGAAAGGCTGACCTTTTTAGGCACTTAGTCTCAACGGGATATCAATTAGCAAGAGCCAAAGCTCTGACAGGGAAAAGGAAAACGTGTCAGATCAGAAAGAACCCTTTCCTTAATAATGAAGCATCTCGTTGCTGGAAACCAGAAATGTAATATTTGTGTAGCACGAGTGGGGGTTTTTGTTGTTAATTATGGTGACGAGCGTTTGACCAAATACCAAGAGTATTCCAGGGAGCCGAGATCATAGCAGACACCCTAATATGAGAGGTTTTAAGTAGCTGTTTGTTCGGAAGAACTGGAGAAAACAATGAAATCTAAACTCTGAAAGCAGTAGACAGACAGACAGACAGACAGACAGACAGACAGTGTTTGTAAAGCTAAGACATTTAACTGCAGAGCATTTAACATTCACACTGTGTTTTTCCCCTATAAGTGCAATTATGTTTGTCATGCAGCTCAAACAAGAAAATGAGATTAATTACATTTGTTCTAGCGAGTTTTTTCAGTGTGTTTTGTTTGTTGACTTAAGTTCAGTTTGCTTGATCCTAGCAGGAACCATTGTTGACAATGATATATGACGCATGAACAGAATATACTTTTATTTCAGCTTGCTTTGACAGCTAAATTGTGTACATTTTGTCTAACCTATCCTTTGCGGCATTCTGTTTTGCTTCACATTTCCGATGCAGTTTGTTTCTCAGAAGCAGCTGTTTTTTTGTCCCTGACTGATAGACCTATGAATCATTGGGTATGTTTCTCTAAGTGAACGTAAGTATCACAGGAACATTAGAGAAAATCGCACTCTTGTGAGTTTTCCTTCGTTCACATTAAGATGAAAGAATATTTTCATGGTCTATTATCTATTCTGATGGTTTCTGTTGTGCTCTATAATGCAGCGCAGTAGCTGCGAATCAGTGAAGAGCTGGAATGGAGAAGCATTATTTTCTAAAGTGCTGCCAAAGCTGCACTGATCTAAATGAAAGGTAAGCCTAGACGGACTCTGAATCTCTTTAGACAAAACAGTCTGCACCAATAACACCGGACATTGATGTTAAGTTGTTTTTACAAAGGCTACTTAAAATGACTTTTCCTTTTCCTTTTCTTGTAAAGGAATGGTGTAGGGGGAAAAAAGGAATGAATAAAAGAATCAGTCAATCAACAGACCAATCAATAACATAAGGCCGCAATGCATTAAATGTGGACGGAATTGTGAAATCCAGTTTTAAAAATGGATTTTACTGCATAACACAATGTCAGGGAATTTGCCAAAATTTGGATGAATCAATTAAAAGTAGGTCAGTATATTTGAATCAAAACGTGAGATTGACTAATGTCTGTGAATATATTAAGCTGCAAAAATTTTTGTGAAGAAATTGTGAAGAAATATTACTTAACGTAGGCATGATAGTTAAATTATTATTAAAAGATTTTTTAAGGAATATTTATCAATTTATTTACTAGAAAAAATTGAAATACGCACCACAGTATTTCTTAAAAAAAAAAAAAAGAAAGAAAGAAAAAAAATCTGTTATCTTTATCTTTTAAAAAAAAAAAATAAAATCAAAGAAAATTGAAATCAGAAAAGTCTTAAAGGTCTAAAATATATTACTTAATGTAGGCCTAATGATAGTTATTAAATTATTATTAAAACATCATTTTTAAGGAATATTTGCCAAAAAATTATTTACCAGAAAAATTATTTACCAGAACTTAAAAAATGAAAATGCACAACACAATATTTCTTAAAAAATAAATAAATAAAATAATAATAATAATTCTATTTTTAAATAAAGTCAGAGAAAATTTAATGAATCAATTAAAATGGAATTCAGAGAATTAATGGAGAACACGGAATTTGTAAAAAAAAAAATAAATAAATAAAAAAATAAAAGAAAAAATAATAATAATACCGAATATGAGAAGAAAAAAATCTAATATTCCATAGGGCCTAAAAATGTAATTTTCATTCAACTTTTAATAAATTGCTGTTAAATTAAGTTCCATGATTTCAATTAATTAGACATGTTTTTTTGAGTAATATTTTTAAATGTAAAACATTTTAAAACCGATTTAAAACACAGTCTAGAAAATTTAGGGAAAAAAAGAATTTGGAAAGGAAAGGAAAGGACGTGACGTGTGGCAAAGTATGGTGACCCATACTCGGAATTTGTGCTCTGCATTTAACCCATCCAAGTGCACACACACAGTAGTGAGTAGTGAACAAACATATTGCTATCGCTGCGGCGCCCGGGGAGCAGTTGGGGGATCAGTGCCTTGCTCAAGGGACTCACCTCAGTCGTGGTATTGAGGGTGGAGAGAGCGCTGGTTATTCACTCCCCCCACCTTCAATCCCTGCCGAACCTGGAACTCGAACCCGCAACCTTTCGGTTACAAGCCCGACTCCCTAACCATTAGGGTCCTAATAACAATCAATCATATCTGAACTGTGCATTGACCAATCCACTTATCAAACATATTTTTCTAAGATATAATGGACAACCAACTATAAAGTAAATAAAGTGATTAGCTAGACGAATAATTCAGCACTCTTTTTGGCTGATCTGTTAAAACACCTGACTCATTTGGGTATTGCATTGGCTATTATTACTATAATCAGTGCTTTTCTTAAAACACTCACAAAAGAAAAGAAACCGTAACATCAGTATCAATACTTGGGTCTCGGAGGGTTAAAGCATTTAAGCTTAACAATCTCGCTGAAATAAAAACCTGTTTCTTTCCAAAGTTAAACGGAAAGATTGGGCTGTACAGGGAGGGAGAATTTGTAAATGTTTAACGGTTGATTAACATTGCTTTAATTTTCTGCAGTTAAACATCTGTGCGGGTAATTGCTCGGCTGATTTCATCGTCTCTCCCCACAGTGCCCTCCTCGTTTGATACATGAACCTGGGGAATAACAACACCGTTTGATTGTTGGAATTCTAATAATGCGCACTGCACCACACAGCCACAAATAAGACCATATGAGATGTATAACAATCAATACATGCTTGAAACAACTCCAAGTAAGTGAGATTAGGTGCAGAACGTGTTACGACACCATCTAAACAGTTGATAGGGCTGAGATCTGTGTCTAATCTGTTTTAAGCCACGCTAATAATGAAGTCCGGGGGAAACGTCCAGTGCAGAAGTCTGGACGCGGGTTCTGCGGTCTGAGATGATGATGATGTTTTCGTGTCGTGCGGAAATGGGGAAATAAAAGTTGTGCTTGACGTCCACGCGGAGGGAGTTGTCAGGTTTGATTTATGAAGTGAGGCCTTCTGCCTGACTGCTGCTAACATGTCAGTCTCCACGAAATGGATGAAGCCCACAGCTCACTGCCTTCTGATTGGCTTTTTCCGGCTCACAGAAATAAGGTGCCCATCTTCATACAATAACTCGTTTTGATTAATCCAGGATCCCCGTCGAAATGAGAGATGGTCTTAGGCTGTTTTTGTTTCGGTGGCTACATGATTTGGTGCTCTTCTGAGGTCATCGCCACGAAAAACCGCATCTCATTTTGCACCAGACTGCTCTCCTCTCAGCAACACTGGAGAATTTGTAATGCTGATCATCATGCCACGGCGTAGCATCGGTGGGCCGAAGCCTCCCGCGGTCACACGTGGTAGATTATTCTGCCTCGCATACTAATGAAAACAAACTACAGTCCAACATTTCACAGATCCGAAGCCGAGAAGTGCCATTTGGCATGTGCGAACAACATGCTTATTGCAGCCCGTACATGTTTGTTTTTCTCAATTGTGACTTTTGACTCACAATCCCTTCTTTGAATTTCCCGAAGACGACGTAATTTAGTAGACCTTTCTGTAAAAGCAATTTATGGCTGACTTCTATTGATTTTGGTTATGTTGCTGACAGCCAATAACACGTGTTATTTAGCTTCCAGCAGTCTGTAAACAATCTATCATCTGTTGTTGGTTTATTTTTGATTCCAGCCGCATGTATTGCGACCTGTCTTCTGCTTTAACAGCACAGCATAGTTACGATGTTTATGTACTTTCTGAGCAGATCGAGCGAACGACGAAGATGAGGAGAGAGGGGAAAAATCAATGGTTTTCAAGCAGCCGTACATGACAGTAGGGTGCGTGGCGCAATGCTTTAAATTTGAGCCACCTTTGAAAACGCATCCTTTGTTGGCGTCGAAAACCCACAGGAAACTCGCTGCTTCAGAAAGAGGCAGCGACTCGCCCGTCAAACTGCTTTTCCAGCTGGCTTCAGTAAACCTGTAACGTCATTGTAAAAGAAAGATGATTTCTTTTCTGTTCTTTTCTTTTCTTTTTTTTTTTGGATGGGTTTGGAATCTGACTTGTGAAGGTCAGCAGATAAAAGAAGAATCAAGACAAAACTTCTTGACAGAGGCAGTAACGCATGTGGAAAGCACCACCCAACCCCCAGCCCTGCCACATCCAAACACTTCACAGAGCGTGTGCTGAGGTGTGTGGGTGGCCGCTCGCTATGCCTGTCCATGAGCGACACCGTAGAGCCGTTTTAACCGCTTGTTCCCCGAACGCAAGAACAGTGCGTTCTAAGGAAGCGTTTCAGGCATAGTCAAGGGTTTTGTTTACGTTTAATCTTTGCTCTGTTCCTCTTCAGTTGCCTCCTCCTCCATCTCGTTTAAATCTAAGATCTAACATTATGGGAGTATTTTCGGTCTATGACCCCATTATATGATTCAGTTATAATTTCAGGATTTTTCATGGACTAAAAGCATTGGGGGAAAAAAATCAAGTGTTTTTTTTTTTTACTTTTAGATGTTCTTCTTTTGGTTGGCGTCATGGCATTTATGTCTGGCTGTAAGATGAGTAGTTGAATGCCTGTCCTTTTTTATTTATTTATTTTTCTTTTTAAAGTGGGATTATGTTTTCTGAGACGTTATCATCCACATCATTAACAAACAGCTGCAGTAAAAGTGGCGACAACTCCTGCCATTTTTCATTTCAGACAGTCGCTCTTTGCACATAAAACAGCCTTGTTACTTGCAGTAATTCAGCGACTTTCTGTTGCCGTTTGCTTTTCTAAGAGGCAGTGAGTTGGAGCTCGTTAACTAAGGTTTGTTCAATCATGGCCTAATGAGAACTGGATTGTATCACAAAGACTGGAGGTAGGGTTAGATTAATGATCCCTTTTCATCTTCTCTTTGCATATGCTTATTTTTGCTCACTGACTTGTGTAAACCAAGAAAGGCTAATTTTGCTTCATGATGAGCAAAATAACACATTTTCTATGTGACACTTCCAAAAGATGCTCTTGGTTTTCACACATTTTCTTTATCAGATGTATCTGGCATCTGTCTGTCTGTTCCATGTCTCTCTCTGTCTGTCTTTCTCTTAATTAAACCCCATAATTCCAGTCTGACTTAATGGTAGCAGCCATTCTTTTTTTTCATTCAAAGATTATTCTGTCATAATTTACTTACCCTTATGCCTTTTTAATGACTTTCTTTTATTCCAGGGATCACAAAAGGTGACATTCTGTATAATGATTCGTACAGTGAAAGCATATGGTGACCAGAGGCTTAAAAAAAGCTGTATAAGTAGTCTGTATGATTTGTTTGTGTGTAGAAAAAAACAAATTTTAATCATCGATTTTAATTTGTTTGCTGACACGCCATGTTGAATTGTCATGGCAGATTTCACTGATGCTGAATAGTTACCAACAATGTATACACCAAGATATTACACTCATATTTCTGTGAATGGAAGAAGGTGCAATGCGCAATATGGCAGAATTTTCAGACTTTCTGAAATAAGAGCCAAAGTCATCACACCACATAGAAACAATTAGTGTTATGAAGGTATGGTCACATTTAAACCAAGGAGCTTTCTGTTGGTCAGTGTGGCGAATGCATGAGGAAAATTTTCACCTTTGGATGAAATTCCTAAATGTATAGATTCCTATTAAAATGACTGGATTTCACCCCAAAAAATATGCTGATGCTTAGGACTGCACATGTTCGTTTGCCCAAGAACTTAATTTAGACAACTTTAAAGACTATTTTCTCAATATTTAGATTTTTTTGCACCTTCAGATTACAGATTTTTTTTTAAATAGTTGAATTTCGACCAAATTGAAAAAAAAAAGTTTTCAACTTAGTGTTCTTGCTGCCTTAAAATTTTAAGTTTACTCAACTCAAGTATCCATGTTACAACTTAACATTAATGTTGACTAAACTTAAAATTTTAATAAAAAAATAAAAAATCTGTGATCTGAGGGTGCAAAAAAATCTAAATATTGAGAAAATAGTCTTTAAAGTTGTCTAAATGAAGTTCTTAGCAATGCATATAACTAATAAAAATTAAGTTTTGATGTACTTTAAGTTAAATTTTTTTTTTTTTTTTTTTTTTTTTTAACAGTGTATCCTAACAAACCATACATCAGTGAAAAGCTTAAGCTTTATCCAGCTTTTAGATGATGTATAAATGTCAATTTAAAAAAAAAAAAAAAAATTGACCCTTATGACTGGTTTTGTGGTCCAGGGTCACATCTTTGCTTTTCTAACAAAATATCTTTGAAATATTTTGAAATATGGGCTTCATTTCAACTGACTTTCTAGGGACTTTGATAGTTCTCAAATTTCATGTGATTGATAACAGTAAGACAAGGTTGAAGTTGAAGGAAGGCTGAATTTCTTACACAAAGCTATCATACAGCTTCAGAAGATATGAAATATTGTGCACAAGTTGTATGGACTACTTTTTTGGAGATATGGTGTTTGAAACAAGATGAGGGTGACTACATGATGATGTTTAAAGATCTGTCCTTCCTAATCTGCACTCCAAAGTTTCCTTAAAAACTTCTCCAACTGGTAAGCAGGCACTCAATTTGGCAGTTAGTCATTTGAGGTGACATATATCTCACCATTCGGTGTCCGCACACATTTACACACTCGCACGTCGTAAAAAGCTCATTTTCCTCTGCTGGATTTTGCACAAATAACCTTACAGAACAGAACACAGCCAGCAGGAAGGAACCTTGAATATGTCATTATACGTTCTCACTTGACTGGCTCACCTGTATGCAACTGATCACACTTATTAAAAAATATATATATATATACCACATAACATTTCTTTCGCCATACTGCGCCTGAGTTCTGCTCAGTCTATTATAATATGAACAGCCTCCAGCTTCTTTTAAAAGAGCCTCGCGTCTGATCAAAGACAAACAAAAGTAACAGGAGAGCGTAATGTTCCAGCTCATTTCGGAGTTTTCTAATTCTGCCGGGTGCTGTTTCTAGCAGGGGGGGAGGTAGAGCCGAGCCCCGTCTGCTAATGAAAATGCACTGAAGCAGGTTAAATGCACAGAGCAGGAGCCAAAGGCTGCTCTGATTGTATTGCAGGCAACGCCGTGGCAGCGTGTCTGTCTCCCTGCTCATTTGCATCTGATGGACTTAATAGGAGTTTGTCTCCAGAATGCAGATGAATGCACAAACAAAGGGCTGGAATGAAACCGATTCCGCCCACCCCGCTGAGTCTTTCTGCCTCACTGTTTTTTTTGTTTTTTTTATATCCTCCTCCTCTTTTTCCCGTTTCAAACGACCCAAGTTTGTCCACTCTCACAGCCACTCTCTGTTATTAAAACTGTACGCTCCTTAGACAGGAACGATGAACGGAATTAGCTGTTATTGACTGTTTTGTGTGTGCGTTCATGGCTAAAGTGGCGCTAGTTAATTACGTCTGGCCCTTAATTATGCACAGATGCAACAATGAGAACTGCACGCCACCGTGCAGCCTGTCCAGGTGTGTGTGCGTGTGTGTGTGTGTGTGTGTGTGTGTGAGAGAGACTGTTTACTAGTGGGAGGGAGCGTGAGGAAGGACTACCCCGATGTGTTTATGATTCTCTGCAGTTGCTACATAGATTCATTTTCTGCATGAGAGCACATGGGTAGGATGAGAACGTTTTACAAGAGTTTCCTAATGAACAGTGCCTGCGCTGCACAATGCACGGTGTGTCTAAACAATCTTGCAGGTACATTTGTGCGCTTTGTGCTGATCTGAGAGCTTTGGTTTGTAATTTTACTGGAGGGAGATGTTTTGTCATTTTTTCCATTTGCTTGCTGAAATGTCTGCATTTGGAACACTTTTAGGAAGTTTTTAGTTTAGTCAAATTTGTCTATCTGATGAACCCAGAAGAAAACTGAAGAACTCGCTTATTCATATCTCAGGAGGCTGAATAGAGTTTGCAGCTATGTTTCTTTCAAGCATCAACTTTCACACATTTCTCTTAAAATTGCTTACGTCAGTGGTTCTCAAACAACATGGGGTACCCTCAGGTGGTAAACAGCATGACTCAAAACATACACAACTGTTCAAATGTCTGGGATCAGTAAGATTATTTTATTTATTTATTTATTTATTTATTTATTTATTTTTTTAATTTATTTATTGGAAAGAGATGAAGACACTTTTTCAGCTTTAAAGATGAGCTAATCTAATGGTGACAGTAAATACAGTCATAAAGGATTTATATTTTAAATAAATGCTTTGTTTTGAACTTGAATCCTTAAAAAAAAATTGTGATTTTCACAGAAATATTAAGCAGCTCAACTGGTTTCAGCACTGATAATAATTGGACATGTTTCTTGAGTGGCAAATAAGAATATTAGAATGATTTCTGAATGATCATGTGACACTGACTGCTCAAATTTACCTTTGCATCACAGAAATAAATTACATTTAATAATATATTCAAGTAGAAAACAGTTGTTTTAAATTGTGATGTTTCTAGCTTTGCTGTATTTTTAAATTGCAGCATTGGTGAGCATAAGAAACTTCTTTTAAAAAAATGACCCCAAATTTTAAACAGTACAATATACAACTAGATGACTAAAGTTTAATGACAAACTTTAAAGTTGGCTTGAAAAAGCCAAACCAGAAAGTTTGACAAGGTTTTAAACCTGCTGAAAAAAAGTTTTAGCTGGTCAGCAGGCTGGTTTTTAGAGGGGTTTTGGCCACTTCCAGGCTGGGAGACCAGCTGGAACAACCAGCTACTTCCAGCTTAAAAAAAAAAAAGAAAAATTAGTTTAATGCTAGCATGATTTAATGTGTTGTTAGCATGATTCAGCACAGTGCTAGAGTGTTAACATGATTTAACATGTTAGCCTGATTTTACACATTGCTAGCGTGTTGTTAGCATGATTAACAAATTAATAATATGATTTAACATGTTGCTAACATGATTTAACAGATTGCTAGCATGCTGTTAGCATCATTTACATTTTGTTAGCATGTTTTAAGATGTTGCTAGCTGAAAAATTATGATTTATCAAAAAACAGTTAATAACCAGCTAAATTCAGCTAAAACACCTAAAAACCAAGCTGGGTGTCTAGTCGTAACTGGTTTAAGTTTTCTTGATCTTTTAGGTGTCCATACACCCTAAATCTCATTGTATAAAAGTTTTCACCCTCTAGTGAAAGTTTATGGGTTTTATGGTTGTAATATTATGGTTTTCGAAAATCCTAAGCCGGATCAGTCAGAAAAGATATAGCAACCACCTGCAGAACAGTCTGAAGGGTTGAGTTTGGTGGCTGTAGCTTTAAAGCTTTAAGAGGAGATACTAAATTTTGGCTCAGAAGGAGCTTAAATAGCAGATCAGTAAGTTGGCTTTTTCAAGCCAACTTAAATGTACATTTTGAAGTCAACATTTTTGCACATGGTCATTTAGCAATTTTTATTTTAAATATCTTATTACAATTTTAATATACTTTTATGCACCATAGCCTAATGTTTTAACAAGGAATAAATTGCAACGAGTTACAATTTACCGTTCACAAAATGTTCACACCCGCCCTTCTTAGTTACTGTTGCTACCGTATACCACTCTCACACTACACATTCTCATGCAGTGAAAAATACTGTACATCACAAAACAAAGAGGAAACTGACAGCACGCCAACAGACAAGGCAGACCAGGTTACTTTTGGTATGAAACGAGGTTTCATTTTTGAAAGAAATTCAAACAATAAATACCATTTTGTGGCTCTTTAATGTGTCGTGACAGATCACTGTATTGCCTTATTAGATCAATCGACAAGTGAACCGACCGTTTTTTCTTATTTACTTAAAGCGCACAAAAAAAACATGAATGAATATCGGCACAGATTTTATTTTAACTGCAGAAAGACGTCAATACACGCAATTTTTTAAGCTCAAATCCACTGAAGTTAATCTACTCTCCTGTCTGATTTGTTTGTCGCACAAAATGGCGGATTCTAGATTATGATTGGTCAGATCTTATGTTAATCAAGCGGTTTGCGAAGGGTCAATTGTGTATTTGTTTATAGGTGCTCACAGACATTTCTTTTCCACAGGCGTGCAAAGGCCAAGCATGAGGTTAATTTGAAGTCTCGTCATAGTATGATTTACATGAACTAAGTTCAGTGAGTTGTGAAAGTCATTTCATGTTGGTTCTAGTGTTAATATCCCAGTTAAGATCATTTGGCCTTAGGGGTTTGAGTTCTTACTGAAATTTCTTAAAAGATGATTGCAGCCTAAAGCAAATCTGAGCACAGTTTGAGACATTTTTGAGACCTATTTATGGAGGCACTGGTGAAAGAATTTTTTTCACTGTCGAAAAATCTGAACAGCAGGAGAACATTTGTTCTCCCTTCAGTCTCGCTCTGTAGCTGCCTAAGAGAAACAATAGAGATTTCTTAATATCGAGATTTTCTTTCATTTGAGATCTAATGGATAATTTGCTACTTTTGAAGTCTATATCATCCAAGCTTTGAAACTTTTAGTTTTTCCCATCCAGGCTCCCCCCACATAATCAAAACTATATAAGTAAGAATGTTTCATCTGTACAACTGCTCTGTCCTGAGATGCTTTGAGGTAACCAGGTGAGAGAGAGATAAAAATCAGGCCAAGATATATATATAAATTTATTTTTTATTTTTTTCCAAATGCCATCCTGACAGCTCTTGGGTTTCAGCAGAAGAGAACTGTTTGTTTGGTCAAACCCAGCACAGAACGAGATGATTATTCATTTTAATGCCGGTTGATTAAATATTTAGAACATTTAATTAGAAATCCAGCTCTATTATTGAGAATGTCTCGATTATAACACAATGTTTTTGAACAGTCCTTCATTAGAGAGTCCTTTGAGCATTGGCTGGGTTCACGGGGTCTCATTCTGACGTGCAATCTGACGTTTGGGCCATCACCTTTCTAGTACATAGAGCAGCCAGCAGTGATGAGCCTGACAGGAAAGGAGGGATTTATTAATGAGACGCGTGATGTGGGGACCGTGACCTAAGCAAAGAAAACCTTCCACCCAGGACAGCGCCAGGAGAACTAACATGCCCTCCCCTCCGCCGCCGCCGCCGTCAGCTGCCAACCAGCGGGAGTGTGATCATGTCACACTGACGGGTCGTTGACTGACAGTTGTGCTGCGGTCTCCCTGTTTCTCCATCTCCTCATTAAAACAGAAATGAGTGGGAGCAATCACTGTCACTCATGTGGCAAAGCTACACGGGCATTAATAAACACTGAGAATCGTGGGGGAAAGAACCCCGCTGCAGTCATCTGAGCTGTGGCTTCAGCGAGGAGAGTTTTTGAACCTCGCTTCTTGCCGTCACTCTTCGCTATGTGATGGCCAGATGCGGATCGTGAGCGTGTGAATGGATGTGTTGCTGCGTGCGTCCTGGAGATCTGATGTTTGCAGGACTGAACGTGTTTGCAGGGTGGCAGTGGAAGCCACACTGATCCGTTCAAGCCCACTGCAGGACGCACACAACAGATGTGAATTGTCATTCGCTTCGCACCGTGGAGAAGCTCTTCTCCTGTGAGTTTTTGTTACGTCAGGATGCTGTTCACAAAGGGAATGTGCACCAGAAGCCTGCTGTAGTCCTTATACAGAGTCGGGGAGTAACACAATACATTGGAACACAATACAATACAATACAAAAACAGGCCATTTTTATTATCACTTTTGTTTTTCTGTTTCATTTACAGTTGATTGTTTCATTGACCATATTTATACCTTTCAATTTTCTGAATGGGCATTTCGGTTCAGTGCACATGTGGATGGAATGTTTTTTTTTTAAACCGCTGCATGTTTGGAATTTAATTCGAAACTTTTTTTTTTTTTTTAATACCAAACAAATTCTCATCTTTCAGATTCTGTCCATTTTATTAGATAATTTGATGATAAATGTAAAATGATAAATGTGGTTTTGATGCTCTTTATTGTGACAGGACAGATTGTTGTGTAGATGCTTTACTTCAAAAAACAGCACAGAATGCGAGTGAACATGCTCATCCCTTCCTCTTTACTACTAGTTATAGCATAAAATAAACATCTATGAACATAGTCTTATAATGGCTCAATCAGTATTTCAACCACAAAGACGTCAAGTTGTTTTGCTAAATATTCACTATAAAACAAACAAACAAAAAAAAAAAAAACAATTTGTTGAGTCGAGTTAAAATAATTTGTTGCCCTTCTGCCTTAAATTTTTAAGTTCAGTCAACTCAAATTTAGTCAGTTTGAAATGTTAAGTTGTACCAAGTAGCTTAGATATTTGAGTTGACTAAACTAAAAGCTAGGTTTGTTACCCAGCTGCTTTAAAATTGAGAGTTGAATCAACTTAAATAGTAAGAAGTTGTTTATCTGACTTTTAAAGTCAATTTTGTGAAGATGAAGTTAGTAAAACAAGTGTAAATTGTCATATCAACATTCGACTTTATACTTAACTAATATGCTATTTCCAGCTTGTACATGTATCTGTTACAAGGCGCAATTATATGCTACGATGAGATTTAAAAATAAAAATCATTTCATGTTTTTCTCACAAAAAAAAAAACTTTTTCTAATGGGAATATATATATATATATATATATATATATATATATATATATATATTATATATATATATATATATGAAGAGTTAATTTGCAAAAACGGGTAACTCTGTTTTTAACAATTTTCAAAAATCATGTTTTTTCGTTGTGCATTCCAATTAATTTCAATCAAACTGCAGTTGGGTTATTGTGATTAAGTATAAAAAACTTAAAAAATACAGCCAACAAACACAAGAAAGCATTTTTGCAAAATTTTTGCAAATAAACTCTTCATATATAAACATACGCTTACATTTAAGCAACACTAGCAGATGTTTATACTTATAACAAGTTAAATCTTCATAATTTTAAAAAATACATTAAAAGTAAGCCTCCCAATCCCTGCTTCTGATTGCTAATAAATTTAGAGCGCCCACAGTCTTCAAAGTGCATCGTTTGATCACCTTTTGTCTCATCTGCACAATTAAGAATCAGTCCACTGGGTTTCTTTGCTCCCACTGAGCGCTGTCAGCGATGTGGACGGCATACAAACACTGACACACATAACTTGTGTTGTAATTAACCAGAGAGACACACGCGATGTACATACTCATCTACTTTCCCGCTGGACGCCTCTCGTAGACGCAGGTCACTATCAAAAGGGGTAAACGGGTTGTGGCGGGTCCGCCGAAGAAGCATTGTGGGAAATCGTGTTAGCATTGCCTCCCCCCTTCTGATGGATCAGCCTCGCAGTGGATGCATGCTAATTAGAATTCTAGATTCAATTAAATAGCTCAGTTGATAAGCCATGGACAAGTGCCACATGCTGGGGAAACGTGCTCTCTCGCGCTCCCGCTCTTTCTTCCCCGCTCCTCTGTTATGATGTCCCAGTCTGGATCTTTTAACAGAATTTTAAGAGACCACTGCCCATTGAGAGCACAGATCTGTCTCTTGTTCTGCATGTAAGGAAGGAAATGAGAATATGATAATTGTCTTCGTTTTAAGTGCTTTGGTCCACAGGGGCTGCGTGCGCTGGATAAATGAAGCTGTAAAAGGGAAATTGTGGGATAATCAGAACTTCTCTTTGGTTCTAGTTCATCAGCGAACACATCCTGAAGCTTGCCTGTACATTCAGGCTTGAAAAAATTAACGAACTTGCTCAGAAATGAGAATTGAACTTTCTGAAAGCACAGCTCTGAACAACAGACCCTTTTTTTATATACAGATAGGTAATTTTCATTCTTTTTATTTTTTAGGCAAGACACTATGGGCAAATGCACATATTTAGATTTGATTTAGACTATTGTAAAGAAAACATCTGAAACATATTTTTAAAAGAATAGGTTGCCAAATATTCACCCTTAGGCCATCCAAGACGTAGACGAGTTAGTTTGTTTATCGGCACGGAGAGAAATTTAGTATTACATCACTTGCCATCAACGGACCTTCTGCAGTGAATGGGTGCCGTCAAAATGAGAGGCCCAACAGCAGATGATAACATCACAAGTAATCCACACGACTCCAGTCTATCCATTAATGTTATATAAACTGAAAAGATGCATGTTATTAATAAAAAAATACATTAAAAAAAATAAAAAAATCATTAAGGAATTTCTAACTGGATGGAACACTCCACTTTTTTTGAAAATAGGCTCATTTTCCAACTCCCCTGGAGTTAAACAGTTGAGTTTTACTGTTTTCGAATCCATTGAGTCGATCTCCAGGTCTGGCGGTAGCAATTTTAGCATAGCTTAGCATAGATCATTGAATCCGATTAGACCGTTAGAATCTCGCTCAAAAATGGCCAAAGAGTTTTGATACATTTTCTATTTCCTGTTTAAAAGTTGACTCTTCTGTAGTTACATCATGTACAAAGACAGACTTTGAAAAGTTGAAAAGTTGCGATTTTCTAGGTCGATATGACTAGGAACTATACTCTCATTTCGGCGTAATAATCAAGGAACTTTGCTGCTGTACCATGGGTGCAGCAGGCGCAATGATATTACATCAACTCTGCCGGCTGCAACTCTGCATCTACACAAACTTAGTGCCGGTCACTTTCAGGCACTGTGTAATATCATTGCGCCTGCTGCACCCATTGTATGGCAGCAAAGTTCCTTGATTATTATGCCGGAATGAGAGTATAGTTCCTAGCCATATCAGCCTAGAAAATCGCAACTTTTTATTTTCCGTCAGTCTTGTAACTAACTAAGAGTAATTACAGAAGAGTCAAGTTTTAAATAGGAAAAATATCGCCATTATATGTGGTCATTTTTGAGCGAGATGCTATCGGTCTAATCAGATTCAATGATCTATGCTAAGCTATGCTAAAAGTGCAACCGCCAGACCCGGAGATAGGCTGAATGGATTTGAGAACGGTAAAACTCAACCGTTTAACTCTAGGGGAGTTGGACAATGAGCCTTTTTTCAAAAAAAGTGAAGTGTTCCTTTAAAACTTCAGGTCGAAACACAGGTCCTCTACCGTTATATTGCTTTATTGCTTTCTGCATTGAAAAACTATCCATAATATGATGGATCATATTTTCAGCAAATCAGATTTGCAAAGTTGCAAAGATCAGCAAAGTTTAATTTTTGGATGAACTATTCCTTAGTTTATTTTTAAAAAAAACAATTACAAGTATCTTTAACCCTTTAAAGAAGTTCACTTCCAGACCAAAAATTTACAGATAATTTACTCACCCCCCTTGTCATCGCCAAGATGTTCGTGTCTTTATTTCTTCAGTTGTAAAGAAATTGTTTCTTGAGGAAAACATTCCAGAATTCCCTCAATATAGTGGACCTCAATGGTGCCCCCAACATTGAACTTCCAAAATGCAGTTTAAATCCAGCTTAAACGATCTAAACGATCCCAGCCGAGGAAGAAGGGTGTTATCTAGCGAAATGAACAGTCATTTTAGAAACAAATTGACAATTTCTATACTTTTTAACCTCAAATGCTCATCTTGTCTCATTTGTGCACGTGCGTAGTCTGTGTAATCCGGGTCAATACAGTTAGGGTATGTCGAAAAACTCCTGTCTCATTTTCTTCTTCAACATCAAACTCGTCCTACATCTTATTTTTTTTTTTTTTTTTTTGGTAAAAGGCATTTGATATTCTTTGCATGTTCACTTTAACACTGGGTTGGTACTTGCAGCGATGTAGGATGATTTTAAAATTGGGGAGGTAAACGAGATGGGACTTTTTTGACATACCCTAACTGTATTGGAAAAAACAGAGTTGACGCAGACCTAGACAAGTCTAACATTTGAGGTTTAAAAGTATATAAACAGTCAACTTGTTTTAAAAATGACCAGTCATTTTGCTAGATAAGACCCTTCTTCCTTGGCTGGGATTGTTTAGAGCCATTTGAAGCTGCATTTAAACTGCATTTTGGAAGTTCAAACTCAGGGGCACCATTGAACTCCAGAAACATAATTTATTATCGACTGATGAAAGAAAGACACGAACATCTTAGATGTCAAGGGGGTAAGTAAATTATGTGTGAATTTTTGTTCTGGAAGTGAACTTCCCCTTTAATTCTTCTTCTTTTTTTTTTTTCGGCAAAATGAATCCCCACTTTAATAGCACCAAACATTTTTTTTTTCTGTCTATTTTCAGAAAGTTTTTACAGAGGGGTTTGTTCATGTAATGCTTGCCTGATTTTATACAACATTTTATTTCTACAAAAATGTACCATTTTTTTTTTTTTCCTTTTGATTTGTGGAGTGCTAATAAATCCTCCCAAATCCCCTCTGTAAAAATTCTAATATGTCAACAAAAGGAAAAAAAAAAAAAAAAGAAAAAGAAGGGAAAAAACTTTATAAAGCTCAACTTTATCCAACATTTCCTCATCTGTTCTGGAAATGTATGCGTGGATAATTAGATAATGCCTCATTTACATATATAAACATAACATTACAGAAAACATGTACTACAAAAAAAAAAAAAAAAAGTTTGCAATTCGTATTGCAATCAATCAACTGAGGAAGGTTGATGATATCCATTAGTTACTTTTTACCCTATTCACCTTTCCTTAATGAGGCATTTGATTCGTTTTACCGTGAATTTTGTATGTCAGAAACGGCAAACTGTGTCTACCTGGTTTCTGTGCATCAGTTTCTCTGGTAAATGTGCACTTTTGATCATTCCTAAGCGAAGGTGTTGTGTCAGATTGAGCGTCTTGCACTCTCTTCATGCGAGAATCGCTTAACATAATATTTGAATCTCAAATGCACGTTCAATCTGATTCAACCAGAACCTTGTGTTTTAGCAATGAAGCCACCCACCGGACCACGGCCGGGGTCTGTGGTCTTTCAGAAGGGGCCGGGGGTGGAAGGGGGCAAGTCTTTAGCTTGGGCTGACAGCAATCTGTTAATTAAACATCCTAATGGCTGTAATTGCAACCATTCATGGACCCAGCTGCTGTTGTAATACTAGCTTTGCCATGGCTGCCAGGATTCAGCTGTCTGGGAGGTGAGAGCTCTTGACTGCTTGGCAGGCGGGGGGTCCGCGTTTGACTCCTGCTGCAGGCTGATAGCAGCTGCTTTGAGCTGGTCACCTATCTGCCTACGTTCACCTTCACCTCCGCAGCATGGAGAGCAAAAGGGAGCAGTCTTCTAGAGCCAACGTTTGTGTGTATTTGAACGTGTGAATTGACGCTTTCCAAGCGGCCCACAATGCCGAAGCAGGTGCACCCAAACAAAAAGCACAACACAAACATTGGCAGGTTGGTAGCTTTTTTTTTTTTTTTTTTTTACATCCTCAATAATAGCGTTGGATTCATCCCCAGTCCAAATGTCCTGCTGGCAGCAACAGGATGCTAATTAGGATTTTGGCACTGTTGACCCAAAATGGATGTGTTGGATCCAGCCTAATCCCCTGCACAGTTCAAGCTGACCTTAAAATCCTGCATATATCAAATGATTTCCAGGGTTGTTCGGGCTGATAAGACATTCTGAGCGACGTCCAAAATCTCAGCGAGAAAGGACTCGTATCAATGTCGGCATTTAAGTACCTTGTATAATTATGTAGTGAGAACCTATTTAAAAATATTTTAGAATAAACATATATTTGTTATAATTCAAAATAAAATCTTGATTTTGAAGTACTTGACATTACCGTTTTGAGAAATCTGGACTAGCTGAAGCAGCCCAACTGAATGTTCATTATCGGATCTGAAGCCCAAGCACACGTGTTGGTTTGCCAGATGGATTTTCGTGGATGAAGTGTTGTGTGGGGGCGTAATTGGATGTTGTTTAAGGAAAGTGGTGACAGTGGAAATGAAGGAAGGAGTGAAACTGAAAAATATTCATGTCGTCTCTGGGATCATGCTGGGTTGCATACAGAACAGCCAGCCATTGCTTCTCGGATTCAGACGTTACTTTGCTCCTTAACGGTTTCTTTTATGCAAAGCAACTTGTTAATGTTGAGCTATTGACAGCATATATGACATGCTTTTGTGTGCCAGCTCATGTCAAGCCAAGGAAATCTGTAACTCTTGCATAAAGGATGCCAGAAAGGTTGTCGCTTATCTTAAAGTACTTTCGTTACTTGATCTGAAGCAGTTAATTAACTACTTTGTCGTGTCACTGGTGTAACAAATGAATTTAGTTGATGCAAATGAACATTACTTTTTGTTTAATTTAAACTACTTCAGCTCAAAGACATTACCATTCAAGCCTGAAACTGGATAGGGGATTTCCATTTCCCACCATGCTTTGCTAAAGACTTAAGATTTTGAAAAGCTGTTTTAGTGTTTTTGAGTAAGATTTTATATGTTATGTTCTTCACCACTGTGGTGAAGACTGAAGAATGGAACTTGAGCTTAGATTTAGCACAGATCAGACACATGACTGTATAGGATTTATTGTTGTGTATATGTTACACTCGGAGTGCTATTGTCATTGCTAGTAGTAAGAAAAACATTTTATGCTTTCAGAAGGAATTTACATAGTAGCTTTGTCAAGAATACAAGCTGCATATTTTTAGTTTTAAACTCTCTGTACTGCTTTTCCCGATAGAATTCCATTGTAAGTGGATTAGAGATTTTTCATTTGTTGTTAATTATCATCTAAGCTTAACTTGAATGGAACCCAGAACCTTCCTTTAGAGACATGTTCAAATGATGTGCACTATTAAAGGGATAGTTTACCCAACAATTTAAATTGTCATTTATTTCTCATGTCGTTCCAAACCTGTAAAACCTTTGTTCATCTTCAGAACACAATTTAAAATATTTTTGATGAAATCCAAGAGTTTCTGATCCAGCATAGACGGCAACTGAACTGACACTCTAAAGCCCCAGAAAGGTAGTAAGGACATCATTAAAATAGTCCATGTGACCTCAGTGGTTCAACCTTAATTTTATGAAGCTACGAGAATACTTTTTGTGCACAAAGAAAACAAAAAGTCAGTTTCGTTGCTGTCTATGCAGGGTCAGAAAGCTCTTTGATTTCATCAAAAATACATTAATTTGTGTTCCGAAGATGAACGAAGGTCTTACGGGTTTGGAATGATATGAGGGTGGGTAATTAATGACAGAATTTACATTTTTAGGTAAACTATCCATTTAAATAAAAACCTAAATTACATCTGTTCAAAATATAAACAGTGTTAAGCATGTTACTTTAAAAAAAGTAATTAGTTATAGTTACTAGTTACTTCTCACAAATAGTGAGTTAATAACTGAGTTACATCATTATAAAGGTAACTAATTACCAGGGAAAGTGACTATTGTGTCCAAAAAAAAAAAAAGTTCAAATATGTCAAATAACTTGGATGGCCCCAATATTAAATACGTTAAACGAATAAAGCATTGTACACTAATCTACACTATTTTAATGTTACTGTAAGACAATGTGAGAGACGCTTTCCAGGGGCTAAATATCACGTTATGTTGTTTGAAACCGCAAAGTCTACTTGAGTCATAATGACAACAAAACAATGTGCTTTTGTAAAGAAAATAAACTGGGTGTGCTGAATACCTGCCTCATAGACATGATAAATATATGTATAGAAGGTTTGAAAATGTCTACTTTTAAATGAAGTCACGTCGCAAACGAATATTCTCTGATGATACCAACGCAAGCTCCAGTTTTTCCTATCTAAACTTATTATTTCTAATGTAATCACGTCCACGAGCGGCTCTTTTTTAAACATCCACATGAGACACGTGGACATGTAGGTAAACACCCACGTCACCTCCGGAAATAAACGTGAATATTCATCAAGTTAATCTCGGCTACTTTTCATTTCTAGAAGAAGACACGCTGAGAGGAATAAGCCAGAATTTACCTCAAAAAAGAATGCAATCCGATGCGCAGCTTTGCAGGTCCTATAGCTGAGAGAGAGCCAACTCAGATGAAAACCGCTTCAGTGAGCTCGGATATAGTAATGCTGTATTTTATTGCCAGTAACGGTAAAGGCGTTGTAACGGGGGAAAATTCGTTTGATTACTCGTTACTGGAAAAAAAGAAATTCCCATCACTGAATATAAAGTGATCATATCTCTTCAACAGCTTGATATGAATGAATGAATGCATGAATGAATGAATGGGGCATTATGTAGCACTTTGTGTATTGTATTGGTGTACACCCAAATCGCTTTACGGCCATATGGGGGCTAGGGGTGTGCGATATATATCGTTTGCGATAATATAATTGCGCGTATGCATTAACAGTATGTTCTTTCACTGCATGATTCAGTCTATTAAAATACATTTAGAATGATCACAGATTCAAGACATGGGGACAGAAAATGTATAGATTTATTCCACTTCACATAGTTAATTAATATCACACGAAGAGTGCCTTGCTTCTCCAAAAATTATCGTGACTATTATATGACTATTTTACAACAGTTCAGTAGACAAGAATTAAGAGACTTACATTTTAGACAGAATATTCCCTGTTTTTGCTGTATTTCACCACGAAAATCATTCCACACAGCCACAGCACTGTTTTGTTTCTCTGAGCAACATGACGGTGTTTCGTTTCTGAATGATTCAACCATTTAAATGATTTGGTTCGATTGCAGTGACTCACTTATTAACTGCGACTTGCTGCCACCTACTGGCAGTTTTAATTCCACATTTAAAGTATCTTTTTATGATTTAAATAATTTCAAATATCAGTATTCAGTGTTTTATGTTTAAAATCTCAACAACAGTCAACATTATTTATGCATTTGTAACTGCAGGTTAAATGCATTCATGACCAGCTTGAACAGCGTGTAAATGCATCTAAATGCCACTTCAGATGCAGCTTCCGTGTTTCCTTTGCCTCAAATTTTGTTGATACTGATTTAATTTGCCTGGTAACAGCCCAAATGTAAGAATTTGACTCAAAAGATAATGCACACTTAAAAAAAAAATACATACATACATACATACATACATAAATAGATAGATAGATAGATAAATAAATAAATAAATAAATAAATAAGGGAGTCAGTTGTCCATGGTAGTCCTTAAGATACCAGCACAATAACACACTCAGCAAAATATTGTCTAATTATTGTTATCGATAAAATCCCAGAAAATAACTAGATATTATTTTTTGTCAATATCGCACGCCCCTAATGGGGGCATCTCTCCTCAACCACCACCATATGGATTTATTTCATGATGTATTTATGACCTTGTGGATCTTCTGTGTTTTGCTTACCTGGACTTTCAAAGAAGAGACCGAAAACTCTCAGGTTTCATTGAAAATATCTAGCTTGCTCGAAGAGCAAGACCAGTGCCTTAAAAGTTTGGAATGACATGAGGGTTAGTAAATGCTGACGAAATGTTAATTTTTGGGTGAACCATTCATTTAACCACCTGGCTACACCTCCCTCCACAGGTTTCTGCTCACACAGCAAAGATCAGATCCAGAAAACAAGCACATGCATTTACAAGTCAATTCTTCTTTATTTACTAGATCCTGAAGATTAAACACGTATTCCGCACACACCTCTCAGCGAATGCTCCATTTAGTTTTCTCTCTTCCATGCTCATGCCACAGGGACAGTTCAATACAAATTTGTAACGTACGTGGCAGGCAACAATCGCACAGACTTTAATAGCTGAATAATCACAGGCAGAGCTCTGAGATAAAGAGGTGAAGGCTTCCATGATTCTTCTGCTCATTTCACTCTGGAGGACCAATGAAGAGGCCCATTACCTGTTCATCAAAACTCATTTGAGCCGCCAGAACCAAGGTCATGTTTACTGAGTTTTTTAATACCTGAGATTGTTTCACACTCAAATGCTTTAATGGATAATACGCAGTTGGTTAGTTTGAACCTACAGTAGTAGCATGTGGCTTATTTCATATTCATGAGGCCAACTGAATGAAAATGCTAATTGTGTAGTTCGTATTTTGCACAACAAAACTTTTATGATGAAACTTCACATATCTGCATAATTCCACAAGAACAAGCTCTGTAACAAGATCAGCTTTCAGCTGATTCGTATGAGACCCCCAAAAATAACATAAACGAATAATTATGTGTTTAAAGACTCCACAGCCGGAGCAATATTACACTGCAGAGCAATCATTATGCAAATCTGAGATAATAAAATTAAAGGCGTATTGAATTTTTTGTCATGGGTACGAGAGCACGTCCCTGTATCAAACTCTCCCGCCCATAACAACAGGCCGTCATATAACCTTCAGGTTGGAGTCAATAAGTAATTTCTCCAGGCCGAGGCGGTGTGTGTGTGTGAGAGGTAATTAGGGTGTGTGTTTGTGTGTGTGTAGGGTCATTAAGGTGTTTGTGTGTGCGACGTGATTGTGGTTGAGAGTTGCCGCTGCTCTATGATAATGGGGAAAGGGGGCGAGTGTGCAAACTCAGCGGCCTGACAGGTGTGCAGCTGCTCTGATGAAGCTGTCAGACGGTACGGGGCTGCTGGGGTGTTTCCGTCACTCTCTGGGGAGGAGGAGGTGGAGGAGGCGGGGCAGACGGTGCTGACGGCAGGCCGGAGGGACACGCGCTTGTTATTGATGCTGAGGCCGACTGTTGTCTACACAAAGCTCCACTCTACTCATCCGCAACACACCTGAGGTTTGAGCTGAAAAATGGAAGAGCACTCAGGAAGCTTTCAGGCAGAACCCTTTTTTGCCTTTTTGTATATGTATGTGTGTAAGTGAACTAAAGATGGCTCTCTCAAGGTTAAGGTCACTCTTTGTTAGAAAAGCTCTCAACAGTACATTACTTTGTGGTGATACAGCTAGCAGTTGCTTAGAATAATGCTTTCATTGCTGAAACATATTCATTTTTGCCATTTATTTATTTTATTTGTCATTACCTTTTGTATTTATTCAGGATGCCTCTTGCACCAGAGACGATCATTGTTAGGGGACGAGACCCTGGTAAGCCCACATACCGTAGAAGTGCACTTCTATTCTAGTATTTTGAGCAATTAAAAAGACATGAGTATGAGAGAAAATTATTACAACAAATGCTAACGTTTGTCATTTTCATCAGTTGAATGTGTCCTCCAAACACATTGTTGGCAGAATATTTAAAAAAATTTAGAGGATGATAAAACAAATGTGACCTATAGGCCTTGATGCTCTGGAAGAGTTTTAAAGATGAAGCTCTGAGATGAAGAGGTGAAGACTTCCATGATTTCTTTGCTCATTCTTATTCTGGAGGATCAATGAAGAGGCACTGTTCATCAAAACTCATTTGAGCCGCCAGAACCAAGGTCATGTTAAATTTCCTCCAAACACATTGTTTTTCTAGTGTCTGGTCACAGAACTGGCAGAGTATGCATAATAATTTGAAAATTCAGAGAATAATAAATCAAATGCTGAAGGCCTTGATCTACTCACAGTGAACTTTTTCATTCTTCACTTAGAGGTAAAAAGAAGTTCAAAATACCTGTGCAGCAGGATACTGGGAGTGACATTTAGATGCATTTGAATGATAGAAAAGTTGGCAAGCTGTTTTAAACTCCCAAAACTTCTTTTTGTCCTGATTTTGTTTGAAATGACATCACACTAGTTCTTTTTATGATTTTACTTAAAGTATTGGGTACTTTTTTTTTTTTGAAGTTTAAAACACATTTTTTACATTTTCAGTTAAAAAACAATTAGTCTATAGCCAAAACATTGAAGTATGATTGCAAGGCTATTTATAAAACATACGCTTACAGTTAAGTGGGCCAAATAGGATCACTTCTCCTAGTTTTACACAACTGTCTTTGATTCTTGGGCTGTTGAAAAGGTTACAGGGCTCTACAGTGCGGCCATGAAAAAATATTTAGGAGCACCATGCGCAAGTGACCCGATCAGCATATTTGTGTTTGGGCTGAGGGGAGCTTCAAAGGTTTCTACGTGTTTTTTCAATGTTCAACGTATCACAGACATATCTCACTAATCTTTCATAAACAAAGTGTAGAGAGAGCAAATAAGATTTTCATTGTGCAGTGTAGAGAGCTTTGTTGATTAGGCTATAATGGAACTTTGTGATCACGATGAACTAAGATGAGTGACAGCTTTTAATGATTTTTAAGGGAGATACTGATTTAATACAACAGTTAAATAAACAAGAAGTTAATATTAAGTGACTTGCATTGTCTGACTATTACACTGTTGCCTGGTTTTGCTCTATTTTGTCATCAAAGCAAAACAAGTCACAACTGAGCCACTGCGCATCTCCATTCAAACAGCGTTTTTTAGTGTATGAATGAACGTGCATTTTTAAACAAATCTAGTGAGTCAATGATTTAATTTCCCATTCATAAAGATTCGCTTGCTTCATTCCTGAATGAATCAGCCATTCGAGCGAATCAAATGAATGATTCAGTAATTAAATCAGTGACTTGCTGCCACCTACTGGCAGTTTTTGGTTTCATTTTTTAAGTATTTTTTTTCCTGTTATTTAAATCATTTACTAGTCTGTATTCAAAATTGTATACTTAAAACATTATTCTCAACATGAGTTTATGAATTTGATCATGCCACCTCTGAGCCTCATTAAACATATGATTTCATTTGATTGGTAACTTATTCTTATTCTACTTTTTTTGTTGTTGTTTTAATTAGAAAAAAAAAAAAAAACATTTATTATTATCAATGTTGACGACAGTCGTACTGCTTAATATTTTTGTGAAAACCCTGATACTTTTTTAGGATTTTTTTTTTTTTTTTTTTTTAATAAATAGAAAGTTCAAAAGAACAGCATTTATTTGATATATATATATAATATATTTTAAAAATATGTAAGAGTCTTTGTTGTTCATCATTCATTGTTGTTTATAAATGCTCTGAAAAAATTGGAGAGGAACCTTTTTGTGCAGTTTACATAGTATATAGCAAACTCTTTTATCTGAAAACAAGAGGGACAATTCAGTCTGTCTCCATGACATGCTTTGTTTAAAAGTACCACACAGATCATGCATTCATCAGCCTTGTCCAAATGCAAAACCAAAGAAAAAGACAAAACTCCTTTGATTATCTCTGAATTGGCTAACTACATCCCATAAAATGATAGATAGATAAAAGCTTAACTCTTGCTCAGAGCAGATCTTTGTGGAAAGGAAGTCAGAAATTAGAAAGCCGGAGAGTCCTGTGATTATAACATCAACTCACTGCTGAGAGTCCTTCAGCAATTCAGCCCATTAGACATCTGAACAACTTCCTGGCTGGTCATTGGCTGAAATGGTTGACGACTTTGACAACAAAATGACTGAAGCCATTTGGATTCATTGTTACTATGGAGACCGTTCCTTATTTTGCCCATTGTTGTAAATATTGGTCCTGGTTTGTTTTAAGAGAAGTGCACCAGCGTCTTCATCACAGCATGACATGGCACACACACGACACTCAGGGAGATCATATTCCATGTCTGCTTTTAGCCCAGTGTAGGACATTCTAGGAGACTGAAAGCGAATACTTTGTTTTGACGGACAGGAAGTAAGCACGTGAGAGCTGCCCAGAAAGACGTGACATTTGTTGGAAAGACCAGCTAGTGACCAATGTATCTTGTGTTTCCGGTGCTGAGCACATCATTTGTGTGCACTTTTTAAAATACTTTTTAGCATGGATGCTAAACATTGATAATGTTATATATGATAATAACAAGACATGTTTCTTGAGCAGCAAATCAGCATATTAGAATGACTTCTGAAAGATTATGTGACTCTGAAGACTGGAGTAATGGCTGCTGAAAATTAAGCATTCACTGTAAAAAAAAAAAAAAAAAAAAAAAGTTTTATAATAATGATATTTCAGTTGATTCAACTTAAAATTTTAAGGCAGCTGGGTAACTTACCCAGCTTTTAAGTTTAACATACCAAATTTTTAAGTCAACTCAAATAACTAAGTTGTCACTTAGTACAACTCAACATTTTAAGTTGACTAAACTTATTTGAGTTGACTAAACTTTTAAAATTTTAAGGCAGCAAGGTAACAAATTATTTTAAGTTGACTAAACAAATTAGTCAACTTAAAGTTTTTTAGTTTTTTTACCGTGTTGCCATTATAGGAATAAATGTCATTTTGAAATATATTCATATAGCAAACACTTATTTTAAATTATAATAATATATCAGAATCTAATCATATTTACTTTTTTCTTTTTTTTTTTAATAAATGCAGTCTTGGTGATTTATAAGAGACTTCTTTTAAAAACATTTCAAATTTCTTAGAACCCCAAACTTATGAACAGTTAGTATATGTGATTGTGTGCAAATTTAAAACTTTGTATGAAGTATAAATCTGTGCCAGATATCACCTGAATAGTACAAAAACGCCTCCTTAGGAAGTTGAAACTTTGATTCTTTGTTCACTCTTGTACATGACATGCCATAATATACCATTACAGACCATTTTTCCTAGCAGAGATACAGATGCTTTTAAAGAAAACTCTGAGATTTTTGTTAGAACTTCAAAAAGAGTTGTTTGTTTAAACTTGGATACTTGAAGAATTTAGAGAAACATTCCACCACGCTTTATTCACAGAAGTTCCCCCACGTTTCACTTTAATACCGCAGATTCATGAGCAAACTGTCATGCTGCTTCTCTGATGGTACAGAGAAAACCTCAGATGCAGCCGTGCGGAAGTTTCATCTAATTGTCTACTCGTAAAATTGCTGATCTTCTGATCTAACGTCTCCGTTTGAATCTGGGCCATGGAGTACATTTTTAGCCAAACCTTTTCCTTCTCTATTTTAAAGACATCCTTTTAGGATTTGACTTGTTCTGTGTGTGTTTAAGTTGGCAGAGTCATTAGATACAAAAATATAACCGGATCCTATCTAGATATGGCATTGAATAGGACAATTATTGGCCGCCAACCAAGTAGTCTCTTAGTAAGGTCGACTCGTTTATTTATCTATTTTTTTGGCTTTAAGGGTGATGAATTAAGAGCTATAGCATCTTGGCGAGGATAGTGTGTTGTGCTATTTTGACTGTCAGCATGGTAAGCTCTCTCTGAGAACTTGTGTCTGTAATTTCATCAACTGCCGCTACAGCCGTCACTGTGTAACAAATTCACCGCCTTCATCAGTAAATCAAACAATTACTGTCAGCTGTCCAATGGCCTTCAGTAAGAGAAGTTCTCATTATTATTCATCCCCCAAAGATCTTCAGTCTCTTTAGACTGATAGTTTTGTAAACATTTTAGATTCTTAGGCTATGTACAATACATTTATGATATCTGTTAATTAAAGTTGTTAATTTAAAAAAAAAAAAAATGTATTATATATATATATATTGAACACACACACACAGTAGTCAGAATTTGAAGTGGATCAAAAAAGTTCATCCAAAGTTGTCCCAAAGTTGTTTGATTTTAGGACAACTTTGATTAAAGGTTTGATCCACTTCAAATGTTGACTGCTGTCTATATACTAAAATAGTATTTTCTTGTAAATCATACACCAATGATCTTTTACGTACAACTTCCAAAAATAATTTTCTTTACAGTTTCTAAAATATTAATATAACATTTTATATATATATATATATATATATATATATATAAAAATAGAAAAGGTTATTTCAAATTAAATTTGTTCAATTTATATACAATATCAACCTCAAAGGTCTTGTCTGTTTATATACGTTTAAAATAATGTAAATTTTAAACCCTTTTTGAAATAACTTTTTTAATAGTTTTTTTGTCTGAAGTTATAGTTGTATCTGTATGTGTATGTGTATATGTACAGGGGTTGGACAATGAAACTGAAACACTTGCCAATATAGTATTGGAGGTTTCATGGCTATATTTGCGCTGTCTGGTGGCCAATCTTCACTTATTGTACATTACACCAGTTAGAGCAGAGTGTAAAGTTTCATTATGTGCACCCAATGGTTCAAACATTGTACCTTGAAGGTAGTGCTCGGTATCAGGATAATAATGCACCAATACACACAGCAAGACTGGTGACAGACTGGTTTAATGAACATGAAAATTAAGTTGAACATCTCCCATGGCCTGCATAGTCACCAGATCTGAATATTATTGAGCCACTTTGGGGTGTTTTGGAGGAGCGAGTCAGGAAACGTTTTCCCACATCAGCATCACATAGTGACCTGGCCACTGTTCTGCAAGGGGAAAATGGCTCAAAATCCCTCTGGCTGCTTTGCAGGACTTGTATTTGTCACTCCCACGATGAAATGATGTTGTATTAGCTGCAAAAGGAGGCCCAATATCATACTAATTGTGATCTAAAACCAGGTGTTTCAGTTTCATTGTCCAACCCCTGTATATATGTGTGTGTGTGTGTATGACACAAAAAATACACACACACATACACAAATTATATATTAATCAGTAATTTATATATATATATTAGGGATGGGACAAAAAATCGATTCACCTAACTATCGCGATTTTTTTATTTACGATTTTAAAATCGATTTTTTTACACCAGAATCGATATTAATTCATATTAAATACATTGCTTTATTTTAGCACTTACTTATAAACGAGGCGGATGAAAGTTACGTCTTTTATTTCAGCAGAGGGCGATGTGTTGTATCGGTTACATGATGTCACATCTCTTACTAGCAAACACGAAAAATTGAAAATGGCGGAAGGAAAGACAGCAAGAGATATACAGCCTGCACCATCACACTTTAAATCCAAAGTGTGGAAACACTTTGGATTTCACAAATTACCAGGGAATGAACAGCTGGACATGTCTAAAGCAGTGTGCAAACTCTGTCGAATACTGGTAACCTACTGTGGTAATACAACTAACATGAGCACGCATCTTGCTCGACATCATCCAGAGTTAAACGCCAAGCAACCTGAGAAAGCAGAAGCGTCTGCAAGCCAACGAACTCTAAATGAGACATTGTATAAGTTACCCAGCGTAAGTTGCCAGCCGAGCTTACAGAAAGAAGCATTTTTGTTATTATTTCTATTATATATTTTATTTATTGAAGTCCAGAGTTTAAAAGAATGGCTTACAAGTTAAAGTTTATGTCTAAGAAAGCTATTATGGACTCTTCATTTTATTTTATTAATGTTTCTAGTTTGAGCACTTTATTAAAAGGAATTTTATTTCAAGTATTGTTCTGTTGGACATTTAGTGGCTGTTTGTTTATGCTGAAATATTTAGTTTGTTATAAACTGAAATAAAACAGGAAAAATGCTAAAATGTTTTTTTCATTGTGTATATATTGTGTACTATTCACATTTTTCCATATGGTCTAGAGAGAAAAAAACAAAATCGCAACACATTACAATATCGAATCGCAATACTTGTAGAATCGGAATTCTTAAAAAAATCGCAATACATATCGTATCGGCACCCAAGTATCGGAATCGTATCGAATCGGGAGGTAGGTGTATCGTCCCATCCCTAATATATATATATATCATATATAAACATATCGAATATATACACTGGCGCTCAACAGTAATATTGCAAAATGTTATTGCAATATAAAATAATGTTTTTTTTATTTTAATATACTTTAAAATTTAAAATTTATTCCTGTAATGCAAAGCCGAATTTTCATCAGCTATTACTTCAGTCTTAAGTGTCACATGATCCTTCAGAAATCATTCTAATATGCTGATTTATTATCAGTGTTGAAAACGGTTGTGCTGCTTAATATTTTTTTGGAAACTGTGATATTTTTTCAGGATTCCTTGATCAATAAAAGGTTAAAAAGAACAGCATTCATTTAAAATAGAAAGGTTTTCTAACAATATACACTACTGTTTAAAAGTTTTGAAAGAAATTAATACTTTTATTCACCAAGGAGTGTTAAATTAATAAAAAGTGATAGCATAGATTTACATTGTTAGAAAAGATTTCTATTTTGAATAAATGCTGTTCTTTTTAACTTATTCATCAAAGAATCCTGTAAAAAAGAATCACAGATTCCAAAAAAATATTTGGCAGAACAACTGTTTGCAACATTGATCATTCTAATCATAAATCAGCCTATTAGAATGATTTCTGAAGGATCATGTGACACTTAAGTCTGAAGTAACAGCTGATGAAAATTCAGCGTTGCATCACAGGAATAAATTATATTTTAAAGTATATTAAAATAAAAATCATTATCTTATATTGTAATAACATTTTGCAACATCACTGTTTTTTCTGTATTTTTGATCAAGCATAAAAGACAACATTTAAAAACAAAACACTGTGTATATAGTAATTTATTGGTATGACTAAGAATTTTAATCTCTTTCTTAATCTCCTATCTTTGTACATCCATTTAGTGTATACTACAATCTTTTTTTACTAGCCTTTTTTTGTTAACATGGATGTGTATGACGACTTGATTGCAGCAAGACTGAGTCTAATCAATAAGTGTAAATGAGTCGCACCAGGGTTTAATAAAAGGATTGTTTCATTACAGTAATGTGTTTCCACACGAGTATCGATCCATCTCACATTTCATGCTACTGCATTATCAGCTCTGTACTTCACATGGCTAAAACACATTGATCGCTTTTGTTGGGCACCGCAGCAGTTGTGCATCGAGCTAAAGCATTTCTCATTACATCATTTCAGTTGCTTCAGAAAAATGATATTCCATTGTCTTCCATTTTACGGTTTCGCTCGTTTAAAATAATTTGTGTGTTTGCGCAGTTAATTAATATGAGCAAATGGAAGAAAAATCACCGCCTCTGGAGCGTGACATCTCTCGCTTGATGCATTGATCATCATATTTGTCAAGAAAAAGTCGGGAAGACTAAATCTAATCAGGAAGGGCTTCTTGATTATGCCACTTTTTTGCAATCCAATTAAAATGTGCAGATCAGCGTGCACTGACAATTGCATTTGATCGCAACTGTGATTTTTATGGAAAAAGCCTAGCGTTTCTCCTTATTCCAGACACATCTGACTGGGTGAGGATGTCTTCTGTTTTGCACAACTAAGAGGTTTCGCTTTAGGCTGGAGTTAAACTCAGCTGGGCAGTCGCCATGGTGACATGCTTTTTCGGGCCACTTGACAGGATAGCTCACAGATGCACAAAAACGTGCGGCTGAGAGCAAACACCATTCCATGTACCCAACCTGTCTGCTGATGATTTGGCTGATTGTGGTGATCATCATATTCAGCAATCAGGAAAACTGTGCCGAACCTGTTTGTTTCCAAAATGCAGAACGCAAACGCCAGGATGCCTTCGCCAAGAACTAAAGAGCTGTTATTCAGATGAGTGGATGCATTGCTTGTGTATTCAAATCAACATACACACAGGTTGAAGGTAAAAATGTGAACAAAAAGCACAGAACTTAATTTGTTTTTGTACTATCAAAGTCTGAAAATGTAGCTAGTTTTGGAATTACACTAGCAGGTGCTTTCAGTGTACAAAAGTACTTTTGGATTTAGTTAACAAAATCTGGAACTTTAACATTTACCTTCTTTTAATCAGGGTTATTATAGTTAACTGAAACTAAAACCATAAAAAATATTTTAGTTACTTAAAATAAAATAAACCTTAATTGAAAAATATTTGAAAATAAAACAATAAAAGAAAATATATAAGAAATGTATTTCAGCTAATTGCCAAAGCAGCATTTTGGATTTTTATTTAGTTTAACTTCATTTAATTCAGCTTTACTTATTATTTGGATGTACAAAATGACAAAAACAATGAAAATTTAATAACTTTACAATTGAAATGAAAATGGAAAATATAAAAACAAGCAAATGTTTATTCTATCTGTAGTTTTATCTGTAGTGTCTTTTGTCATACAGTATCATTTCTTCTACTGTTCGTTCTTTTGTTTATTTGCTCTCTCACATTGCAGGCACTGGTTTCATGAACATTTGATTTGATTAATTTGAAAAGTAAAAGCTGTTGTTAGAGCGATTAAGTTGTTGTGGTATATTAGCTCAGAATAAGTAAAATAAATAGAGCATTCATTAAAGAAAAATCAGATTTTTGTATATTTTGAACAAAACAAAATAAAACAGTGTTTTGGAAAATCGTGCTGGGATTAACTTCTTGTGAACCAGATGCTAAAGCAGTCTCGTGGTTCTCAGGCAATGGAGCTTTGAATACCACAGATCACATGCTTTTTGCAAAAAATAAATTAAACTTTGATACGGTACTTCTGTTTTTTTGACGATGGGTATTGCATGTGTGACATTGCACTTAAAATAGAGTCGTCAGAGTTCATTTTCTTGATCTTATTTATTTGAATTTGTCATGGAATTTGGCAGGCTGAAAACTCGTTAACACGGTCTTAGTTTGAAATCTTCCACCCGAAGTGAAAAATTTGAGTTTTTGTGTACTGAAATTAATCGTCTTTTTCTCTGTGACTCATAGCCTACTTTTTTGTACTGCCTTTTAAAGCTTTGTTGCTTGTGTTGAAAATCCTCTGCGGTGGGATTAAGCCATTAAAATGGGAATTGAGGTATTTGTGGGAGTTCAAAGCACCGTAGCTCTGCAGGTACTTGATAGTTTCAATTTCATTTGCAAGTTTGTCCTCCTCTAAATCACATGCAATTCCTCTATTTAACAACTTCCCCAGCAAACGTACTCCCTGTTTTTGCTAAATTACACATTCTGTAGTCATTACTGCATCCAGATAGTGGCTGTGCATGGTGTGTGCTTGAATGCACAACTTATTTATATTGGTAATGGGATAGTTTACCCCAAAATAAAAAATGTTATCATTTACTTGCCCTAATGTCATTCTAAACCTGTCTGCATTTCTGTCTTCTGCTGAACACAGCAGAAGATATTTTGAAGAATGTTTTTTGTCCTTACAACAGAAGTGAATGGGAACAGAAACTGATCAGTTACTAGTATTCTATAAAATATCTTCTCACTCAGAATTCTTCAAAATACCGTCTTAGTCAATGGAAATGAAACTGTTTGGTTATCAGCATTCTTTAAAATATCTTATTGTTAATGGGAATGTAACTGTTTTGTTACCAGCATTCTTCAAATAATCTCCTTAGTCAACGAGAACTAAAATTGTTTGGTTATCAACATTTTTCAAAGTATCTTATTAGTAAATGGGAACTAAACTGTTTAGTTACCAGCATTCTTTAAAATACTCCATCTTTTAATCAGTGGGAACAAAATTACCACAATTTTTTTAAATATCTTCTTAGTCAATGGGAACAAAACTGTTTGGTTATCAACATTCTTCAAAATATGTTATTAGGTAATGGGAACAAAACTATATAGTTACCAGAATTCTTCAAAATATTGTCTTAGTCAATGAGAACTAAAATTGTTTGGTTATCAACGTTTTTCAAAGTATCTTATTAGTAAATGGTAACTAAACTGTTTAGTTACCAGCATTCTTCAAAATATCTCTTTAGTCAATGGAAACCAAAACTGTTTGGTTATTGATATTCTTCAAAATATCTTAGTCAGTGGGAACAGAACTGTTTGGTCATCAACATTCTTCAAAATGTTCTTCAAAAAAAAAAAAAAACAGCATTCTTCAAAAAAATCTTCTTAATCAATGGGAACCAACAGGTTACCAGAATTAAAAAAAAAAAGAAAAAAAAAAAAAAAAACTTAGTGGGAATGAAACTGTTATCAACATTCTTCAAAATATCCTATTAATAAATGGGAATAAAACTGTTTGGTTACCAGGGGCTGGTTGCATTAAAGGTTAAGACTAGTATTAAAAGTTAGTCAGCTATTTTTTTCTTTAAGACAGGTCATTTTTAATTTTCAGAATTTTTAAAATTCAGTTACATAAAAATGTAGATTTAGTCTAAGTTGGATCCAAAAAATAAGACTGATTACCACTTGGCTAATCGCTAGTTGGTTAGATAGTTGGTTCTTAAGACAATGTCTTAACATAGAGGCTAAGTTTATGCTACTGGCCCCAGAATTCTTTCAGATATTTTATTAGTCAATAGGAAGGAAACTGTTTTGTTACCAGCATTCTTCAAAATATCTTCTTAGTAAATAGCAGTGTTGGGGGTAACGCATTACAAGTAACGCAAGTTACGTAATATTATTACTTTTTCCAAGTAACTAGTAAAGTAACGCATTACTTTTTAATTGACAAGAAAATATCTGAGTTCCTTTTTTCAAATAAGTAACGCCAGTTACTTTTCCCCCCATTTATTGATTAAAAGCTCTCCTTTCCCCATGTTGAGAGAAATCGGGAGTAAGATGTTAGTTCTGGAATAAATGTGAACATGCATTAATTCATATGTTAAAAAAAATATATCCTTTATGCATTTAATACCATTTTATTAACCAATGTCTTTGCTGGCGACCGTTGATGGTCCAATTCAACCATACTAATAAGCAAAAATTGTTCAAGATAAATATTTGTTTTCCTCTTTTTTTTTTTTATTGCTGAAGAGTTGATATTTATTCTTCCGCGGTCTACTGTACAGATGTGAATTTACTTTTCTCAAAGCCTGAGGCTTTTGGATTTTCCAAAAATATAACTTTTTATATTAAAAGCAAACAAGCAAGGCCTGCCCATTTAAAAAGTAACTCAAAAAAGTGCAAAAGTAAAGTAACACATTACTTTCTATAAAAAGTAACTAAGTGATGTAATTAGTTACTTTTTTAGGGAGTAACTCAATATTGTAATGCAATACTTTAAAAAGTAACTTTCCCCAACACTGGCAAATAGGAACCAAAACTATTTGGTTATCAACATTCCTCAAAATATCTTGTTAGTAAATGGGAACTAATCTGTTTAGTTACCAGCATCTTTAAAATATCTCCTTAGTGAATGGGAACCAAAACATTTTGGTTATTGTTTTTCTTCAAAATGTTGTCTTTTGTTCAGCAGAATAATATATATATATATATTTTTAACTATCCCTTAATTATAATGAATATAATATTTGTTTTGTTGCAGCAGTTTACTTATGTCTTTCAGTTTCTGCCCAGCTTTCACTGTCTTCAGGAAAGCAGACAGACCTTATTTCCCCCCATGTCCATAGAGCAGAGGCCACAGGCGCCGGAGGGAACCGGCCCTTGGTCTGTCAGCGAGAGTTAAAAGACCCAAAGCGCAGCGGGGGTCCGTCAAGCGTGAGCCGTAACCTGCCGTGACACCTGATGGGTGATGTAAATTGACGTTGCTGCTTTGGAGTGCCTCAGCCGGGGCTGAAAGTGCATCTCAGCACTGCTGAGGCCCCAGGGAGGAGGGCTCCCGATCCTCCGGCATCCGATCCAATTAACCGCGCCACGCTCTGGCTGTTTGTCTCGCATTTCCATGTTAATACAGCCAGGAAAGTCTGTGTTTAGTCAGCAAATCTGTGCTGCTGCATAATACCAGAGACTCTAGTATCTCTAAATTAACTGAAAATGCATAAACTGGCTTTAGACCATGAGTAGAATCTGAGATTTCTTTTCCCCCTGCAGAACGACAGATCAAGTAAGAATATAACAGTGATGAATGAGAGACGGAGGCTCAGTGAACCTTGCATCCTTCACCTGCTCCGTCCCAGTCCCCCTGTCACAGCCTTTCACCCCCAGAGCAGCGAGCGTGTGCTCACTTCCTCTTTCATCTCTGTGGGTCCCGCTGCTCCAGTCAGAGCTAATCAGTAAAACAAGACAACACAAAAGCTCAGCAATTCTTCGCCATACTGTGAGCGTCCTTCTCCTGCGCTGGGCTGTCTTGCATCACTCTCTCTCTCGAACTCAAGAAACAACTTGAGCCGCTGTTCTCTTCTACTCCACAGCAGAGCGTTAACACTTGTAGATGTCTGATTTTTTATTTATTTATTTATTTTTTTAAATTGTGAACAATAGGAAAAAATGGACAGTGACATATGAATCTGCAAAGTCCTCCGGTGATAAAGCTTCATTTGCATTTCTTTTCTTGGATAATTGTCTGTCTATCTTTCTATCTATCATCTTTCTATCTAACATGTTTCTATCTATCTATCATGTTTCTATCTATCTATCTGTCATTCTATCGTTCTAGCTAGATATCTAGCTATCCAGCTATACATTTATCGTTCAATCATTCTATTACTCTATCTATCGTTCTATCATTGTATCTATTGTTCTGTTGTTCTATCTGTCTGTCTGTCTCTGTATCTATTGTTCGATCTATCCTTCCATCATTCTATCTATTGTTCTGTCTGTCATTCTGTTGTTCTATCTATCTATCTATCTATCTATCTATCTGTCTGTCTGTCTGTCAAACTGTTGATCTATCTATCTATCGTTCTATCATTCTGTCTATCGTTCTATCTATCGTTCTATCTAGCTATTCATTTATCATTCCATCTGTCTGTCTATCGTTCTATCTTTTGTTCTATCTAGCGTTTTATCTAGCTATCCAGCTATACATTTATTGTTCAATCATTCTATCTATCTATCGTTCTATCTATCTATCTATCTATCTATCTATCTATCTATCTGTCGTTCTGTCTATTTATCTGTCATTCTATCTAGCTGTCTAGGTATCCAGCTATACATCTATCGTTCAATCATTCTATCGTTTTAGCTATTGTTCTATCATTCTGTCTATCCTTCTATCTATCCTTCTACTGTTCTAGCATTCTAGTTCTAGCGTTCTAGTGATCTATCCATCTATCTATTATTCTATGATTCTATCATTCTATCTATCTATCATTCTATAGTTCTATCTATTGTTTTATCGTCTGTTCTATAATTCTGTCTGTTGTTCCATGGTTCTGTCTATTGTTCTGTCTGTTCTATCTTTTGTTCTCTCATTCTATCCACCATTCTGCCTTCCTATAATTCTATCGAGAATGCGTGTAAACCTTCAAACTTAAAGCCATTTCAAACTTTTTTCAAAGCTTTTGAAGTATTTTTAAAGCAAATATTCAAAGTTTGAATTAAAAAATGAATTTCAGTTGATTTTCATTCTACTTCTTAACATTCAAATTTGCTACCTCAATTCAATTTATTTTCAAACTGATCTACAGAAGTGGAATTTGAAAGACAGCCAGTAGACATGACAGCCATGCTCCAAACTAGTGTCATGAATCTCTTGGACCTCCATATGAAAAGTTGCATGATGCGTTGTGTGAATTGTCCAGTAATCACAGGCTGTGTTGAAAGGTCAGTAGAAAACTGACTCAGAGTTGAAATTGTTTGTATTTCACATGTTGTCTTATAGTACATTAGCACTTTCGTTTCACAGTGTTTAGTGCATTGGGAATGTTAATGCTAGTCTTGTGAAAGGGCCTTAAGTGTCTTGTTCTGAATAATCGCTATCCCCTTTGCCTCTGGCACCGTTTAAATAACATACTAAAGTATGAAGCCCATCCCTTCTACCTGCTAAATATTGTACGTAACAAGGAAATGTGCCTGCACATAAATTGGGTCTAAATGCTCTCTTGAGACGTGCATTAGACTTTGTGTTGTTTACAAGCAAGCACGATTAAATGTGGTAGTAAGTTATTTTCTAATAACTTAATGCTTCTTAATTTGGATGCTCTTCGGATGATATCAGATCACAGTGGAATGAATAATCTATCTATGCAAAATCAGACAGATGCGTAATCATATGGGATTAATAAAAAGGTTTTATACAGTACATTTACATTCTGCCATGATCTGATACCAAATTTTCATACACTGCCTTTTAAAATCTTAAAATATCATGTAAGATGATAGCACTGTGTTTTTTTTTGCTTTACCCTTCTCTTTTTTTCAGACCTGAAGTTTCTGCTGAGGGCTCGCGGTAATTCAGATGACAGGTAGTGGCGGGAGACTCTGAGACTTGCTTTTACTTGTAGGCCGAGTTGAAATGCACTGTTTCAGTGTGTCAGATTATTATTTTTCCAGTTTTGTGAAAAAAAAAAAAAAAAAAAACCAAAACAAAAAAAAACAAGCTTCTTGCTTAAACAATCTTTGGTTTAGAGAAAGCATAAACAGCCTTACTAAATGTCAGCTGCCTTACTAATTACCTTGTGCTTCGATTAATCGTTTTCCGCTCTCAAAGTCTCCATGTCCATCTTTCAGTGTATGTTCTCTCTCTCGACAGCGGCTTCAAAGACCGAGTTGTACTGACAGACTCTCCCCGCAGCGTCTGACTGACCCCCCCAGAGAGAAAGAGAGAGAGACAGATAGAGCGAGAGCGGGATGCGGTATTATATCTGTGATTGCCTCTCTGTGTGGGCTTCCTGTGTGCCGTACTCTCCTGCCCTGAGTCTAATGCTGTGTGGCAGCGCTCATGCTCTCCTGTCCAAACGAATCCGTCAGACCTCTGACACACTCGCACAGCAACCAGTTACTCCCTGCCTCCAGTGAGCCGCGGACCCCGGGCGGCACGCTTACACGCGTGCCATGCGCTCTCTGATATCGAGCACGCAGGCCGTCGTGCTCTTCACGTATCAGTAATTTCAAATTAACGTGACTCCTCGTGTCTGTCGTTTTCAAGGGTTTGCGCCGCTGGTCTCCGGTCGTAGCCTGACAAGGGTTCGCTGGTTACGTGTGCACAGAGTTTTCGCTTTCTGATTGGCTGCGTAGGAGAGAACAACCTAATGGCTAGATGAATATATGTCATCTGTTCTGTCTATAGATGACACTTCATCCTGATCTGTAATCCTAATTGCTTTAATGAATGGGGAAACCTTGTGGAATTCAGATCTGAGGGTAATTAAACAGAAACCTAATAAAAGAACAGCCGCCTTTGGCTTGCGAGGAGAAATAATTACAGCTTTCCAATGATGGCCGCATCATCCTGCGAGTTTGCTTAAGTCTTTAATCAAACTGAGGCTGATGGCTGTCTGAAAATGACATGAGTACCACACCACCGGTCCCAGGGTCTGACAGGGGGCACGTCGAAGGGTTTGCTCTACTGTCATGTCTACTGCTGGAACCACAGGGTTTCTTATCTAATAATGAAAGAGGTTAGTGAGGAACACAGTGTGAACACCCCAGTATCTGATGAAGTCGGTCAACTTGTTATGTTGGTTGAGTAAGGTTGTCTTGCTGGTAAAGAAGCCTAACGCTTTCCTGTTGTATGTAACTGAGCGCCAAGTTACAGCTCACTACTCAATATTTTAGCGTTTGAGCAAAGTATTTATTGCCCCTATTGTTACAATTCATGAATATTTATTATTTGCCCATACACTACCGTTTAAAGGTTTGGGGTAAGCAAGGTTTTTTTCTTTTATTCAACAAGGACGCATTAAAGATTGATCAAAAGTAAAGACATTTATAATGTTTCAAAGGATTTCTATTTCAAATAAATGCTTTTGTTTTGATCTTTCTTTACATCAAAATAATCCTGAAAATTCAGCTTTGCCATCAACAGGAATAAATTACATTTAAATAGTTCTTTTGAATTGTATTCACAATATTTCACAATATTTCTTATTAATTCATTATTAATTACTTTTTTATTTTTTATTTTTTAAGATGTGTTTTGGTAAATGGGTAGTTGACATTGTTTTTATTTTATTTTTTTTACATTTTTACTGAACTGTACCAAAAATTTGTCCTATGGTGTGACAGCAAAAATTAAGGAAAAAAAAAACTCTTAATAATATAAATAGCATGAGAGATCGTTAGACACTTATTTTCATATAGTGTTATTTATTTAATATGAAATTATAATTAACTTTTTCCCCCATGACTTGGACAATTTCAAGACAAACTTTGACAACAAGACAAACATTGCTGTCATCTGTTCAAAACTGCTGAATAGTAAACCATTTTAAAACAAGAGATATTTGTATCTCCCCTATTGCACGTCACACCATCGGACATTGTCAATCTAAAAGACAGAAATGGTAGTTATTAAAGTGTTTCTATTTAATTTTGTCAAATTTAATGTCAAATGAGAAAGAAAGTAACAAAACAAACAAACAAAACAACACAAAATTATTTTCATTAACAAAATTCAGTCTTTTAGTCAGTCGGTATGTTACTGAAACTTTCCTAGCCCCAACTGCTGCATGTGTGATATTTATGATACAGCTAATATTATTGATATATGATTGAAACTATATTCATTAAGATGTGAAATAATTTTTAAAAACTATATAGCAGGGGTGGCGAACGTCGGTCCTGGAGAGCCGGAGCCCTGCAGAGTTTTGCTTTAACCCTAATCAAACACACCTGAACAAGCTAATCAAGGTCTAAAGGCTTACTAAGAAGCTACAGGCAGGTATGTTTTTTTAGGGTTGGAGCTGAACTCTGCAGGGCTGCAGCTCTCCAGGACTGGAGTTCGCCACCCCTGCTTTATAGCTACTCTTTTTAAGGCATGATTTTGATTCTATTTACTTTCTGCATCGTTCTCTTAGAATCTCCTCCCTTTTGGTGGATCCCTGTTCATTTTCTGTCTATATTTCCGCGTCCTCTCTTTTCCCTCAGTTCCTTTTGTTTCAAAAACAAAGTATCACATTTTATGCTTATTTTTATGTCACTTTATGACAAAATGATTTAAACAAATATTATTTATTTACTTTGACAGTACAGGCATCACACCGTAGGACATTTTCTGTCACACCACAGGACGTTTCAGCCTTTTGTGTCAATTAATGGTCTTGCTATTCCAAGCTAACCTGTCATTAGCGGTTTGCAAGACATAATGTGCATAATTTTTCATGATTATGTGGTTTAACATACAGTATTTAATTAAAAAAATATATATCATTTAGGGGTGTCACAACAAAGAACAACAAAACATAACACTTTGTAGTGGTTCCAAAAAATCTAAATATTTGAACAATCAGGATATGGTGTCACACCATACTGTAGGACATGGTTTTCAGAGACAAAATGTATCAAGTTCCTACACTTGAAATATATGGATGAAAAAAATGATTGCCATTTACTAAAATAGACACTTGTACAATTATACCAGATAATTTATTAACATTTTTATGCTTTTCTTTAGTGGGACAGTGAAAATGCCAAATCATTCTCAACCTTGTTAAGTCAGTTGCATTGCTGTCTATGCAGGGACAGAAAGCTCTCGGATTTCATCAAAAATATCTTAATTTGTGTTCTGAGGATGAACGAAGGTCTTATGATTTTGGAACATCATGAGTAATTAATGAGTAATTAATTATTGGGTGAACTATCCCTTTAATGTCAAATTATGCAACTACACATTATTTTATGAGGAGCTAGCAATGTTTTACCTGTACTGCTGTGAAAGTCCACAAAAAAAAAATTCTGTCATTATTTGCGAACCCTCATGTTTTTCAAAACCTGTATGTTTTTCTTTCATCTGTGAAACACAAAAAACATATTTTGATAAATGGCTCAGTTTTTTTGTTCATGCAATAATGATTTAAAAAGTTATTTTAAACCAAAACAGTTGAAATAGTAGTGAAGTACAGCACTTATAAGAAACTGGTATTGACCCCCTACTACTAGAATCCAAATTCAAGCCTGTACTGGTGATCCTTCATAGTGCTATTTTCAGTCTCACTGTTCACCTGTCACAGGTGTAGAAGACCAAGTCCCAGGTGATCTTACACCTAAAGTAATGTTCATTTCATGAAGTCTCACCGCTAGCAGGAAATGAAATGAAGCACTGTCTTCTCTTTTCTTCTTTCTGCTGGTTTGTGACTGAACTCCAGGGATCAGATTTGGTCACCCAAAATCAATCCATTACCTCACACGTCCAGAATCTTCCAGATATGACATGACATGCAGGAAAATGAACGACATGTGTTTTCTTAGAGCTAAAAATTGCTCCCTTCTGACTGATGGATGATCTCCATTCCCCCCACCTCTAAGATTACCTCAATAATACTTGGGCGCAGGAATCATTTAGCTTCCCTCAGAACTGTCAGCTGACACAAGCCTGGATAAATCACTCCATTCACCCATGACTCTTCGAGTTATTTAGAAAATGGATTTGGGGCCTTGAAGTTTTTGTTTCTGTTTCTTTTAGAGGTGTTTGAGCTGTGATTGACTTAATTTAATAAATCTCAAAATAAAGCATGAGCTGCTTCAATCAATCATCTTGAATAAACCTGCATCACCAGTCCTTTTCAGAAGTAATGAAACTAATTCAACTAGGTTTTTTCATCATTAGCAGTCATGAAGATTCTCTGTCGTTGTCTTCTCTCCATCTCTCTGTCATCCATCTGTTTGTGGTGTTCTTGTATTTCCCACACAGGAACTCTCACCTTCACCCTATTTACTGTATTGTGAGGTTAGTTAAATCATATTTTCAGAACCTTCATGCACACAACACTCCAAAATGAAGCTTTGCCCCTGACCGCTCCAAAAAGCTGTGACATTAACCTGACTATTAATAATCCGTCATCAGAAGTCCATAATCCTGAGCAAACACTCCTGATATTTCACATCAGGCACCTCAAGAGAGTCTCGGCTGTGTTTTCAGAAAGCAAGTAAGCAAGTAAATGAGGTTTGTGGCTTTTCTGAACTTGTGATACCAATGACTCACCCTGAGTCATGTGTTGAGGTTTCAGCTTATATGAAATAAAGAATGTTTTATAAATTAAAAATAAATGTTAGATGTTCCAGTTTGCTGTTATTCTTCATCTCAAACAATTTATAGAAAGAAAAGCTAACAACACTGGTGGATAAACCACAACATAGGATGCCACTGTCTCAATAACTTGTCATGCGTCCTTAAGCATCAGTTACAGCTTGACAGCGACGTTTTATGTTGGTCACATGTCGGCTTATTGTCTGCTGAAGCATGGCATTCCACTCTTCTTGAAGGGACTCCCTCAGGTCATTGAGGTTCTGGAGTGCAGGGTTACAACTTCTCGCCAACTCAGCTGATCCCATAGGTTTTCTATGGGATTCAGATCTGGAGAAAGTGCAGGCCACTCCATTTGAGGTACCCCAGCCTCCAGCAGCTGTTCCCTGATGATGCAGCCTCAATGTCATCCATGAGGATGGAATCAGACCTGTGTTGCTCATGCAGAGGCACAATGACTGGATTAACAATGTTATTCAGGTAGTTTTGGCTTATCAAAGTACTGTTTACAAGATGTAGGGCAGTTCTGTATTGACTAGACCAGGGGTGGCGAACGTCGGTCCTGGAGAGCCGGAGCCCTGCAGAGTTTTGCTTTAACCCTAATCAAACACACCTGAACAAGCTAATCAAGGCTTGCCACCCCTGGACCAGACACACCTTCCCAGACTGTAACACCATCTCCAAAGGCTCATCTGGTAACGACAGTGGCGGATGCATGGCATTCTCCTTGACGTCTCCAACAGCAGTGGTGGCCATCATTTCTGCTCATTGTGAATTGACTTTCATCAGAGAACAGCACTGGTTCCTCGTCCAGCGCAAATGCTCCCTGGCCTATCCGAGTCTCCCTGGCCATTACAGTCTGGGGAGGTGTCTAGTCAATGCACCTAGTGAATGGTACTGTGACAAGCCAATACAAATCATTAATCCAGCCATTGTGCCTCTGCATGAGCAACACAGGCCTGATTTCATCTTCATGAACGACAATGCCCCAGCTCATCGAGGTTGCATCATCAGGGAACGGCTGCTGGAGGCTGGGGTACCTCAAATGGAGTTGCCTGCACTTTCTCCAGACCTGAATCCCAAAGAAAACCTATGGAATCTGCTGAGTCGTCATGGAGAGGGTCATAACCCTGCACTCCAGAACCTCAATGACCTGAGGGCAGTCCCTTCGAAAAGAGTGAAATGCCATGCTTCAGCAGACAATAAGTCTGACTTGTGAACAGTGTTAGAGACGTCGTTGTCAAGCTGCAACTGATGGGTTATTTTTGGCAACCCAGCGCTGGGTAAATATTGGACAGAAGACATGCTGGGTTATTTTGACCCAGTTGGTTGGGGTAAATGTTTTTACCAAACATGCTGGGTTATTTTTATTTAAGTCAACTATTGTTTAAAAATGATTATATTGCTGGCTTAAAATAAATTACTTGAATTACTAGAGGACTGTAGAGGACTCAAAAAACCCACGCTCTGACTGTAACTCAGCAGCTGGGTTATTTCGTCAGAGACAGGCTCAACCCATTGGTTGGGTTTAAAAAAAAAAAAAAAAAAAAGCAGCCTTAAAAATGACCCAGCAGCTTAGTTACAGAAAAACTACTCAATAACCCAATAAAATGACCCAACAAACTAAACCCAGCATTTGGGTTTAAAGAAAAAAAAAAAAAAAAACAGCACTTAGGTAAAAATATTAAAATTAGCCCAATAAATTGACCCAGCGAACTGAACCCAGCATTTTATAGAGTGTATTATTTGCATATTTACTAATTATATTACTATGCTTAGATACAAATATACTATTTATTTTACTACTACTTTAACACTTCAAAAACCTATATAACCAAAGTCCAGCTTCACCTCTGACTGCTCTAAACGGCCGTGCCATTAAACTGGCTATTAATAATCCGTCATGAAAAGTCCGTAATTCTGAGCAAACACTCCTGATATTTCACATCAGGCACCTCGAGAGAGTCTTAGTCATGTTTTCTGAGGACTTGAGGGCCTTGGAAAAGCATGTCATTGAATTTTGTGCTTTCCCCCTTCTGTGTATTGAAAGATTACCCATAGTCCAAAGCTTTCCCATTCAAGTGCTTGACTGACATGTGGAGAGACTGTTCAGCACAACGGCTAGCCCCTCTCTGACACTCCATTTAGTCCATTTAAAACACTCTTGAGAGCTAATCTGATATTATAACCCTTCTGATTCCTGTGTGTATTGTCAGTATTGTCGAGGCAGGCCAAGGTGAAGTGGCCGCAGTTTTCCTTTTGCCTTGTTTCGGATGGCATTCAGGGTAAAAGAGACCTGGGCTTATACTACCACAATTGTGAGTGTACTGTATGTGTGCATATACATTTATGTAAAAAAGTGACTTTGCAGAAGATTTATCCCTGTGTTTACATTTAAAGGTCTTTTGTGGACCAAGTCTGTTGTTGCAATAGCTTAGAGTTAGTTTACTCATTGAAAATGAACATTGTTATTTTTTGCTCATCCTCATGTCAGTCCAAACCATCTTTTGTGAAGCACAAAATAACAAGCCTAGCAGATTGTCATAGGATTTTCTTTTCCCTTCAATGGTAGAGAATGGGGATGGATGCTGTTAAGCTTGAAAAATGACAGAATGCTTGAAAAAGTATTGTAAGAATTGCACTGTGTGAAGAAAACGAAATTTAAGCTGTTTTTTTTTTTTTTGTTTTTTTTTTTTAATACAGATAATCGCCACCTTAGCTCATGCTTTCGCATATTTAAACATGATTGGTCATGTAAAATATGAAAACCTATAGTATTTGGCATGACAGATGTCATAAGCAATGGGCTACCATTCAAAAGTTATGAAGTCTCTCTCACCAAGGATCAAAAATGCAGTAAAATTGTGATATATTATTACAATTCAAAACAACTCTGTTCTATTTGAATATATTTTAAAATATAATTTATACCTGTCATGCAATGTTGAATTTTCTGCAAAATTACTCCAGTTTTGATCCTTCAGAAATCTAATATGCTGATTTGGTACTCAAGAAACATTTATTATTATTATTATTATTATTATTATTATTATTATTATTATTATTATTATTGTCAGTTTTGAAAGCCGTTGTGCTGCTCAATATTTTTTTTTTTTTTCAGGATTCTTCAAATAGAAAGTTCAAAAGTACATTATTTTGTAACATTATAAATGTCATTACTGTCACTCTTGATCAGTTGAATGTGTCTGTGCTGAATTTTTTAAGCAATGTTTATTATATAATAATTAGTTTATTTTACTTTATTTGAGCTTGACAGACATAATTCCCTTTCAGTGTATGGAAAAACATTTGGCTTTTTGTTGGCCTCTTGTTTTTCACAGCAGAAGCAAAGTCTAAAGTTGGAGCTGATGCAATTAAAGTTTTTAATGGCGATTTGGTTGTAGTCTGTGAATGGAAGCAGTACATATAAAATATGTAAAAACTTGTCTGGAAAACAAATGTGCTACCAGAAAAGAAATTAATCTTTCAATTTTACAGCAATTTCACAGGGTTTATGTATTAAAGTGCCAGTTAAATTCTAGCATACAGTCTGTGTGGATTTGATATGGCGTGAGCCTAAAATTTCATTAAACGCATCGCGAAGACGTAATATTTTAACAACACAATTAGTTAATAACACACATGCAGCAAACAGTTGTCTGGCTTTTAATCTGTCACATCTGATCCTTCTCCTCCTGCCAGTTAGTCCATTACTCAGATCCAAGGTTTTTTTTTTTTTCTCCCTCGTGTTTGTAAATCTTGGAACGACTCCAGTCAAATCTTCCAGCAGATTTCTGAATCGGTAAAGCCAAAAACAGCCTCAGTAACACATCGGTTACGGAGCAGGACCAGCATTAACTAAGACTACAATGACAGATCGTGACATATGTTCGGCTACAACATGCCAAGAACTGATCTATGTCTTCAAAAATCATCCAGCAGCTATAGGGCTACAGAAAACCTGCTGCTCAACATCCCTTGAGCTTTGCAAGGCGAAGGTTTGACATTGAGAAATGAAACTGGCTGGGGGGAAAAAAAACCTTTGCCCCCACTTTTTTTTGGCCAAGTTATTTCCAACTCAATATAAAGAAAAAGTGAAAGTGTCTTGTGCGGTGTGCATGGTCTGCTGTGATTAGCGGTCTTTCTTTAACCTGAGAGTGGAAGAGATTGTGCGTCTGATAGGATTCACTATGACATGATTGCTGGCCCATTGAGTTTCAACTAATCACAGAAATGTGTGTTTCTAATTGCTGACTTACAAAGTCCCTGATGGCAATTGGAGGCTGTTCTGAGCTATAATTTCTGTGCCGTCTCTTTCTCTCTGAATCATCTGCTATCTTTCCACACACATCAGAAACATACAGAATATGTACACACACACACAGTTAAATATTCACAAAAAGACACATGCAAGCCTGCACAAACAACACTGAATTCCACAGACACCTGCATAACCTAAAATCAGGGATCTGCCAGGCTGCATTGATTTGTTTGGCAGCGGAGCTCTACTCACAAGTTAACCGAATTCATTTCATGAATCATTTGGTGCATTTGAATGATATTTAGGTAACATATCATCAAAACTGACCCAATTTTACTTCATTGATAAATGTTCCTTGTTTAATTGCACAGTTAATTAGTGTATGTTGTTAAGTTATAGGTACTGATTTTCTAATTTGATTCTGAGTTACAAACTCTCAATTTTATTTTGATTTAATTCAGTTTGGCATATTTCATTTATCGTATTTTTTTCACCTGTTTGTGAATGCAGATACACTGCTTGAACTGTATGGTTTTTGATTCAAACTAACAAATAACCTTTTCAAAAAAAGGTAATTTGTTTGCAAATTTGACTACATTGTTTGCACTGTTTGATTATGTAAAAATAATTGGTTTGTAAGACTCATATGCTTCTGAATCAAATCATACTTGCACTGTATTATTTTGGATTCAGAAAAAGAACCTGTTCAACAGAGTTGCAAATTGGACTATGTTGGTTGCAGTGTTAGTTGATTTGCTAAAAAGAGTCGGTTCATAAGAGTCATTTGTTTGTGAATCAGACTACATGTGTTGCACTGTATGGTTTTGATTCACTATAAAAGCTGATTTATAATAGTCATTTTGTTGTGTGTAAATTTGGCTATACTGATTGCACTGTGATTTTTTTGATTCACCCAAAAAATAATCCTTTCAAAGGAGTCATTTGTCTTTGATTCTTAGTCCATTGGTTGCGCAGTGTTATTTGATTTCTAGAAGTACTGATTCATAATAGTCATTTTGTTGTTTGTGAATTGGACTATACTGATTGCACTGTTCGATTTTTGATTCCCCAAAAAAGAACCTTTTCAAAAGAGTAATTTGTCTTCGAATCTAACTACACTGGTTGCACAATGATATCTGATTCACTAAAAAGAACTGATTCATAGTCATTTTGATGTTTGTGAATTGGACAGTATTGATTGTACTGTTATTTTTGATTCCCCGCAAAAAATAACCTTTTCAATGGAGTGATTTGCCTTGGAATTTGACTACATTGGCTGCACAATGTTATCTGATTCACTAAAAGGAACTGATTCATAATAGCCATTTTGTTGTTTGTGAATTGGACTATACTGATTGCACTGTGTAATTTTTGATTCCCCCAAAAAAGAACTTTTTTAAAGAAGTAATTTGTCTTTGAGTATGACTACATTGGTTGCTCAGTGTTATCTGATTCACTAAAAAGAACAAATTTATAAGAGTCATTTTGATGTTTGTGAATTGGACAGTATTGATTGCACTGTGTAATTTTAGATTCACCCAAAAAGAACCTTTTCGACTGAGTCATTTGTCTTTGAATCTGACTACATTGGTTGTATATTGTTATCTGATTCACTAAAAAAGAACTGATTCATAGTCATTTTGATGTTTGTGAATTGGACGGTATTGATTGCACTGTGTAATTTTTGATTCCCCCCAAAAAATAACCTTTTCGAGGGAGTGATTTGTCTTGGAATTTGACTACATTGGTTGCTCAGTGTTATCTGATTCTCTAAAAAGAACTGATTCACTGTGTAATTTTTGATTCCCCCCAAAAAGAACCTTTTTAAAGGAGTAATTTGTCTTTGAATCTTACTACATTGGTTGCTCAGTGTTATCTGATTCACTAAAAAGAACCAATTCATAAGAGTCATTTGTTTGTGAATCTGGCTTCTTTTGATGATCTGCACAGCTACTCAGGCCACTTTCTCATCTGATTTATTTTTTCGATGAATTGAATTAGAAATTGAGAATTTGTTACAGTCTATTAATATTTTTTTTTTTTTTTTTTGCTTATTACTAGCTTATTTTTTGATTGTAACTATATGTCAAAGCAGTTAGCAATACCTCAGTACCTATATTATAGTAATAATTATCAATTATTTTTATTTATCAAGTATTTTTATACTGCTTTTGTTCATATTAATGGTCATTTCATTTTAGCTTTGAATCTTCCAATGTAGACTGACACAAGAAGCACACTTATGTTTCATATATTCTAAAGTTAGCTTAACATATAGCTTTAACATATTTCACCCCTTCTCCTTCATCACAGACAGATGATTCAAAATTAGATGTAACCCTGCATTACTTCCCACTGAATACTGTTTTACACTTAAGTAAAATGCTTAAATGTAAAATGTTTTTTGTCTTTATGTAAGTGTTGATGAAAGATTTCACCAGATTATCCCAGATATGTGAGAGCTTGTAAATAGAAACATATCTATGAATCTCATTCTGAATTCCAGAAGCAGAAAGCGCCCTCTCTCTCTCTGTATCTGTCCACGGGGAACGCCGCTCCATCCGTGGATGCGCGACTTGACTGTTTATTCCCAAACAGTATTTGTAAGCGTGCTTTGATTGTGACCCACTCAGACGCTGTTGTATTAATTCTTTCTCTCTGAGCCGTTTGCTGTCGCAGGAAGCTGACAGGGCACCTGAGCGCGGTTTCAGAGACAGAAGCTATTTTGAGTCACGAGATAAAACTAGGCCCCATCCCACGTTGTTTTCACGGCGGGTGGTCTCTGTTCCCACATTGTCGGGGATTGTTTATTGAGGGAGAAGGCAGGGCCGCTGCCAAGCGCGGTCTGTCAGAGACGAGAGAGCGGTCTGGTTATGACACAGCCTGTCGCGTGTGCGTGCGCCTTGGGAGGGGCGCGTGACTGCGGCTCAAACGCTACTTCTGACATTTCCATTAGACACAGGGTTATGGATCTGCCCGGGCCAGGTGGGTACAGGAGAGCCATGGCAGTGTCACAGCCTGTCTGCTTTAGCTGCGAGGGACACATTACTTAACCTGCCACAGCAGCCCTGCTGACATTTGAGCCGAGACTCCGAAAACACAGCACTGAAGGAGTCCGTTTCACCGGCATTGCTTTAATTTACCTTTTTCTTTATGGATAATGAAGACACAGTGTCCTCTGGACTGCCTGGAGGTTTGTAGGTGTATGTTTGTGTGCGATATTTACCATAGATAGAATTTCCAAAAAAAGGGTTTGTGAAGCCCTTGAGGTTTGTAAGGGAACTGCAGGGGGTTTGTAAGTTGATGAAGAGCTTTTAGTAAATTGGGCCTTAATAATGAAAATATATGAGTAAATTTAGAGTAATTTGCGCTTAAAGGGGTCATCGGATGCAAAGTTCACTTTTACATGTTGTTTGAACATTAATGTGTGTTGGCAGTGTATGTACACATCTACCCTATAATGATAAAAATCCATGCAGTGGTTTTAAATTCATCTGTAAAAATAATATTCCCTTTTTTAAATTAAGCCATCCTCAGATGCCTGTCGGTGTGGCGTCACACCGACAGAGGCCGCTCCCACAATAGTTGATTGACATGAGCGTCTTACCTCAGACCCGCCTTAAATCAGCTGTAACAGTCCGACCTCCATTGTTTCGATGCCGGAGCAGGGATGTAAATATCTGATTGAGTGACTGAGGTGTTGTGTTGCTGGGTGTAATAATGAACATAGTGGTCGTGATTTACTTCCGACATCTGAGCCGCTGAAGATGCAGTGGATTACGTTTGTTTGTGAATGGAATGCACCTCCTGATCTACATATATCCGTCTATGTTCGTGCTAATCATTCGTAATCCAGCTTCACTTACAGCAGAAGTGAGTAAGGTTTTTTTTTTTTTAATGAATCTTTGCAATCGCCTTTCCTAATAACGTGCTAGTTAGCAAGTTTAGCAGCTAAATGCGGCTAAAGTAAACAGGCTTGTCACTCCACAAAGAGAAGAGAGGGGTGGGGCGAGCCGAGCTTGATTTTGGTAAGGAAAAAAAGGTGTTATTTACACTACCATTGAGAAATTTTAACCAAAGCATGTTATAGACTTTTCATTAAGACCCTAATGAATCATATCAGCTTGTGGAAAATGAGCATCCGATGACCCCTTTTAAACAGACCTTCCCGAAAACGCTCCTCCAAATTCACAAATGCTTTGTAAACATCAGATTTGATAGTGAAAAGTGTATGTTAATGCATTCCAATCATTAGTAAATACATCATGTGTACACGCTCATTCACAATTAGCATAATACACGCCTATGAATTATAACTACGTAAATTACGTGTCCAGGAACGCAGTGGAAAATTTTGGACTCCCTTCTCAGGTTTGGCTCCAGTATATTGCATAAATGCAAAGAAGACTAATGGGCCATATGCCTAACAATAAATATCCAACTAATGTCCACCAAAGCGTTTTTAGCCAGCTGGAAAAATGGCAGGGACTCTCATGAAAACAGGTGAGACGTTTTGGTTGCTATGATCCACAGCAGTAATGTACTACTAGAGTCTCATTTTGAAGAATATCACTGAATATAAAATAAAAGTAACCAGCAATCTTAGGCCCCATTAACACTAGCGTGTTTTCATTTTAAAACGGCATTTTAAAATGAAAACGATTCTCGTCTACACTGGCGTTTTTACTGCGTTTCAGAAACCATCTCTGTCCACACTACACAACCGAAAACACATGTCACATGACCATTCATGCAGGTACAACCGTAGATATGTATAGTAGTAGATGCCCTATTATTTAGATGGCAGACGCGTCTGCTTGTCACGCCATCATTTTCAAGTCTCGTTTTGGTCTGTTTACGCTGAAACATAACCCTGGAGTTTTCAAACTAAAACGGGGTCTCCGTTTTCAAAGATCGTAGAGTCATAGCAAAAGTTATGTGTTTTAAAATGAAAACGCACTAGTGTAAATGCAGCTCTAACTACTACTTTGTTGTTCAGCCATTGTACAAGTAAGATGGTTGGTCAGTGTAGTATTTGTCCCGCCCCTCCTCCATTAATTGAACGGGTGGGTAAAAAGTGACAGGGACGAGCGCTGCATTTTACCCAAATCTGAAAGAAAAAAAAAAAAAAACAGAGCAAACAAACTTTATTTAAAATATTATGATAGCAGTGCATTAAAATTCAGTATCATAAGTTTTCTAAAAAGTGCACAGAATGTTTTACGCACTCTTTGCATGTTGTAGGGATCAGGTGTACATTTATTTCGTACCAACTAACATTTTGAAAATATGAACATTTTCATGAATTTGAAAGTTTACGTTCACTGAACAACCTATTTTGTGTGGAGTGTAGTGTCTCCACAACTTATTTAAATTCACTGAACAAGGTATTCTTTAAATATTAAGCAAAAACACCCACTGACATTTTAATGGTAAAGTATTTAGCAACACACATGGAACATTGAGAACAGTTTCATTCATAGCTGCAATATATAGCATAAGAGTTGAGCAAAGAAGACTGATCTCAGAACTGGCATAGCATGAATTATGAAGTCAGTGAAGCTGACAGCACCCTAAACATGAGCGCTACTCTTCTGCACAGTGGTAACTTCAAAACTTATTTTAATCTCCAAACCTCTTCTGAATCTAAAAACTAACTTACCATTACGTGTATAAGATAATGTAATGTTCTTTGATTAAAACACTTAAAATGACCATTTTTTAAACATGTTTCCCTCTTAATGCAACCCCATGCAAAGCATGCTGTGAACTAAACATCCACTTTTCAGTCATGTCAACAAAAATGATTGTAGTCCCAACACAAAATGATTAAGCTCAATATTTACAAATTCAACTGGACTGAACATAATGGAAAAAAGTTAGGTAAGAAAATTTCAAGAATGTAGTTGTTTCAAGTAATTTCAACAAGCATTTTTTTTAGTGTGATGTACACACAATGTACTAATTCCTACACCTGTTTTTGACCAAAAATTACAATTTCGTTTTGTCATTTCAGTTAAACCTTGCCCACAAACTACAAATTTATTCTTTTGTTTTAGAAAATCAGCCACTTTGTTTTATTTCATTCCTTTGTTTTAGTTATATCATGTTCACAAGTGTGACCCTTGACCACAAAACCAATCATAAGGATCATTTTTTAAAATTGAGATGTATACACTATCTGAAAGCTGAATAAATAAGCTTTCCGTTGGTGTATGGTTTGTTAGGACAATATTTGGCTGAGACACAACTATTTGAAAATCTGGAATCTTAGGGTGCAAAAAAATCAAAATACTGAGTAAATCACCTTTAAAATTGTCCAAATAAAGTTCTTCAAGGCATGTTACTAATCAAAAATTAAGTTTTGATATATTTAAGGTAGGAAGTTTACAAAATATCTTAATGGAACATGATCTTCACTTAATATCCTAATGATTTTTGGCTATTGCTACAACTATACCCTTGCTACTTGAGACTTGTATTTTGTGGTCCAGGGTAACAAATTATGAATTTGTTTCTTTGTTTTAGTAAGTCGTGGACATATTGTCCTAGATTGTTGCCTCGTTTAAAATAAATCAAAATGAGGGATTGAATTTGTACAATGTGGCCACGAGCACCTGTGGTCGCGCACGCTATCAAATGGACTATAATTTGAAAGGCTGTGTTTGGCTGTGCACATACACTAAAAATATGTTTCAAAACTGAAGTATACTTTGAACTTAAGGGGTTTGGCTGTCAAAAAAAAAAAAAAAAAAAACAGGTTTCCTAGCAGGTAGTCATGCTTTCTGTTATAAATACCTCAACATCTCTACCACAATAGCACTCAGGTAAAAGCATGCTGTTCCAGCCAGGTGTTGATAGGCACAGGGGCATTAGTCATGATAAGGTCAGGCTGTCAGTTCAAGACTACACTGTAATCTTCCCCGACTCGACCTTTAGACCGTAGATTAGCTCCATTAGTTCTGCTGGAGTGACGTAACGGCGAGCGAACTGTCGGTGTGGTAATTTACCCGATCCTGAGCTGGAGTAGAAATCCTCCTCTGGGCAGCGGCGCTTCGTGGAGCTGAAGTAATTCACTGCGACTCGCCCTTCCTAAGTGGCGGGCCGGCAGGTGGGGACGTCAGACACGTCGCAACACGAATCACATGCTACAGCGGGTGCGCGTGGGTTCTTGGGGCAAAAACATGCACCTGAGTTCATACATATCGAATCGGAACGCAGCCCAGCGTGATGAGTTGAGGCTGGCTGTGCCTTTCTGTTTTCCCCAGAGCCGCACAACATACAAAGCCATGTGCTAATGCAATATGAGGGCCGAGATGTCAGACGGTGAGTAATTGCGGACATAAAGGTGCTTTGAGAAATTGCTTGTCAAACAATTTGGTGTTTTATTAGGAGTAGGTGCCGTGCCATACAAGGGGCGTCTACTGAAAATGCACAAGTTTCCATGGTTGCTTAGAGGTGAGGCGGTTCCTCAGAGTTTGTGGTCCCAGGTTCCCACAGTAATTAGCCGTGTTGGAGCTCGGTCTGCCCTGCCTGTGTGGGACCGGGGCCCAAACGCCGCCGCTAATGAGAAAGGAGCGTATTGCCTCTTTTATTATTATTATTTTTTTTTTTCCACTGGATTGGCTTTACGGCAATGTTAAAACTGCAATTATCGCTTGTCATCATAGTGTGTGACAATTGCCAGCCTTTGCTCTGCCCTAAAAAGTCATTTGCAAGCGAAAGTCTGACAAACTCCTTTAGGATTTTAACACGTCCTCGTCTCACCTCCCCCTCTTTATAATTTAAGGACAATTATCAACTATGTGAAAAATAAATCTGCTTTCGAGGCTGCGTGTTAAATTCGTTCTTTGTGTGTGCGCTTACATGTGTGTGGAGGTGTCCTTGTGGCTGCTTTACAGTTCTGTGAGTGAATGTAGAGCCGGTGGTGAAGGGAGCAGAATCCCGTGAAGCTCTTTGAGTGTCAGGCAGCAGGATTATTGCCCCGGGCAGCTCTGCAGGCCAGAGGGGGTGGCTGAATCAGGCAGGAGTGCAGGAGGCCTTGAGTTTACATTCAACCATGCCCTCGTCGTACACATGAGCAGCTGGAGCTCCATGAGATGCTACCGCAGCCAAACAAAACCACCAGGCTGGTTCTTGGCATTTCTGGAATGATTGTATAAATACACATGCTGAACCTCCCGGCGGGAAAAAAAAACACTGTATGTAAAAAAAAAAAAACATATATATTGTCACCAATACACAATCATTAACTCCTCAAGCGGAACGACTCATTTGCCTACCGGTTTGCTTTGTGATTTGCATATGTGAACGCTTTGCAAATTACCATAATGTTGCCGATTACAATTTGTAATTTAGACCCTGGTCTAGTTTTGCACTTTTTGATGTTCAGATGCACCTGTTTTGATCTTATCTGTCAGAAGAGCAGTCGAAATCAGAATTCAGCGTGGTAGTTAAACTAAGTTGGTTTCCAGTGGCACTTTCCATAAATTGAGTACAAAATAGGGCATAACATTTCTGAATTTATTCATGTGTTTATTTAATGGTCAGTGAAACTGGTTAATCTCAAGAGGTCAAATTAAATTCCGTATGAGCGGATTTATTTTTCTGTTCATTTTCTGCAGTTTTCTAGAAACAAATGTTTAATGAACAACATAATTTATACAATTTAAAAAGAAAAAACTACATTTTGTAGTTTTGTAGTTGTCTGTTCATCTCTTATGGGATTTTCTAGCAATAATAAAAAAAAAAAAAAAAAAAAATGTAAAACCAAAAACAGAATATTGTAAATGGAACAATATAAATAATCTGAATTTATATATATATATATATATATATATATATATATATATATATATTATATATATATATATATATATATATATATAATATATATATATATATATATATATATATATATATATACCTTTTCACCATTCTGTAAACAAGGTAAGAATTGCTTTATAAAATTAAAGGAGTAGTTCACTGCCAAAAATTTACAGATAATGTACTGACCCCCAAAATAGTTTTTTTTTTTTTTGAGGAAAACATTTCAGAAATTATCTCCATATAGTGGACTTCTATGGTGCCCGCAAGTTTGAACTTCCAAAATGTAGTTTAAATACAGCTTCAGAGGGTTCAAAAGGATCCCAGCTGAGGAATAAGTGTCTTATCTAGCGAAACAATCTGTTAAAAAAAAATTATATACTTTTTAATCTAAAATGCTCGTCTTGTCGAAAAAGTTCCTCCATGTACATTTTTGTCATGAGACCAGGGGTGCGTTTCCCAAAAGCATCGTTAGCTAACTATGGTGGTTAGGTCCATTGAACTCTATTAGTAACGACGGAACTTGCGACCATAGTTGGGAAACACACCCCAGGTTGGTATTTGATGTTAATGTATATGGAGAATTTCAAAGCATGATGGCATGACTGGCCTTCAGATTGGCCTTTAAAAGGCCTCTGTGAGTTTTCAAGAGAAGGGAGTTTAGCAGTGTGACAGAACTGATGATCTTACAACTTAATCTGGTTTCCCAAATAGATGTCATCTCCCTTCAGAAATGACTTCAATCCATAGTGAAAACACTTTTATTTTTCTCAGAAGAATGTGTGTACATGTTGTTATTTCTTGTATTGTTGGACTCTTTTTGAAGTCGTTCCGTATGTTGGTGAACATCAAATAATTTCCATTGTTAATTGACTTCTTGAGGAATATTTAATTAAAAAAAATTAAACAGTTCTGAGCTATAGTGTACTGATTGTTGTGAACCTTCAGTGGATATCAGTGGATTTCAGTCTTCCTGCCAAGGCCATGATCAACCTGAGCCAGGCAAAAAGATCAAGCATCTTTGGCTTCTTTATTCTTTGTCCTTTTGCATCTCAAAGGTTGGGCTAAAGGGTTTGTAATTGCTTTGAAGTACAGGTTAGTTAAAAAAAAGGAGCTTCTTCAGAAATCATAAAAACACATTATGAAGATCAATAAGTACTGTGCAGATTCATGTTTATTTCATTGGGCAAATCCAAGCCATGCAACACACAGAACAGCGATTTCTGCAGTATTCAGGCCTAGGGAGTTGAACTTCTCAAGTGTTTGAATTTTACGGCAGAAAGATTCAGACCATGTCCATCTTTTGAAGAGTAGAGAGGTCTGGGTGGAATTGGAGGCCCTCTGATTTCTCTTGGCTAACAGCTCGGTTTTGAATTTGTGAGTTTTGAAGACTCAGTTGAGAAATCAATCCAGAAATCAAAGTGATTCATGTTCCACTTCTGTCGTGCACGATGTCTTTTGCTTAGAGTGGCGAGAGCCAGGCCAGCGAACTTATTTTCTGATACGGGAGAGCTCTCGCTCCTCGAAAGCAAGTGCAATTTTGCACAGCATTTTCCAAAACTACTCCCAATCTTTCAAGGCCTGCTTTAGCAGAACAAGTTGAAGTCTTATTTTTGACTGCAGGCCTGAGGACAACATATCAGCAGTGCGAAAGTGATGCTTTAGTAGGATACTTTCGTAGTTTTTATGGTTTGTTGATATTTTTCGGTACTGGATTAGAGCAATGTATACATGTTCCTATCTATATATTTTTGTATGTGTGTATATATATTATATATATATTATATATTATATATATATATATATATATATATATTATATATATATATATATATATATATATATATATATATAAATCTACACACTGCCGGTCAAAACTTTGGGATCTAAGATTTTAATTGTTATCTTTTTTTTTTTTAAGCAGCCTCTCATCAAGTCTGCATTTTTTTGGAAAGCAGTAATATTGTGAAATATTATTACATTTAATATTTAATATAAATATATAATATAAATATAACATTTAATATGAATATATAACATTTATTTTGAGTATAACATTTGTGATTTTCAGCATCATTACTCCAGTCTTCAGTGTCACATGATCCTTCTGAATTCATTGTAACATGCTGATTTGCTGGAAACATAAATTTTTATTATCAATGCAGAAAACTGTTTTTGCTCCATAATATTTGTTTGGAAACAATGATGCACTACAACTCAAAGGTTTGGGGCAAGATTAAAAAAATGATATTTAAAAAGTAAATAAATAAATAAAATCCTTTTATTCAGCATTTGCTCTGCCAATACATATACCTATAATAGTACAAAAAATATACTTTAACTTTTGAACTTTCCTATTAATCAAAGAATCCTGCGGAAAAAAAACATCTATCATGGTTTTCACAAAAAATAAGATGCAAAAATACGGATAATAATATGAACCATTATTAATATTTTAACAACAACAATAACTGAAAATAGCTGTGTACCAATCAGCATATCAAAATGATTTCTGAAGGATCATGTGACACTGAAGACTGGAGTAATAATGCTGAATATTCAGCTTTGCCATCACAGAAATAAATAAAATGTTAAAATGTATTTAAATATAAAGTAGTTCTTTTAAATTGTAAAAATATTTTACAATATTCCTGCTTTTACTGTGTTTTTGATCAAATAAATGCAGCCTTGGTGAGCACTTTTTTTTCAAAAACATAAAAATATCTGAATTATTACCCAATCATGTGCTATTTTAACAACGCACACTTTTTTATGAGCCGAGAAGAAAACCGTTCCATGCCCGCTACATTAATCTGCCACCTGTTTCTGTACCTGAGGTAGCTGCTCACTTCGCTCATCTCACGTTGATGTAAAGCACGGGAATGTTCGAAGAATAACAATAAAGTAATCTTGTTTCCTTCAACTTTTGACCAATTTCACCGTACCATTGGAGGCTTATGACACGCAATTTCTAAACACCTCTGAAGCGCTGTGGTAAAGTAGTCTTTTGACAACAAGACAACAGAGCTGATTGCCTCTTGCACAAAAGGCTTCTCCATTTCTCGCTCTCTCTCTCTCTCTCTGTCTCTCTCTCTCTGTCTTTCTCTCTGGAGGTGGTAAGGATGCTAGAGGGCCGTTTTTTTAATGAGCTGTAGCATCAGCAGCACTCAGGCATAAATTGCTGACACTGTTTACTGCAGGCGTTTTGCTCCTCTCAGCTGACCCTTTAGCTTCCACAGCCACAGTTAAATAAAGCTGCTTCTGCTCTTCCACAGGTAAGATATTCAGACAGCATCTAAATCCACCTCATAAAGTCTAGATTAGTTCACCATTCGATTCGTCGAGGATGAGCATAAAAGACAAGTGAATATTCACCGTATTTCAAAACTGAGCAGAATTACTTTCATAGCAAATGTCTCTCGTTTTATTGTGCACAATTCATAACAACTCGTTATTCTTATATATATATATATATGTACTGTAGGGTGCTATACATAATAGTTAAAAAGTTTGGCGTCTGTATGATTTTTCCATGTTTTTGAACAAGGTTTCTTATGCTCACAAAGGCTGTATTTATTTTATGAAAATGTAACAGTAAGATTTTTAATGTTTTTAAAAGAAATCTCTTCTGCTCACCAGGCCTGCATTTTACTTGATCCAAAGCACAGCAAAAGCAGTAATATTGTGACATATTTTTACTATTTAAAATAACTGCTTTCTATTTGAATATATTTGAAAATGTAATTTATTCCTGTGATCAAACCTACATTTTCAGCATCATTACTCCAGTCTTCAGAGTCACATGGTCCTTCAGACATCATTCTAATATGCTGATTTGCTGTTTAAGAAACTTATTATTATTATTATTATTATTATTATTATTATTTAAAATAGTTGAATACTTTTTTCAGGATTCTTTGATGACTAGATTTTGTTTTAAGCAAGGATGCTTTAAATTGCTATAAATTGCTATATATATTTATAGATAGATAGATAGTTAAAGAGTGTATGTATATGTATATGTATATATCTACACACTGTCAGTCAAAAGCCTCTCATCAAGTCTGCGTTTATTTGAAAAGCAGTAATATTGTGAAATATTATTACATTTAACATTTAATATAAATATATGATATAAATATAACATTTAATATAAATATATAACATTTATTTTAAATAAAACATTTTCTGAAGGATCATGTGACTGGAGTAATTATGTTAAAAATTCAGCTAAAATCACAGGAATAAATTGCATTTTAAAATATATTTAAAAAGATAACAGTTATTTTAAATAATAAAAATATTACAAAACTGTACTATTTTTTGCTGTACTTTAAATCAAATAAATGCTGGCTTGGTGACCAGAAAAGACTTAAAAAAAAAAACATGAAAAATCTTACTGTTCAAAAACCTTTGACTAGTAGTGTACGGTGATATATAAAAGCATTAATGTTTAAAAGTTTGGGGTCTGTAGGATTTTTCAATATTTTTGAACAAGGTTTCTTATGCTCACAAAGGCTGCATTTATTTTATGAAAAATATGTTAAAAATAATAATATTGTATTATGATTTAAAAGAACTGTTTTCAATTTTAATACATTTTGAAATATAATTTATTCCTGTGATGGAAAAGCCATTTTTTTTTGCATCATTATCCTTTGGGAATAATTCAAGAAACATTTCCTGTTATTAAAAACAGATTCTACTGATTCTACTTTTTAATAGTTATTAAATAATATAACCCTGCTCTTGCTATGCACAATTCATCAATGCATCTTCTAGTTCTTAATATTATGCTGTATTTAAAAAAAAAATAATAATAATAATAATAAAAACAGTATTTTCTTCTATACTGGATTTTTTTTTTTCTGTCACTATATATACCACAAGAAAGCTGAATGCCTGTGCTCTGTGGACACAAGAAACCATTTCTCTTCAACAAGGCAGACAATTCACACTTCCTGAAATGATACCCTGGGAAATCAATTTTTTATGCAAAACTCCTAAGAACCCACCTTGGTATGTTGCAGTATTACTCCAAGCTTGAGTCCCTATCAAATAAAGAGTTTTTTTTTTTCTCTTTCAGGTAACTTTTGCAGTAGGTTTCTAAAGGGCAGTAATACAATAAACCCAATCAATCTTGCATGTTGATCTTGTAAATAACTTCCCCGTCATCTTGCTCTCGCTCTCATTCTCGCTTGGTTTCTTTTCTCTGAGAGCGTTCAATGCCCTGCCTGCATGCTGTTTTTCTCTCCCTTTGTTACGCTCAGAATTGACGTCTTCTGGGAGTGATATTTAAATCTCTGTCCAGGAAATGGAACCGCAGGAATCCAATAACAAAATTCATTTGTCTAGATTTGACTTGGGGTGCTTTGCCCACTGCGAGGGGATGCGCCAAAGCTCTGAATGTAATGATTGGATTTATTTATCTATTTGTGGCTCTCATTAGAGGTGTCCGTGGATCCTAGAGCCCCTGCTGTGGATATTGGTCTGCTTTCATGAAACACAACTGCTGGGTCTCATAAACAAAAGATGCTGTGATGCCTCAGATGGAGACGCGGATGTGTATTTATCGTTTTGCATCTGTTTGTTCGTATGAAGATTTTCAAAATGTGGATAAAACGGCAAAAGTCCTGTTATGTTAAGGTCATGCATTACAAAAGCACTGAATGGATTGCGTTCATTCAAAGTGACACGTATGTAGGCTTGCCTTTCAAACGCAGTTCTAGAATAATGTGAATAAAACACATCTTTACAAATATTCTTTCGCATGACTCCTTTAAAAAACATTCCATATTAACTGTTTGATTAGTCTGAGTCCAACACAAAAGCTCTGAAAGCAGTGCTGTTCATTAGTTGTGATTTTCTTCACACTATGTGGGAGAGTCTGGACAACATTTTTGTTCAACTTTCACATACTCAGACAGGTTGGCAGTGAGAACGACTTCTAAACGCTGCCACTTTTGGAAGTTATTGCAGATGCATAATATTTACATTCCCGCTGCTCTGTAATGTAAACTTTTAATGAAGTTTGCAAGTTTTCATAAACTTTGAATGTATTTATTACTTTGTCACTGGAGGACTGTCTGTGACATTTCATCATTGTGCACTGTCAGTTTCATAAGTATTTGAAATGCCAGGGCAACTCTGAAGATCACTCAAAAACACTAAATAAATGTGGGAATCATTGCCTGCATTCTTCTCCTGGCTCCCACTCCATCCTTCATCGAAGTAATAGTTCATAAAAATGTAGTCATTACTTGCTCTCCATCATTTGTCATCATTTATGCTGTGATTTTCCTTTTTATGTTGAACAGAAAAGGAGATTTTTAGCAGAATGTTTACACGGCTCTTTTTACAGTGAAAGTGAATGGGTCAGACGTAGTACAGCTTTGTCAAAATATCACCATAAAAGCAGTCAATACGAGCTCTCATATCTCTTTTGTACTTGATTCGTCTTCATATGCCATATTTGAATAAACACAAATGAAGTTTGACAGCTGTGGTTGAGGGAAATAAGTTGTGAGCAATGACTCTTGATGAAGTTTCTGTCTGTTCATATGACTTTAAAAGATTTTTTTTCTGGAGCTTTAAAAATGGAATATTCTGCCTATTACTTCCATTACGTATTCAATGATGGAAAGATCATACGGGTCAAGAATGCCTTAAAAGGAACCCCAGTTATTGTGACGTATATAGTTTAATATAACGTAAACAATGGCTCTTGCTGAAATATGGGGTTGAAAGCCCACTAAAGAAGTATGTAAATTAAAAATTCACATTGTTTGGACTGTGGAGGGTGCCGTTATTTTGATGACGTCCAGTGGTGATATTTTTACCACAACACAACTCTGAATACGCAATTCGGAAAATAAAATACTGATACAATGACCACAGCTACTGAAAGAGCTTACATGTGAATTGATATAAGCGTAGGCTTAAACCAAATGCCGCACTTCAATTTTTCCCCACGAGGAGTCTAAACAGCCCTGGATATCGAGCGAAATCCACGTTGAGAAACTCTTTCAGTGCCTGCGCTGTCATGACAAGCGTCAGCATGTTTACATCCTGCCAGGATGGCATCTAGCATTTCTTGTCTCTGCGTTTTGTAAGCTCTTTCAGGAGCTGTAGTCTACTAAAGCCTCAAAGGCATCAGGGCTAAAGTGGAAAGAACAGAGATGCGGCTCTTTAGGAAGTTTTATTCATCCACAGGCATCTTCTCATTCTTTTCTGCTCGTCTTATCGCTAGGAAAGCATTGAAGGCTTACATCACTTCTCTTGTTGCCCTTCGATTGAAAATGACAACCGAAAGCCACACTATGTGGCATCGTATCAGTATTTTATTTCCTGAGTGCAACCATTTCATGTCATCGTAATACCATCCATAAGCCAAAATATGTAAAAAGTGATGTGGATTTTTTAAATAACGTAAATCTTTCATGGGTTTTCTACTACATTATTTCTGTTATATTATAAGCCATAAAATTTAATACCCAGGGTTCCTTTTAAAGATGAGTATAAGACTTTTTAAAGTTCTCAACTATTGGAATGCAACAAGGTAATTAGTGTCACTTACAAACTATAGTGAATAGTGTACGTCAAAACCTTCAACAAATGACAAAATTAAGCACAGATGCTAAAAATAATAGCAGTTATTTTTAATTTCATGGATGAGTGCCTTTACACTACCGTTCAAAAGTTTGGGTTGATGTTTTTAAAAGAAGTCACCTAGGCTCCATTCATGTGATCAAAAACCAAATAAAAGTACACTTTTAAGTGACTTTTTTTAATTTAATATATTTAAAATGTTATTTATTCCTGTAATGGCAAAGCTGAAATTTCAGCATCATTACATTACAGTCTTCAGCGTCAGATGGTCCTTCAGAAATCATTCTAATATGCTGATTTGGTGCACAAGAACATTTCTTATTAGTATCAATTAGTGCTGTCAGTTTAATGGGATTAAAATATTTAAACGCAGTTAACGCGCTGGCCTCACCCCCAGACCTATACATCCTCTTATATTTCATAAATTTGACTGTTGACAAATATGATGCAGGGCAACAACTCTATAATGCAGTTATGCCCAAAAATTCAAGATACTGGGGCAAAAATGTTTTTGCATGAGTTGTTTCATATTTATATATATCACATATCACATAATATCACACGGGCAGGAAGCACAATATGATATGAGTGCTGATTTTTGTCCCAATCTATCATGATCTAAAATGTTCAGTAAATAAGAAGTTTGATATTGTTATTTTAAACACAATATTATGTGTTTTTGCCCAATTTTGCAGAGAACATACCTTTGAAGCCACAGCAGAATTGTTGCGCATCTCCGAGCAGCACATCTGTGTTTAGTTCCTGAATGAATCTGCGTTTTGAACGAATCGTGTGAACCAATGATTCACAGGCCCATTCATAAAGAGAGACGTTTACTTCATTCCTGAATGAATCTGATTTAGTTTTGTATTTAGAGTATCATTTCCTAAAAAAAGTAATAATAATAAAAATTGGGGATAGGGATAGTTCACCCAAAAATTTTAATTCTGTCATTTACTCACCCTCATGTCGTTTCAAACCTTTCTTCTGTGGAACATAAAAGGTCTTTTAAAGACTGTTGGTAACAAAGCTGTTTTGGTTACCAATGACTTTCATTGTATGAACACATGTCTGTCAAATTATCTTCTTTTGTGTTCCATAGTTTACGTTAGGCAGTGGCAGCCTAAATGTTTGTGAAATAAATTTTATGCTGAATTAAATAAAATATTTCTTTCTAAAGCTACAATTTGTAATGTCTACTTGATACTTTCTCATTTAATACAAAAATAGCTTTAAATAATCTTTTGTGGGTATTTTCACAGTTTGGGATTAATTAGATTAATTGAAACATCATGTAATTCATTAGATTAAACATTTTAATCGACTGACAGGCCTAGCACCAGTGTTGAAACCAGTATATTTTTGTGCAAACTTGAATAGAAAGTTCGAAAGAACAGCATTTTTTAACATTATAACACCATATAACCAAAAGCACATTTTATTAAGAACATTTTTCATGTAATGCTATTCTATCCACCTTTATGTGTGTGCCAATAAGTGTGTGTGCTGTGTCTATTTTTATTACTCACAAGAAATTTCAGGTGAAACCTCAGAAGCAAAGGTGAAACTCAAATGAGACACAACTTAGAACTCCATTAAGCCTGCTGTGCTATAAAGGAGCAAAAATCCTGTGGGTTATGGTATAAACACCCTTCAATATCTTCAACATGGGTAGGCAAACAAAAGAAGTAAGTTTTAAGGCTAAGCTTTCATGTTTTTCTTCTTCGACTGAACTAAGATCAAGTGCGAGAATTGGTGTTAACTTTAAGCAGCAAAATTAGACGGCAACATACAAAAAGAAAATATATACTTGGCATCTCAGCTGTGTTACAGCGCCATCCCGCAGAAATCCTGCCACATCAGTGAAAGGCCAAGCGCTATTTATGAAAGATGCACCTCGCCGTGCTGCACTTTATTGAATTTAAGACAAAAATCGACCAAAGTGGTCTCGGGAGATGCGCAAGGCTCCTCCGTTTCTCTGATGTGTCAACTGTTTTCACATTAAAAGACCAAAAAAGGTGAGGGAAAGTGACTGTTGAAAGGACTAGATGTTTATTTCTCGGAGAATCTTCTGTGAATATATTCTCAGAGAAATACATATTCGCTTTCTATTGACGCTCTTATCCGCTTCCCCCGTACAGCAAAAAATAACTCTGTCTGTCTCACTCTGCAATTTAATGAGAAAGGTAACATACTTTTCACCTCCCGTATTGAAGACTGCTTACCTTCAGGGCACTTTTTCATTTGCACCTCATTCTATTAGACTTCAAGGTGAACAGCCGTCTGCAAGCGGCCGTTCCAGAGCACCGCCGAGCCTGTCACCCGGCACCGGCGCGGTTCGTCGTCAGTAAAGTTATTTTGCCTGCTAAGCCGAGTTTCCGTAGTTTGAGGAGCTTCGGCTGTGAGCCGCCAGCTGATTTATGGTGCAGATGCTGCAGTCTTGTGGATCTCAGCAGTGTCATGTTCAGCTTTCCTAACTGTGAGGCACCTACTCGTACTTCTGTGTGTCACTGCACTTTATTAAGAATTCCAGTGACATAAAGTTGAAATTTATAGATTTATTCTTCAAAGTGAGTTTTGGGAGTTGGAGTAGATTTACTAGAGCCATAATAATGATCCTCAAGTAAAAGGCTGTTTTTTGTACATCCTCTGGCAGGAGCAGCCAGCTCTGACAAATTGTATTTGATGATTTATAATTGTGACCTCCCTCGTTCATTTTTTCTCTCTCTCCTTTCTGTTTTAGGTAGCTGTGTTGTGTTTATCCAGCAGCCCCATGACCTGGTGGTGGTGGCTGGGCAGCCCGTGACCCTGCCATGCTCCATTACTGGATATCATGGCATGGTGCTGTGGGTCAAAGATGGTCTCGCTCTGGGGGTCAACCGAGACATGTCAGGTAAGAGCTTTTGCTTCAGTCTGTTTTGTATCCTAACCTGTGGTGAAATAACGCGGCCTCTTGTGGCTTGTCGCTGTTTGTCGGTTGCTTGCATATACGCTTGATCCCATGTTGGTTGATTACATAATTGCAGCTGATTTCTAATTTAATATAATTGCATAATTGCAATTTATGTGTACAAAGTATAAGAAAGTACAATCAATGTTTATCAAGTCTAGAGTTAAATAGTTATAAATCTTTTCTCTATTCATGCTTTGTCATTGTAGAACAAAAACTTGGCCTTCAGAGTTTCCAAGAGACGGCTTGAATCATTTAGAGCTTGATATGAAAACAATGTCTGTAATGGAGTAATATAGAGAACTCTGTTTAACTTTTAATAATTCATTTGCACTACCATTCAAAAGCTTTTTATTCTCACCAAGCCTGCATCAGGGTTATTATAGTTAACTAAAACCATAAAAAGACAAAAACTAATAAAAACAAAAACACAGCTAATTTAAAACTGAAAAATAATAAAAACTAATTCTAAAAATATATATAAATATAAAAAATATATATAAAAATATATATAAAATTATATATATATATATATATATATATATATATATATATATATATATATATATATATATATTTTTTTTTTTTTTTTTAAACTGTAATAGTGTCTGTGACACTAAAATAACTGCATTTACACTCTTAAAAATAAAGGTGCTTTAAAAGTTTCTTCACAGCGATGCCATAGAAGAACATTTTTGGTTCCACAAAGAAGCATTCAGTCAAAGAACCATCTCTTTCTTACCTTTTTATAATCTGAAGACCCTTCTTTCGCCACAAAGAACCTTAAAGGTTAGATGTTAAAGGTTCTTTATGGAACCATTTAGAAAAGAAGGTTCTTCATCATGAAGCACCTAGATTTTTAAGAGTGTATGAAGAAATGCAGTGAAAAGGGTAATATTGTGAAATATTATTACAATTTAAAATAACAGTTTTCTATTGTAATATATTTTAAAATGTATTTTATTCCTGTGATGCAAAGCTGAATTTTCATTATCATTACTCCAGTCTTTAGTGTCAAACGATCTTTCAGAAATCATACTAGTATGCTGATTTGGTGCTCGAGAAGCATTTCCTATTATTATCAATGCTGAAAACAGTTGTGCTGTTTAATATTTTGAATTTGGAATTTAATGATTCTTTTTAAAAGATTTGTAAATGATTCTTTTTTTCAGGATTATTCTCTGGATGAATAGAAAATATTTGAAATACAGATCTTTTGTAATGTTAGAAATGTCTTAACTTTCATTTTTGATTAATTGAATGCATCTTTGCTGAATAATGTAATGCTTTTTCTGACTGATTCTTACTGAGTTAGTCATAAACATTGGTTTTCATTTTTTTTTTTTCTGCATGTGTTTTTCTTTAGGTTTTAAAGCACTAGATCAGCAACTATATCTATCTGAGATGTTTGAATTCCCGTTGTGATTAGTAGAGTAGTAGTTTGCTGCTCTTAACCTTGGGTCATGCATGTTTTATGGCCAACGCTGCACATTTCAAACTGGTTGCTGCTGGTTTTTTTTTTTTGCTCTTTTGGACTGTTTTGACCTCCCATACAAAAACACAAAACAATGGGATGATAATCGTAAGGACAAAAATCTGTATTGCCACGGTTATGGTGTGATAACGGTTATACTTGGAAAACAACGTTAAAATGGTTTCTATATCTTTTCAAATGATCAGAATTTACCTTTTATTTGACTGGAGGTCAGAAGGGAAGCACAAAAGTCAGTGGGTTACACAACACTCATCTTAAGCGTGTAAAATATTAATCCAGTGAACCCAGTGAACACAATGAAGTATCAAAATGTGTACATCCAAAATGTTATATTAAATAATTAGCTTATTGACCAAGTCCATTTCCAAAATGACATTCATATTTAAAACATTTGTTTGCTTTGCTCTGTTTGCAGTCAAACTGAAACCAAAGTCAAGATATTTGCTGCTCAAGACATCCGCATCTCTCTGCCAGATCTGTTCGCATCATTACGGAGACGTTGAATGCCTAAGACATTTCTTTGTCTCGTCTTTTCTCCAGCAAGACACTATAATACAAGGACAACAGCCCATTCTGTCAGTTTGTGAATGCCTCCCCTGACATTTTCTTACCTAGCAGCCTTGCAGCTTTTTTTCCACCACTAACTTTTCCTGATTGTTGTGAAGGTTTTCCTGTTTGTTTCAGAAAGTGGCTGTCAAAAGTACTGTCAGACTGAGCAAAGCAAAGCAACAATCGAGAATTAATTGCATTTCTATCATTAATTAAGGCAAGCACTTCATCATCCGCAGAACCCCAGAGAGACGCGCCGCAAGTGCAGCTGTTTTACATTCACACGACGAGGTTTACAAATTAATTTCTGGGAACGGATTGAAATGTTCTCAGAAAACTTCTCACTTATGCAAGGCCAACCTTTAGATTTAGGTTTGCAAAATCAGTTCGGCGTGTTTTGTAAATCACAAACAAATCAGATGTGATTACCAGACTGGCTTTCTTCACTACGCCACATTTACTGACTGTTTTGTTTGCAGTGGACTGTCAGATTAAAAGACGAAATGCAAAACAAACTTTAGTCTCATTCAAATTCACTGCACAATCATCCCTTAAGCTTCAATTTGGTGAATGTTGCTTCCAAATGTGCTTGGAGAAGTTGAACTTATTAGCTCTTTGAAATATTTATTGTGTAACGAAGCATAATTCAATGATTTATTCACATATCTAACTTAAAGCACAGCGATCAGATCCTATTTAGATAACGTTACACATAATAGCCGGACCGAGAGGTCATTAACGCTAACAATAGTTGCTGATTGCGTTCACGTACGCACTTCAAGAAATGAGCAATTAATATCTGAAGATTGAGCTTTTTAGCTGAGGCCTCGTTTAGTTCTCTCGTGATGTGTGATTTTAAACTATATACTTTACCAAGAAAGGATTTTCATTTTGGACGGCGGTTTCTCCAGAAGTTAGTCATTTTTAGCCGTGGCCCCAGGCAGTGTTTAGTCATGGACGGCGCTCTTTAATTGAGCCTCTCAGGGCTTGAATTTCCTTTCCACTGCGTCTTTCTTTCTCAGAGCGTTTATAAGTGTCAAGGGACTCCTGGATATCATTGTACCATAGGACAATCGAGTACAGAGCTGTGATACTTAACCGACAATGGCAACCGGACAGTCTCGCTTCAAAGCGGATGTGAAAACGCCACTCGCTAAAGTGTATAACGAAGTAGAGCGTCGACTTAAACGGATACCAGTGTGTTCAAAGCAGCTCTGAGCCTACTGATTGTTTCGAACGAGAGCAACTTGTGTATTTTTACAAGTCGTTATTGGGTTTTTCTCAAATCCATTTTATGTTTCATCACCTGCAGTTTCACACCGACGGAATGACACGTCCTGCGATCAATATGACATAGATATCTATATCTTTTCGGGGCTCGTGTCCTCAAAGCTTGAGAAGATACAGATTTTGTGTCAGCGAGGCTGAAGCGAACATAACGCTTGATTAGGATGCCCGTCCGTGTATCTCTCCCCCTTCAGCTTTCGTGTTCGCTCGCTCCGAGCTTTGATCTGCCTCCTTTCAGCCAAGTTTCAAGCGTGCTTCCATCCATTGGAGTGTCAGTGAGATGCCCACAGTGTGATAAATCCATGTCCCAGCTCTCTATCGCAGCTGCTATTGATCCAACATGAAGCCGAATCCATTTCGTGGGATTCATTACCTTTAATAGGGTCATTTCACATTGTTTCTTCTAATTGACAGCCATTGTCTGAAGCCGTCCAGTCAAGCATATTGGGGAATTCATCAGAGCTTTATTGAGGCGCCTGTATGCCTCAATAATCCCTAATGAAAACAGCTCTTAAATAAAAGGCAAAAGAAGATCCAGTGGCAGGAAACCTGAAGGCAGTAATGACACTATCGATTCCTAATACGGGGCTTATTACCAGATAGCAGAGGACAGGCAAACAGTCTTTAATATAAAGGATCACCAGGGTTTCAGAGACATGCCATGATAACTGTTCACAAGATCATGTTCAGATTTAAACGTGCTCCAGGCTGCGATCTGTTTTCTGATATGAGCAGATTAACTAAAAATGAGACATCTGTCTTGAGTAGAGCGTCATGTAGCAATTTTGTTGTTCCCATTTTTTCAAGCTACAAAAGCTCCATTTATCATTTATTGAAGATGCCATATTCTACACTTTTGTAGTCATTGATTTTTTTTTTTTTTCTCCTGAAGGTCACTTTTTTGTTTTATTTTATTTTATTTCAACAGTTTTATAAATATTTCCTTTTCATAATTGCCATTCAGATATTTAGGGTCAATACAATTTCTTTTTTAATGTGTTTGTTAAAAGGAGAAGTTCAAAAATTTACAGATAATTTACTCACCCCCTTGTCATCCAAGATGTTCATGTCTTTCTTTCTTCAGTCATAAAGAAATTGTTTCTTGAGGAAAACATTCCAGAATTTCTCTCCATATAGTGGACTTCAATGGTGCCCCCAAGTTTAAGCTTCCAAAATGCAGTTTAAATGCAGCTTAAATGCAGCTTCATATGGCTGAAACTTATCTAGCAAAACAATTGGTCATTTTCAAAACAAATTGACAATTTATATACTTTGTAAGTATTTGCACATGCGTAGTCTGTGTAATCCAGGTCTATACAGTTAGGGTACACTCTTAAAAATAAAGGTGCTTTAAAAGGTTCTTCACAGCGATGCCATAGAAGAACCATTTTTGGTTCCACAAAGAAGCATTCAGTCAAAGATTTTTTAAAGAACCATCTCTTTCATAACTTTTTATAATCTGAAGAACCTTCTTTTGCCACAAAGAACCTTCTGTGAAACAGAAAGGTTCTTCAGATGTTTAAGGTTCTTTATGGAACCATTTAGACAAAAAAGGTTCTTCTATGGCATCATGAAGCACCTTTATTTTTAAGAGTGTATGTCAAAAAACTCCAGTCTCGTTTTCTTCTTCAGCATCAAAAACGACCTACATCGTTTGATGTTCTTTGCATGTTCACTTTGTAAACACACTGGGTTCGGTACTTCTGCAGCGATGTAGGATGATTTTAAAGTTGGGGAAGAAAACGAGATGGGAGTTTTTCGACATACCCTAACTGTATTGATTGTGTTGACCCGGAAAAAAACTGTTCACGCAGACCTAGACATTCGCGCATTTGAGGTTAAAAAGTATATAAATTGTCAATTTCTTTCGAAAATGACTGATCGTTTTTCTAGATAAGGCCCTTATTCCTTGGCTGGGATCATTTAGAGCCATTTGAAGTTGCATTTAAATGCCATTTTGGAAGTTCAAACTTCAGGGCATCGTTCAAGTCCACTATATGGAGATAATTCCTGAATTTCTTTCCTCAAGAAACATAATTGCTTATCAACTGAAGAAAGAAAGACACGAACATCTTGCATGACAAGGGGATGAGTAAATGATCTGTAAATTTTTGTTCTGGAAGTGAACTTCTCCTTTAATTGCAGTTATGTCTATGAAAGCTGCAATTATTGGATCAAAAATGCAGTAATATTGTGAAATTTCTGTCTCGATATTATCGTGGTCACATGACGATATGAAACAATAGGTCTTGCGGGCAAAAAGTGTAGTCTTTAAAATATATTTAAACTTCTTATTCTAACATAAAGGGTCTTTAAAGTTGTGTTTTGGGCCGTTATGACAGTATCTGTCAAATGAACTAAAACCAAAAGCACAATATGACTTAATCTTTTAATCAAGTCTGTTTTCGCTGCACATTTCGAAGCAAAGCGCGCACTTCGTTCAGGCAATCAGTTTGTGATCCGGTGTTTTTCATGCCTCAGCACGTCTCTGTTCTCAGTGATTAAATGCAGTGAACTCATTTATGGCACGCACTGTGAGTTTAGCGCACATTTGGGAACGCAATGGCCACCAGTTATGCTTTATTTTCATCGCAGATGATTACGCCATTTCACTAGTTTTGTAGTGAGGTGTGTTTTTGTAAGCCTGTTTTTAATGAAGCCTGATTTTTCCTTCAAAACAAAAGCTCTACTGCCATTTCCGTCAAAATAAAAGCTTAAAAGTGCAGTATGAATTTCTGACAGTTAGCGGTTTAAATGGATAACATTTCTGCAGTCCAAATTCAAAATATACCTTTTAAGTGTAGAAATTAATTTATTGTAATTTAACTACTGTAGTGTAAAGCAAAAACAATAAACATAGGAAATATTCATTTTCATTTATTTTGCAGTGCGTTTGTTTTACAAAATATGGCTATTACTGTTATTGTTGTTATTGTATTATCATTATTATATTTAAATTTGTTTGGCTTCCTAAAATACTGGTGTGAATGTAATTTAGACTGAGACAGTATATCACAAATAAAAAGAGGGTTGAGTCCCCTTTGAAGTTCAGGTAAAAGTCAATTCACTTCTTAGTTAAGAAGATGGGTTGGAGCTCTTAATTTTGAACTCTCAACGTGCATTAGATACAATAATTTAACTTTAAAATGTACTAAATTTTCCATGTTTTCCATATCTTTATTTGTCCTTTTTTTTTTTTTTTTTTTTTTTAATATTGCAATAAATATTGTATATTGGACTTCATACTATTGTAGCATGAGGTGTTGATATTGTTACATCCCTACAATTTAAAATAACTTTTTTTCTATTTTAGTATATTTTAAAATGTAATTTATTCCGTTGATGCAAAGCTACATTTTCAGCATAATTACTTTAGTCCTCAGTGTCACATGATCCTTCACAAATCACTCTAATATGCTGATTTGCTACTCAAGAAACATTTATTATCATTGTTAAAACAGCTGTGCTTCTTAATATTTTTGTGGAAACTGCAACAGTTTTTTTCTTTTAGAATTTTTTTAATGAATATAAAGTTCAAAAGAACAGAACTGATTTGGAATAGAAAATCTTGATCTTTTTTAGGTCTATTTAAAGCATCCTGGATTAATGAAAGTGTGAATTTCTTTTAAAAAAAAAAAAAAAAAAAAAAGTATCATACTGACTCCAGACTTTGGATTGGTGTATATGAGTATATCTGCAACCTTCCTATCTACAACCCTATTTCATCATCCATAGTACTCTAGAAAGGTGTGTGGATCCTTGGACGAAGTCATTTTATGTTAAATCAATAAGCATATATGCTCTTTCTTTCAATAAGATGCCTTTAAATAAACACTTAACTATTAATCAGTCTTTTCAAATCGGTGTAAAGCATATTTATGATATGGTATTGTGTAGCAGTTTGATCTGTGAATATTTTGTTACAAGTCAAGATGAATATTTATGCTGCAAGGTTTAAAAACCACATGCTGAATTTATTTGTGTTTTTCCTTTCATGACTACAGTTAATGTGACTGGAGATCGTTCAAGGCCATCTCTGAATAGCCCTTGTTTCTTATTGTGCAGTGAAATATTGGCCTTTTTGTGCATTTCTAATATTTTATCCATTTATGCAGCTTCCAATTTAACAATGCTACAGCACAAAGCATAAAACGCAACAAAACTAGCAACAACAAACATACCAATTAAACTGGATCTTTTACATAACAAATATGTTCGGGGTAACTTCAGGGCTCGAGGGCAGAAATTTTAGTGCTTGGAAAGCAGATTTTTTTTTCAATGTTAATATGCTGTTTCTGTTTCATTTTTAACCTTGTGTTTCAGGTTATCCACGCTACGATGTGATTGGGGACCACAGCAAAGGAGAATATCACCTATTGATCCAAAGGACCGAACTGACCGATGACGGCAGCTTTGAGTGTCAAGCCATCCAGGCTGCTACCAGATCTCGACCTGCTCGACTCACAGTTCTGGGTCAGTGTCACCTACACCAACAAACAGGCAAACAGTGTTTAGGGGTGTAACGATACATGTATTCGTACCGAACCGCCACGGTATGGGCATCTCGGTTCGATGCATCGGTTCGATGCAAAACAAAGCCAGGGTTCCCACGCTTCCTGGAAAACCTGGAAAATTGATGACTAATTTTCCAGTCCTGGAAAACACATGGAAAATGACAGAAAATGGAAAATGTCCTGGAAAATCTTGTAGTTGTCCTGGAAATGTATTATTTAAAAAAAAAAAAGATCAGAAACTGCTTATCTTTCTTTGGATCGTATGGCTGGATGATATGGCCAAAATTTACATCATGATAGATTTCTTCATTTCGATATGATATAATTTCGATATCGATATGAACAACATTTTAAAAAGCCTCAGAATTATTGCAAGAATGCCCTCAACAGATGTCTATACAAACTTCTGAAAAATGAATTTGCCAAGTCTATGAAACCTCCTTCTGTAAAACCATATAATATTTTAGGGGACAAAAAATGGTACAAATAAATGAATGTTCACCTTTTATTTGTATTTAGCCTTCAAATACAAATTCATTATCTGCCAGTAAGAGGCACTTTTGGAGCAGCAGAAACATCAGTTTCACCATTAACAGCTGTACACAAAGCAGCACTGTGCTCATGAACGCTACTTTTTTAGATAAAATGAAAATGCCATTGAAACTTTTCTGAAGACAGTCTCTTCCATTCAAAGATACATTAATTAAGAACTCCCGTGCCACATTTTGATTTTAAAAATGTGCAGCGCTCATGTTTATTCAAAGAAGTCAATCAGTGTGTGGGAAACACTGGTAATATATATTGAAATATTGAAAATCATATCACAGTTATCGAAAAAAATTATATTGTGAAATATATTGATATTGAATTATTGTCCAGCCCTATTGGATCGAAAAATGCAGTGGTCACCTCTAATTTTAAATGGCTATATACAGAAAATTTGCCCTGTAATAGAGCAATAAAATAGAGCTTGTTCATGTAGTCATATTTTCATTCTTTTAAGAAAAAATGAACAAATCGGAATTTGCTTGTAAAAAATCTGAATCAGCCATGAAAAATTAAGATTGGTGCATCAACTTCTGACTTTTGACAGTTTGAACATAATGTTCAACTTTAAGAGAAGTATTTCAGTAATTCAGTAACTTGTTAACTAATGATTTTGATTATTGTCAAAAGTAGGCTATTAGTACTTCTGTGCCATGTCAATACTGAAATTTTAAAAACGTAACAATAACAACCTTTCTGCAGTACTGATAATACCAAGTACAGACTCAATTCATACATGCTGATAGGCGGCTGCTTTAAAAAAATTCTGTGAATATTTATATCACTTTCTATGAGCAGTGATATGCAATGGCCAATCAGAGGCGTTTAATTAGTCAGAATCCCATCATTTTTCATTTGACCCTTTTAAAGCAACACTTAATTGAAAATATTTGAAGGATACATGCCAATATTTAAAAAAAATCTTTATTAAAAAAAAAATCTAATATTATTGTTAGCATAAATAATGAACCGATTTAATTTATTTTTATTTTCAAATAGGTAAATAAAATAATTTAACACTTCCAATATATTTTGTTTATTTTGCTATGGTACTGAAATTGGTTCTGAAAATTATTTGTTGTAATATATAATTAAGAGCTCATATTAAAGAGCTAATTTTATAGTTTATTCATGGCCATAAACTGTATGTCTTTAAAGACGTCTCGAGAGAGGAATAATATATTACTTCAGGGTGTTCTCTTTTGTCTTTTATTCTTGCCATAATTAAAATAAATGTCCTAAAAAAGTCCTGGAAAATGATCACTGAAAAAGAGTGGGAACCCTGAAAGCCCACTATATAGACAGTGACCATGTGCTGATTCTGAACGTGTCTCTCACTGACAAAGGAGTATAATTTAAAGGCATGCGCACTCAACTGTCTGCGAAATGGAGCTTTGTGCTCTTGTATACTACCTCTCTCATTCGGCACAAATCCAAATATTCCATAATATTTCTATATTTGCGATGCATCCAAATGCTAAACTATTATTTATTATGTAAATTATAGACTTTGTACTTCAGTCGCGTTCTAATGGTGACACACTGAGGCAGGCGTGCTGATGTTTGGTTCACTGTGTTTTATTTTGATGAAGTAGCCTACCAACTGCCCTTTCAGGTTAGCAATGTTAGAAGCCTGGAACTGATATGTTTTGTGTGTGTGTGTGTGTGTGTGTGTGTGTGTTCAACTTTCCTCATACCAGCAAAATCAACTTAAACAAAAAACAAATGTTGCTTTCTGCCATTTGAGTTTCCTTTCTGTCACAAAACAAAACTGAACTGAAGCTCAGCAAATATAGGCTACATTACGTGTAAGTTTTTTTTTTTTCTTGTCTATCAGTTAAAATTAAAATTAAACTAAATTAAAACTAAATTAAATATATTTCAAGTATTTATTCCTTATATGTATATATCTACTGTAGATTTTATAGCCTATATTTGACATTAATTTGTTATAATATTTAGTATTTTCACATGTATGTGGAAAAAATTGTAATTTGTACTACTGTCTAAAATAAATTAAAAGTAGTAGATGTTCTGTTGTACCGAAATCGTACTGAACCGTGACATTTATGTACCGTTACACCCCTAATAGATGTGCATGACGTCACAAACAAGTTCTGTGCTTAACTTTTTGCTTCTCTTTTCTAATTGAAACCTTTTTTGCACGAGTGCAGATAGACGGATTGATGGATGAACCGACAGACAGTCAGACAAATCAATACATACTTTAACTAGAATAGCACTCGAGCAGGAAAGAAGTAAAAGAAAGCAAGGCCCTCAGAACAAGAAAGCATGAAAAAGCACCGCCTCTGCAATACTGTGAATGTAGACAAGAACAAAGTCAATCTCTGAGTCAGATAAATGTGTGATATTCTGAAATCAGGGCTAATCAGCTTTAATAAGACACATTAGATATGTTTGCGATCGATAGAGGCCCTGACACAAATGCATTGCGTCAGCTTAGCTCCCAGGCAGCCCGACTCTGCCTGATTATCATTATCGATTTCTTTCTTTCCTTTGTTAAAACTATGATATATTCCAGAGGAATAAGTTCATTACGCCAGCCTCGGAGTAACAGCATTTTAAACCAGTAATCTGAGTCTAGACGCTTAAAGCCGAGCGAAGATGCCTGAGATTCTAGGTCCATTAAAATGATTAATTATAGATGAGAGGCCGCTCATTTGTTTTTATTTTTTGCTGGTCCGGTGGCAGCAGAGACAAATCATCGTGCTCCCCAGGGCAGAGCCATTAGCCTGACATGTAATCCCACACAAACTGGCTTACTTCTGAAAAGTTGCATACAAAACCGCAAGCGGCTCCTGAGCGAGGTAATGAACCTCGTGTAGGGACTCCGTCACCGTCAATCCCCTGTCACTTCCCTCCCGAGGGGAAGACGGCGCGTGACCACAATCAGATGCGCCGTTTGGTTTCGTTCGCTCTCTTTCTCTATCTCCCTTCTGACAGCAGAGATCTAGAGTGGTCTTTGCAACCTGATTGGATGCCTGGCCCGTGAAGTCTCAAACCTGTCTTTGCCACTTACGGAGAAAAATGGCTGTGGAGGCTTTTTCCAGACTTTGACTTTGAAGCCTGGTGTTTGGGTGTAAGTTCAGGGCTGCGATGCATTAATATGCCTAGGTCTCACATCGCGCTACGCCAGTGTGCAGCGGCCACTAAATGGCGTCTCCGGTCCCCCGCGGAGCCCTCATGCAAATTCTGAGTGAGTTCACGCTTTCTTTTATTCTCTTTCAAGCGGCACGGCTTCGCAATAAGGCTCTTGAACAATCAGTCTCGCTTTCGGACGCGCGCTTCCGCAATTACACAAGCGTGAACTCTGCAGCGGGGGGCCGGCTGACCTGCCGGAGTGACATTTGAACTTTGAACAGCCGTAGGAGAGTTGTGGGGTAACCCAGTTTGCTTTGTGGTGGCCAGGCTGCTGAATAAGACATGAGATGGGGATGGTACACATTGCTGAAGAAGGACCCCTGAGGCTAATTAGATCCAAGGAATTCCCCTAAAGCCAAGGCGAGGAGCTGGAGAGAGAGCGAGAGCCGCGGCGCAGCAACTCAGTGAACCGTGGGGAGAAACCCGAGCCACTTCCAAAGGTCACCATTGTTTAAAAAGAGCTACTGCAGTGTTTCTGTAAGCTCTCAGCATTTGTTCTGCTCATTGTCTTCAGAGTTAAAGAGCTTGTGCGATTTGGCTGCTTTCAGACTTAATTAGAGGCTTTCTTTCCTTCTTGACGCGATTTGATGCGAATGAAAACAAGGCTACGTGAAACAAAAGTACAGTTCGTTCAATGTGTCAAACTGCCTTAAAGTCAACATACAAGCAGAATTGAACCATTCACGTTATTAGAAACAATCTGCTGGTTATTTCAAAGAGAAAAGTTTGAAAATGACTCTCTCTCACTGAATTGACTTGTTGCTCTTTTGTTTCAACACCTTCCCTCTAAACACCTCCAGTCTGGTATGTATAGTGCAGATTTATCACTATACAATCAATTTGCATTGACAAAATTACGTTCAACCCTACATTATTTCTTGTTAATATGAATATGAACGCTCTTCATTTTCAATTTCCACGACCCAAGTAATGTTTAATATGCCTTATTCACAAATCAAAACTAAATTTGTAAAACAAAAAAGTAATACAAATTACTTATTAATTGATATTACATAAATTAATGCATTCTTTCTGTCTTTATTTTGGTTTGTAAACCCTAATTCAACACAAAAACTAATATACATGCTGTTTAAAAGCTTTATTTTTATTTATTTTAAAGTAGTACTGTCAAACGATTAATCGCGATTAATCGCATCCGGAATAAAAGTTTTTGTTTACATAATATGTGTGTGTACTGTGTATATTTATTATGTATATATAAATATACACACATGCATGTATGTAGTTAAGAAAAATGTTATGTTTATATATTAAAAATATGTATATATAATATCAATATTAAACAAATATAAATATATATACAGAGAAGTACATGGAAATATTTTCAAAATATATACTGCATGTGTGTGTGTATTTATATACATAATAAATATACACAGTATACACACAAATATTATGTGTACAAAAACTTTTATTTTGGATGCGATTAATCGTGATTAATCGTTTGACAGCACTGTTTTAAAGACTTTTATTCAGCAAGGACACATTGATCCAATGTGACAGTTAGGACTTTAATCATGTTAAAAAATAAGGTTTATGTTTTAAACAAATGCTTTTCTTTTGAACTTTTTATTTCTATTCTTTACTGACTGTCACATTTTCCACAGAAATATTAAGGAGCACAATTGCTTTCAATATTAATAATAAGAACAAATGTTTCTTGAGCAGCAAATGATCATATTAGAATGATTTCTGAAGGATCATGTAAGGATTAAATTACATTAATAAAGTATATTAAAATAAACAGTTATTTAAATTTGTATTCATATCTTAAATATTACTCTTTTTACTGTATTTAAATAAATGTGGCCTTGAGACTTTTTTTTTTTTTTTTTTACAAAAACATTACCAAATTACTAACCCAAACAACCCCTTTGAACAATAATGTAGATGTGCTAAAAGCCAGAAAACTCTCATTTTGAATCTAATTATGCAGTCAAGTAACATTAATTAGGCCTACATGTGAACTTCTCAGACTAGTAGTAGGAAAAGCTAGTGGATTAAAGCTTTGTACGAGATGTTATCCTCTGCCTTAAGAGTGTGTTGAACAAGCCACGTTAACCCATCCCAGAGGGAGACAAACATCAGTCCTAATGAGAGGAGACGGCAATTACTTGTAGTCTTTTAAAGAGGCTGTTCAGTTCCTCCTCTTCATGGATAAGACACCAGTCAGGGATCATCACCCGATTCTCAGAAAACTAGAATGGAAAGGTGGCCGAAAGAAGTCCTGTTGTCTTTTCCCCCCTTTTTTTAATGGGTTTCTCACCCTTTCGCAGCAAGCTAACTCACCCAGCTCTCTCCAAATACGTTCCCCGTCTCCTCATGTTAATGTCAGCACCAGCATTGGCCGCAAAAAGGCATATCGCAGCCAAACCGGGAACAGAGAAAGCAAACAATGCTGTGATGAAATTGAAAATGCAGAGTTCACAGATACAGGTCTCAACCCGAATAACAGCCAAATGCCATTGTTCGCTTTTTTTTTTCTTTTTTTTCCCTCCCCCCACTACATAGTACCCTTATTTTTAAATGCAAGAATTATCACCTCAGTCTGCAAGTGCAGTGGGTGGTATGAATTTTTCAAAATGTATTGAAGTTTGCAACAGCTGGTCCTCATTTCAAATGTTACACTTTGTTGAAGAGGCAGCAGGCATGCAGCAACATCTGCATCTCGTAGAAATGTGAATTCACAGACAGGTACATCATGCTACTGTGTCACAGCAGAATAAAAATTCTCACTAATGTGACATAGGTGCAAAACCTCAGCTAAGATATATGCAGTGTCTAAATGTAAATAACAGTAGGCATTGGTGAGTATATTATGTTGCCCATTTTACATTTACATATTTGGCAGATGCTTTTAATCCAAAGCAACTTACATTCTATTTAAGTTCCATATTTTATCATTTCTTACTCTACCTGGGATTAAAACCCATGACCTTTGTGTTGCTAGTGTCATGCTCTACTTTTTGAATGACATGATGATTTAAAATTTAAGGGCAACTATATATTTTAATTTATTTAGCAGTTAGCGCTGGTCTGTGTATTTGATTGGCTGAATGATGTTCCACATTGAGACGTTTCACTCATTTTGTGCGTAGGAATTTTTTCAGTGTCTCTTTCTGAGAGTTGGAATCATTTACTCAAATGATTCATTCAAAAACACTAATTTATTCTAGCACAAAACAAATGATTATCTTTGTGAATCAGTTATTGAATCATACACTCATCCAGTTTGTTCATGAACACAGACTATTTAGTCTTTTATGACTGATTCCTTGATTCAGTTGGTCACTTTATGAGTAAGTTACTGATTCAATGTCTTTATGAGTGTAACTGATTCAACGTTTTTTTTTTTTAATTGAATTTACTGTAAGTGAGTCATTTTAGTCCTTCCCTGAAATTATTCATTCAAAAACGCTAATTTATTCTAGCACAAAACAAATGACTGTCTTTGTGAATGAGTCATTGAATCATACACGCATCCAATTTATCCATAAACAGATTACTTCGTCTTTTATGACTGATTCATTGATTCAGTTGGTCACTTTAACAATAAGTTATTGATTCATTGTCTTTGAGTGTTATTGATTTGATAACTTTTTTTGAATTTGAATTTGCTATGAATGAGTCATTTGAATCATTCAGTTAAATGATTCATTCAAAAACACTAATTCATTCTAGAACAAACACTGTCTTTGTAAATGAATCATTGAATCATACACTCATCCAATTTGTTCATTAACACTGATTACTTCAAATCTTTTATGACTGATTCATTAATTCAGTTGGACATTTTATGAGTAAGTTATTGATTCATTGTCTTTGAGTGTCATTGATTCAATAGCTTTTTTTTGTTTGTTTGTTTTTTAATTTATGATGAGTGAGTCATTTGAATGATTCACTCAAATGAGTCATTGACTCACACACTCATCCAATTTGTTCATAAACACAGATTATTTCAAGTTTTAAAGACTGATTGATTGATTCAATTGGTCACTTTATGAGTAAGTTATTGATTCATTGTCTTTGAGTGTTATTGATAGCTTTTTTTATCAATAGCTTTTTTTTTTTTTTTTTTGAATTTATGATGAGTGAGTCATTTGAATGAGTCACTCAAATGAGTCATTGACTCACACACTCATCCAATTTGTTCATAAACACAGATTATTTAAAGTTTTAAAGACTGACTGATTGATTCAGTTGGTCACTTTGAGTAAGTTATTGATTCATTGTCTTTGAGTGTTATTGATTTGATAACTTTTTTTGAATTTGAATTTGTTATGAATGAGTCATTTGAATCACTCAGATGATTCATTCAAAAACACTAATTCATTCTAGAACAAAACAAGTGACTCTCCTTGTGAATGAGTCATTGAATCATGCACTTATACAATTTATTCATTAACACAGATTACTTCAAGTCTTTTATGATTGATTCATTGATTCATTGATCATTGATTATAAGTATGTTATAAGTTATAAGTTATTGATTCATTGACTTTGAGTGTTATTGATTCAGTAACTTGTGATCAAAGCTGAATTTTCAGCAATATTAGTCCAGTCTTCAGAGTCACACGATCCTTCAGAGATCATTGTAATATGCTGATTTTCTGCTCAAGAAATATTTCATATTATTGTTATTAGTGTTACAAGTATTAGCTGTACTGGTATTACTGCTTAATATTTGTAAATTAAAATGTGACGCATTTTGTTTTCAGGATTCTTTGATAAATAGAAAATTCAAAAACATTTATTTGAAATACAATGTCTTTACTGTCACTTTTGATCAGTTTAATGCATCTTTGCTGAATAAAAACATTATTTAAAAAAAAAAAAAGAAAAAACGTATTAACCCCTGGACAGCAGTGCATTTTAAGTCTGGATAGTACACACAATATTAACTATGTTTACTATGTCTCTGAAATTCCATTCGTAGATATTGCCGGATGTAACCGCACGATACAAATACAGATGCAATTAAGATCACATTGATGTATCATAGAGAGTAACAGGAAAGAAAAAGTACACCGTGACAGGCTCCTCCTGTACCGTAGAGCTCCCACAGGGCATGTGGAGCACGATACAGAGTTCTGATTAGAACGGAGCACTGCTGTTCACTGGCCTGTTCAGGCCAAAGGGCTCTCTGGTGTGGGCCACTTGGCCATGCGTGTCATCTCCGTACATGCTGTACTGTTTTTTTTTTTGGGGCGTCCTCCCAAGATGACTCCTGTTTCTGAGTATCAGACATCTCAGTGACATGCCTTCCCTCCCAGAGAAGCTTTTAAGGGAACTCGAGCAGAAGGAGTGGGATAAATCGCTCGCTCTCAATTCAGTGCTTGTGTCAATAACGGCACCCTGTAGTTAAAGCTCATCAAGCTGACATCTATTTATTTATTTATACTCGCTATTCATGTCATAACCAAAAAAACAAACATGCTGAACCTAAAGCGTAATTGAACTTTTAATATTCATCGCCTCCTCAGTAGATCTAGCTCAATACATGACAGCCTGTCTTTATATAATAATTAAGACAAATTAATGTGAAATGACAATACTAGTATTAAGTGAAATTAAGGAAATCTTAATGATAGTCAATTATCTGATGGATTGGCCAGAGCTTTCGGTATTAAAAGAAACAGTGTCTACTGAAACCTGAAGAACTTCCACAGATGTTTGTGAACAAACTATACAGTATCTCTTAAAAGTCTCACTTGAGGCTGTTTCCCTCGAACAGAGAGCGAACTGTCTGCAGTTGAAACACAGGCCCAAGGTCGGTCGGATGCTCTCACATTGATAAGCTGACGGGAGGATGTAAGACAATGATTTCAATTACAAAACAAACAGATAGTTTAGTGCCGCAAGGCCGTTCTGCCATTGTGCTGTTTAGTCAACATTACTCCACAAAAGTGACAATAAAAAGTGCAGCGATTATGTTGTTGAATGTGCAATTCAAGGTCGGTTAGTGCTTTATGTAATGCAGTTTCCATTAATTATGTTAAAAATAGTCCTGGATTTAACATTTCCTGCCCTTGTGTTAACATTTAAACTTTTGAAAATGTTATTTCACCTTGTTTATTCGATTTTAATTGGGTTTCCTACAGTTCATTTGAAACTAAGCGCCCCCTTTGTTAACAAACTGGCCTTGAGCGGGAACTTTCAAAAGGTGAAACGCCACAGCGTCATTATCTGATCAACACGAGCGCAGTTTCAAACAACACAGAGAAATATTTCACTTCAAATGCTTTTATTTAAATAAATGTTTGTGTCCTGGTAACAAGATCACATCTGCTCCTGTTTAAAGGGCTTTTATCGTGAACCTCTGTGAGTATTTTTAGTTAATTCACCTGAAAAAATAAAAACAAAAAAGAGGGATAATTGCTAAAGGCTGTGTGCCGCTGTGTGGTACAGCAACTGAACTCAGGATGAAAGTGATTAATCCACCGTGCTACCAATTCCTGCGAGAGAAAGACAGAGAGGGAACGAGAAAGGGAGAGAGAGACATCTCCAGATGTAAGACCAAATCCAGGTACATTATAAAATAGGTCACATTTCCCAGAATGCCCCTTCTCTCTTGTTTCCAAAATGAAATTGCTCCATTTTTCTCCTTCCACATGCTGAATGACTCGGGGTGTCTCAAGGGCCCGGTGTATCAAGAGGGCAGAGACAGAAGTAATTCGGTCCTGGCTGTTCGTTAGGCTCCGTGTGAGAGTTTCTCCCCACTCTGAACAGCAATTACGGCGGGATGATTAATCCATCGTGTTGACCAGCTCAACACAAAGAAGATGATTGGCTGCGTTAAGGCACCGCTTTGGAAGCCTCGCACCAGGGCATATTTGCAAACATGGCGGTCACAAGAAGGTTTAACACGGTTACGCCAGTCTCTGGCGCTCACAAGGAGAGCATGAACCATCTGGGATCCGTGCCACATGGAGAGTCACGGGATGCCATCCAAAGCTGCTTGGAAATGGCAGTGTGTGAATTCACACCATAATATATTGGCACTTAGCTTTCTGGAATTCTAGGACTTGAATGTTGGACTGCAATGCCAGCTCTCTCTCTCTCTCTCTCTTTCTCTCTCTAGTTCAACCCCATCAATAACTGAAACTTGAGCAGACAGACTGATTGACTTAACTGTTGTGCTCATTTGCATACACTTAGCCTCTGGTCTATCAGTCCCGGGAAACAATCCCAGCATGCAATTGTAAGCTATGTTTGTATCACTTGGAAAAAAAAAAAAACGAATGAGTTTGCTCTAAACAGGCAAAGCACTTAGGCGTTAAAACAAGCCGTTAAGGATTGCTTTGATGTCCAGATGGGGAAAGGAATATGACACTGACTTTAATTGCTCCTGGAAATGAGAGTGGATTCTGAGTGGATGGAAGTACTTTGAATTATCTGACGCTAATTTAAATGCAGCAAAGGGGTTTCATTCCAGTTTTCTATGACTGTTTTAGTGGAAAAACAAAAAACATCTGCATATCTATCTATCTATCTATCTATCTATCTATCATCTGTCTATCTGTCTGTCTGTTAAATACTATTACAAATTAATAATTATTACAATTTAAAAACTTTTCTATTTTAATATATTTCTGCTGAATTTTCAGCATCATTACTCCAATCTTCAATGTCACATGATCTTTCAGAAATCATTCCAATAAGCTGATTTGGTTCTCAAGATACATTTCTTATAATATGCGACCCTGGACCACAAAACCAGTCATAAGGGTCAATTTTTTGAAACTGAGATTTATATATCATCTTAAAGCTGAATAAATAAGCTTTTCGTTCATGCATGGTTTGTTAGTATAGGACAATAATTGAAAATCTGTAATCTGAGGGTGCAAAATAATAATAATAATAAAATAAAATTATTGAAAAAAAAATCAATAATTCAAAAAAAATCTTTAAAGTTGTCCAAATTAAGTTCTTAGCAATGCATGTTAGTAATCAAAAATTAGATTTTTATATATTTACAGTTGGAAATTTACTGAATATCTTCATGGAACTTGATCCTTACTTAAAATCCTAATGATTTTTGGCATAAAAGAAAATTTGATCATTTTGACCCATACAATCTACAGTATGATTGGCTGTTGCTACAAATATACCCGTGCTACTTAATGACTGGTTTTGTAGTCCAGGGTCACATATAATGTTGAAAACAGGTGTGCTAATATATTTGTGTGGAACCATGAATCATTTTTTTAGGATTCTTTAATGAATAGAAATATTTTAACATCATAAATGTCTTTGCTTTTGATCGCTTTTGGTCATGTTATCACATCCTTGTTGAAATAAAGGTTTATACTCTTTAAAAATAAATAAATAAATAAATAAATAAATATCTTACAGACCCCAAACGTTTACATAGAAATGTATATCTATTATATACTGCATATCATTTTCGTTTACATAATTTTGATACCTATTTATAATATTTGAGCTGCCTGTGTGGCTGCGTACACTTAAACAGATTTACTTTTCCATCACGACAGACCGAATCAGTTTTCTACTTTTCATTTTTCCTTACTCCTTCTTTATCTCTCTCTTTCTCTAATCTCTCCCACTCTCTCTATTTTTCTCCCTCTCCAAACCGTGCTGACAACTAGATGTGTCTGTGGCCTTTATACACGGAGGCAGAAGGGAAAAACTATTCATTCGTTCTGAGAACCGTATGATTTTTTTCAAGCCGGAGGGAGACTTGATTGGTTCCAGGGAAGAAACACCAGCTAACAAATCACACAGGGCTCCGTGCTCTGAGATCGTCGCGTAGCGCGAGGGACGAGTCTCCACGGTCTGATGTGCTACACAGAAAGATCTGAAGAGATGATGTCCAACGTCCTCCTTCAGAGACTTTCATTTCGTGAAGAAACATGGTCAAAACGTCCCCTTTGCACCCTAAACTTCGCTGTTACCATGGCACCTTGAAGTACCCAGTTGCACAAACTTACTGAGTGCCGTCTGATTGGCCAGAAATCTCGGCGAGAATAAAAGTTGGCAGAAGTCTAATCAGTAAGATATGAGTAATGGGGTCTCAGCTTCCCTCTTAATGAAGTCAGCATCTCTGGGACGTCCCCCAACAACAACCACCCCCAAGTCGGCCCATTCTGGCACCCTCAAATAGTCCCTCCTCTTCTCACGTCTTACTGCCCTCTCTTTTTTTCCAGTGCTCTCTCTGGAGCACTCAGGATGTAGCAGCTGCTTGTTGCCTTTGATTTAGACTTGCCCCAGATATGCTCCCTAATGAGCTGAGTGCCCAATCAATAATTTACCTGAGTCTGAGTGAGAAGCAGGCTGATCAGAGCTGTTTAAAAAGAGAACTGCAATCAGCGCTATTCAGAAACCTGTTTTTTGACTCATCCTTCCATTTCGCTCCCTCTCTCTCTCTTTCACTATGTGCCATTGTTTGTGAAACAAGAGGATAAACTTCTCGCTGATTTTTTTTATTTTATTTTTTTTCCCTCCAGTTCCTCCTGATGACCCTGTGATAATCGGAGCACCTGTGGTGAGCTTGCGTGCAGGCGACTCGCTGAACCTCACCTGCCATGCAGACAACGCCAAACCGGCTGCCTCCATTATCTGGATCCGTAATGGAGAGGTGCTGAACGGTGCCGCATACACCAAGGTACGGCAGATCCCTGCTGCTTGCAGTACCATGATGGAATCAGGGAGTGTGTCTCAAAATCATTTTAGGCATTATAAATGTGTTAAATCTTCAACTGAATGCACCTAGGTGCATGCTAGGATACCTAACGTTAAGTTGTACATTTGTTGAAAAAAACGATCTTAAACAGTTATGTATAAATGATTAATAATACATAAAGACCTCAATGTCATTGTCACTGAAGGTCTGTTCATCAGAAAAGATAAGTGGCATTTTTTGCTTAAAAAAAATAAAAGCACTGTTGCAAGTAATATTGCAGAACAGGTCATTGTTATTAGTGGCTGTTATTATTGGTAGTATATTGTAAATATTATTCTTATTTACTACTCATTTGAACCCTTTTAACATTTTTGTAAAATACCGTTATTACAAACAATATTATTGATTATACTTTTTACACTATTCCTATTCATAAAGTAGATCATGGTCAAGATCTCATCTGTTATATAAAGTAACAAGTTTAATTTCATTTGAATATCTTTATTTATATAGCCTATATGACGCACATGCACAGGACTGTGGGAAATCGAAGGCAGCGAAGGATACATCTATGCTGCCTTCAAAATTCGATCAAAAGAAGGTACCTCCGGAGACAGGAAGTAAAGCAGAATGTGGATTCGGACGTTCCTTGATGCTTGTTTTGATTCAGCTCAGATGTGTGTGTGACAAACAAAATGATACCTGAAACATTTTGATTTGATTCAAAAAGATTTCCTCAAATGTTTTGACATAGTTCAAAATGTGCATGTGATACCCAAAAAAAGTTTGATTCAATTCAAGCAAGATTTGTGAGTTCAAACATTTCACAAAAACTGTCTTGAGTGTTTCATTTCAAATTGAATGATCTTTCATGCCCAAAATGTTGTTTTGAATGTTTTAGATTCAGCTTGTGCATCTGATGCTTGAAAACGTCTTGAAAACGAAACAGTTCAAACATACATATAATGTCCAAAAATGCTGTACCGAATATTCATTTCAAAGTGAATGATCAAGTCTGTGATGCTCAAAAGTGTTGTATTAAAGAAGTCCACTTCCAAAACAAAGATTCACATATAATGTACCCCCTTGTCATCCAAGACGTTCATGTCTATCTTTCTTTAGTCGTAAAGAAATTTTTTGAGGAAAACATTTCTGCATTTTTCTCCATATAATGGACTGATATGGTGCCCCGATTTTGAACTTCCAAAATGTAGTTTAAATGCGGCTTCAAACGATCCCAAATGCAGTTGTAAACAATCCCAGCTGAGGGAGAAGGGTCTTATCTAGCATAACGATCGGTTATTTTCATAAAAATAATACAATTTATATACTTTTTAATGCCAAACGCTCGTCTTGTCTTACTCTGCCTGGACTGTTTTTGTTCCGGTTCATGACAGTTAGGGAATGTCAAAAAACTCCCATCTCATGTTCTCCCTCAACTTTGAAATCACCCTATATCGCTGTTTTACATTTTTTGTTAAGGGTGTTTGATCTTCTTTGCATGTTCACTTTGCAAAGACTGGGTCGGAACTTCTGCAGCGATGTAGGATGATTTTGAAATGATTTTTGAAGTTGAGGGAGAAAATACGATTGGAGTTTTTCGATATACCCTAACTGTTTTGAGTCAGAATACACAAAGTTCAGGGTGAGAAAGGCAAGACGAGCGTTTGTGATTAAAAAGTATTTAAATTGTATTTTTTTTATGAAAATAACCAGTCGTTTCACTAGATAAGACTTCCTTGGCTAGAATCGTTTACAACCACATTTGGGATCGTTTTAAGCTGCATTTAAACTGCCTTTTGGACATGCCCCTCCATTATATGGAGAAAAATGCAGAAATGTTTTCCTCAAAAAAAAAACATAATTTCTTTACAACTGAAGAAAGAAAGACATGAACATCTTGGATGACATTATATGTGAATCTTTGTTTTGGAAGTGGACTTCTCTTTTAAATGTTTTAGGTTTCATTCAGGGCTCTACGCTTACTTTTCTTTTACTTAAAAGAAAATGTAAAATTTTAGGAGCACCTTCTAATCAGTGATCCAAAAATCTGATCAAATGAATATTTGACTCCTTAAAGTGATTTATGGGGGAATTTAGTTTTTATCTTTGTAATGGCATTTTTCTAACTTTATTAAAAGTATGTCATCTTTTATGTAATTTTTTTTTTAAATTATATTTTTAAGCTTTTTAAAATTTATAATTAAAACAACAGAATAAGAACAAGTAAAATAAGTTACCAATGAAATGAAATCGGTATTAACAAAATTCATTTGTACACAGGTGGCATAGAAGAATACAAAAGTGGCTTGTAGGTGTATTTTCATGTTTAATGAGGCTCAGCGGTGGCATGAGTGCAATCAAATTCATAAATTCATGTTGAGATTAATGTTTTAAATGTAAACTTTTGAATACAGAAATATTAAATGTTTAAAATAACTAAAAATATACTTTAAAAAGGAAACTAAATCTGCCAGTAGGTGGCAGCAAGTCACTGATTTAATTACTGAATCATTCATTCATTTGATTTGTTCGAACGGCTGATTCATTCAGGAATAAAGCAAGTGGCTGTCTTTATGAATGGGAAATTTAATCATTGACTCACTAGATTCGTTTAAAAACGCAAAATGCAAAATGGAAACGCAAAACGCAAATGCAACTGAAATGGTCGCACTGTAGAGCCTTGTAGTTTGAACATTCAAAAACTCCTATCATAAATAACAAGTTTTATTCATTTATGGTTAAACCATGACTTGAATGTGCCCATGACCAAGAATACATATTTGAGTGTTTAAACATGTACTTACAGAATGCTGTCTAAAAACATTTAAATTCAATATGAAGGTTCAAGCGCTTCTATGACAGCAAAAAATGCTATCTACGTGAATAACTGCGTAGGTGTGGAGACACGGCCTGTATATTTGACAGTATTTTATTTTATTTTTTTGCCCACAGTTGATATTTTCAATATTACCCCTCTATTACTTGTCAAAAAAAGAGTCTCTCATGAAATCCTGCACTCCGCCTGACTGCGTGTCCTCGAAACGCTCGGCTCTGTCAAATTAATGACAAGTGAGGACTAATTTTTAATTTAATCCTTGGGGCAAAGTGAAGCTGTAATGCAGTGCTTTAAATATGTCATAATGGAAAGACATTCCAGCACTCCATTATGAATGTATTCCTCAGCAATTTGCTCAGTTTGTCAGCTTTAGGGAGAAAATTGAGAGAGCAGGAAATGTGTTTAAAGGGCCGCTCGTACTATGATTGGAGAGCGTAATCTGCTCATTTTGAGTAAGCTGAACCCCTCAGCACCCACCGGAGAGAGTCCCTTCATTAATTAACCAGACCTAATTTAGACACAAGCAAGCTAGACAGGTTACCTCTTTTTTTCCCAACAGAAGTAGCGCTTTCAAATCTGTTCTACACTTGGGAGACTCTTTTAAATCCTTCTGAAATCAAGTGCCTCCATGAGACAGATAAAAACAAAGCTATTCACATCTCTAAACTCATGCCAGTGTAAACTGGATATTAGATGTTGTTTTAATGAAAATAGGAGTGTTATAAAACAGCCTACAGAACTGAGGAGAGGAATGTACAGAGGAATTACTTTGGATTAATCTGTTAAACATGTTCAGAGGTGCTGGTTCAACCTCCTGCTTCTTCCGTTTTCACAGTAAATGTGTGTTTTTCCTTGCCGCAACTCAGTGTGTCAACACGATTAAAGATGAATTGAGATCACAGGATGGTTTTACACTGATTTTCAGCTTCATCTATTGAATTGTCACCACAGTCAGACAGAAAATCAACAGCGCTGACAAAATAACCATAATGCATTTAATCACACACTTATCCGATGTGTGCGCATTAGCCCTTTTGTCATATTGGTGTTGCTATAGGAGCATCTCAAATTCACTTGGTTTATTTGTTTGTATATTTATTTATTTATGGGACCTTCAAAAGTTTTTACATTTTATTTTAACTATTTTTACTTATTTATTGGATCACAAATACAGTAAAATCTGCAATATTGTGAAATATTATTACAATATAAAATATCCATTTTCTGTTTTATTATACTTACAAATTTTATTTATTTCTGTGGTGACAAAACTAAATTTTCAGTAGCCGTTAATACAAACTTCAGTGTCACATGATCCTTCAGAAATCATTTAAATATGTTGATTTGCTGTTCAAGAAGCATTTATGATTACTGTATTATCACAATTGAAGATTGTTCAATATTTATGGATTTATTTACATTTTTATATATATTTTGATCTACATGAACATTGATTTATTGTTTGAGGACAGGTAGTTGATGTAATTTTATACACTGATAAAAATGATTCTGTGGTGTAGTAAATACAACAGTAAAACAAATTTAATTTCTACATGAAAAAGTTAGATCAGGCAATAATTAATAAAAAAAAAAAAAAAAAGAAAAGTTCTATATTGGTACTTAATTCAAGCTTATGTAAGTTAAAGCGTAAATATAAATGTGATAAAATGAAGTAAAACCTGCTCAAATTTTTTGATACTGGCGTTCTGTCATGCACTGGGATATGAATAATTAATAAGGTAGACTTTTCCCCCAGTTTTCCAGTTTTTAGAGTTTTAGTTGTTAGATTTAGTAACTTGTGATTTTGTTCCATCTGGAGTTCATTTTCTCTTCAAAATGACACATTCATACTCAAACATGATCCACAGAATATTACCGTCATTCTGTATTGTGTACCAAGTATTGAAGTCTCTGTGTTCGGATGAGTGTCGCTTTAATGATTATGTAGATATGGTGTCTACACGATATCTATTGTAGAATTTACTTACACTTTAAAAGCATGGTTTATTTAGGTGTTATATTAAGTAAAATTAAAGTATTGCCAAGTAAGCTTTGACTTTATTTTTTATTTTTTTTTACTCAAACGTTTACTGGCCAAGCTAAATTACTTATTTTAGATTTTATTAATTTTATACAGTTTTATGCAAAAGTTTAGGAAACCCCTGCAGAATCTGTGAAAATTTTAATAAAATAAGAGAGATCATTCAAAATGCATTCTGTTTTTTTCCTGAGTAAGATATTTACATAAAAGATGTTTACATATAGTCCTTTACATATAAGTTTGTGAACCCTTGGTTCTTAATACTGTGTGTGGTTACTTGGATGATCTACGACTGTTTTATTTATTTATTTATTTATTTATTTATTTATTTATTTATTTATTTATTTATTTATTTATTTATTTATTTATTTTTTGTGATGTTCGTTTATGAGTCCCTTGTTTGTTCTGAACAGTTAAACTGAGCACTGTTCTTAAGAAAAATCCTCCAGGTCCTGCAGATTCTTCAGTTTTCCAGCATCTTTTGCATATTTGAAATCTTTCCAGCAGTAACTTTATGGTTTGGGAGCCGGGGGGCGGGGGTGAAAACTTTTGAACAGGATGAAGCTGTCCAGATTTTTCTTATTTTGTTGAAATATAATTTTTTTCCATTTAGTACTGCCCTTCGGAAGCAACAGAAGATACTTGCGTGTTTCCCGGAAGACAAATTAATTGCAATTTACCTTGATCTTTAAATTCAAAAAGTTTTCACCCCCCGGCTCTTAATGCATCGTGTTTCCTTCTGGAGCATCAGTGAATGTTTGAACCTTATGTAATAGTTGTGTTTGAGTCCCTCAATTGTCCTCAGTGTGAAAAGATGGATCTCAAAATCATGTAGTCATGAAAGGGTGGTGCTAGAAAGGGTTTACATATGCAAAAGATTCTGGAAAACTGAAGAATCTGCAGGACCTGGAGGATTTTTCTGAAGAACAGTGCTCAGTTCAACTGTTCAGAACAAACAAGGGACTCTTGAACAACCACCACAAAAAATAAAAAATAAAAAATAAAATAAAAAATCAGCCATAGATCATCCCGGTAACTACACACGGTATTAAGAACTAAGGGATCCCAAACTTTTGCAGGGGGTTATTTTAATAATTTCAGCCATTCTTTTTTGTTAAAGTTATTCACATTTTCACAGATTCTGCAAGGGGTTCCCAAACTTTTGCAAAACTGTAATTATATATAATTAAGTAATATATATTTAATTTCTTTATAATGGTTAAGTTCAATAGTAAGTAGATTGTAAAATTTACTTAAAATGTGTTAGTACAAATTGTTATGAAGATTTTTCTTAAGTAAATCCTTCAAGTTTTTTTTTTTTTCAGTGCACCAATAAAATGAACAGCAGTGAAATGTAAAGAACACAGTAGTGATCATCTCTGATCTGTTTCAAAGTGGAAATATTGTTGTTTTCACAACAAATGGCAGGTTAAAGTATGGGAATGCTGTCTCTCATCTCTCAAAATCAGTGGGAAAAAAAAAGTCTCATATCTGTGTTTTGGATTGAGTTTAACTTGATTATGTGCCTAAAACTTTGATTTATAACTGAACGCAGTGAATGTCTAATGACTGGAGAGCCTTGTCTCATCATAACACAATTACCTTTTAGAAGAATGTCAGATGATAATAGCACGAGAGATTTGAATTTTTCATTTTTCTCCAGGAATCGAGCTCCACTCTGAACACTCTTTATTGCGTTATTTGATTAATTCTGCGAGAGAAGCTGTTATAGCTGCTAGGCTGACGGGTGTTTTAGATGAAGTCAATATCCTTCAAATATCTGTACCAATTTTTTAATAATCTTTCCTCAATCAACACGGTTCCTCCACAATAGCTTGAATACCAGAGCGTGAAAGTGCAGGTAATATTGCCGTGAATAAGCTGCTTTGTGACTGACATATGAAGTGTGTAACTTCCAATGAAAGATTCCTCAATACAGGTTTCAACACAGAGCTAGTCTGATAACAAAGCAAACATTTCATGTTCATTTGGTACTCGAGACTCAAGGGTTGTTGGGTAGATGGTTTGTTCTGAGACTTCCAACTGAGAGGAGCTGATTGCGAGTCCGCAATCTGTTTTTGACCTACGCTCAAGAGGACGCCCAAGGATAGACCATCTTGAATTGTTTAGCTTGTTTTTTTTTTTACTTTTTTCCCCTGTGAATATGATTGACCATCTGCAAAATGCCGCTCCGTGACACTTTAAGGCTCACAATGCTTGTGTTTTGACGCAGACGCTGTTGCGAGATGGCAGAAGAGAAAGCACGGTCAGCACGCTCCACATCTCCGCGTCGAACATCGAGAGCGGCCAGCAGATCACCTGCCGTGCTTCCAACAAAGCGGCGCCCAACGGCAAGGAGGCCACGGTCACCATCGACATCCAACGTGAGTGAATCTTCCACCGACCGCACTTCTGTTCAAACACAATTAGCGGCAGACACGTTCAAGCTCACGTTCCCCTTCCAAATCCCGCGACCTGCATTCTGTTCTGAGCGTTTCTTGTGTTTTCCTGTCTGTGTGGATAAATTATTCACATGTGAAAATCCGCTATGTGCTGTCCTATTTTCTTTATCCAAACAGCCGTTGTGTATGCATGCGATCTGATGTCTGAGCACATGTCGTACTTCGCTCCACAGACACACAAGACTTGACACAATTTTTGTTTTGCCTTGTTTTTTGTCTTGGGGAAGCAATTGTGAAAGTGACAGTTTCTCTGTACGCAGCATACAGGGACGTTTCTAAGCTTTAAGCCGGTTATTGTGGACGTAAGTGCTAATTGTTCGTTTTTAAATGTCGGAAGAATTGAACACGGCCAGATCCTGCTTCTGTATACAGGCGTTTCGTTTATTTTTATTTATAGCAGTCTGTCAAAAGTGTATCTGAAAGCGTTAAAATGAAAGGCCTTAACTAATTCAGCGCAAAGATTAGCTTGTGATGAAATATTTCTGACAATGTATGCATAGGGAACAAAGGCGTTCTTTCAGCTCTCTCAAGTGTTGAAAGATATTAACTCTGACTAATAAAGCAGAAAATATATCATATTGAACGATCCAAAAGTTCTGACAGCTCCTTTCTTCACGTCCGTAAAGTCTGTTTTATTGCCCAGAAGGAATGCACCTCAGCACAATGGAGCTCAAATTCTGAATTGAAAGCGGAAAACGTTTGTGTTTTTTTTTTTTGCCTCTCCAGACTCGGCTCAAATCGTTTTGTCATGCAAAACAATAGAAGAGTTTAACTGTAAGCCTCTTTCCTCCCTTGATTGGTCAGTTTTGACGATGTCGCCACTTTGAGGGCCAATGAAATCCTTTGTTTAATTAATCATGATTGGAAAACATCAAACCAGCCAGGTTTCAGATTATATCCACTCTTCACCAAGGCTCCATTTATTTGATAAAAAATACAGTATTTTAATATTTAAAAGTGTAATTTATAGCAATGATGGCAAAGCTGAATTTTCATCATTACTCCAGTTTTAAGTGTCACATGATCCTTCAGAAATCATTCTAATATGCTGATTTGCTGGTCAAGAAACATTTCTTTTTTTTTTTTTTTTTTTGTAGAAACCATGATACACTGCCATTCAAAAGTTTTGTGTAAGTATGAAAAAAAATTAGGACTGTCAAACAATTAATCATGTTTAATTGCATACAAAATAAAAGTTTGAATTTGCCTAATATATGTGTGCATACTGTGTGTATAATTATCATGTTTATATAAATGCAAACACATTCATGTATATGTATATTTAAGAAATATTTACAAGTATATGTATTTATTATAATTTTTATATAATTTATATTATATATAAATATAATTTTTTGTACATAACATATTTCTCTTTAATATATACATTAATTTGTGTGTATTTATATATACATAATGATAACATCATGTACATGATACATAATATACATAATGATTTATTTTGTATGCGATTAATCGCGATTAATCGTTTGACAGCCCTAAAAAAATATTATTTTGTTAAGCAAGGATGCATTAAATTGGTCAAAAGTGACAGTAATAAAACATTTATAATATTACTAAATATTTATATTTCATATAAATGCTGTTGTATTGAACTTTATTAGTTATAATTTTATATCTAATATTTGTATCTAATATATAATATATATTAGATATAAATATAAATATTTTGTACATAAATAACATTTCTCTTTAATATAAACATTCATTTAGGTTTATTTATATACATAATGATTACACACAGTACACACACATATATTAGGCAAACTCAAACTTTTATTTTGTATGCAATTAATCGCGATTAATCGTTTGACAGCCCTAAAAAAATCATTATTTTGTTAAGCAAGGATGCATTAAATTGATCAGAAGTGACAGTAAAAACATTTATAATATTGCTAAATATTTTTATTTCATATAAATGCTGCTGTATTGAACTTTATTCATCAATATTAATGAGTCAAATGAATTTAGTGTCATGAATTGAACACCAAATCAGCATATTAGACTGATTTCTGATCATGTGACACATTCATGTGACACTGAGGACTGGTGTAATGGTTGCTGAAAATTCAGCTTTGCATCACAGGAATAAATTATATTTTAAAATATATTCAAATAGAAGAGTTGTAATATTAATTTACATTATTATTTAATGTATTTAAATAAAATCAGCCTTAAGCACAAGAAACATTTTTTTTTAACTTTATAAAATCTTAATTCCACACCAGTGTATGTGTAAGTCAGTGAAATTGCCACAAATAAGCTAACTGCTGCTGTCAAGATTCATTTAGCTCACGAGTCATGGAGGCTCACTTGAACTTCCCTTTAGCCATCTTTATCAGAATAATTTACGCCGTGTCTAACCTGAGCCCATGCGCTCTGGTGTTTGAGATGTGGCCGGTCTAACGCGAGGAAGCAGTTCAGTGAAGTGGAGACCCCGCTGTAGGCCACACATTGGAAGAACATGTGCTGGGTAAATAAGTGATGACTGAGAGCAGAGAGGTGCTAGAACCTTTGGGCCACAGCAGCCCATAGGGAGCTCCAACAGGCACCAGGGGCGCTTTCCTAACACTTCATGCCATCAATATTTATAAAAGACAGCTGTTAAGTGAGGTGCAATGAAGGAAATGTGTTTTGTGGCAGAGCTGGCAAAAGATGTTTTCCACTGTTCCCAGAGATTACTTACTGAAATCAGTTTCATTATGTCTTGCATGCTGTTTTTTCCATTTATCCTTCTCTGTAGGTAATTGCCCAACAGCAACAGATATAAATTGCACTGGCCTGATCTAATACAGCGATGTGAAAGAGTTGCAAGAGTTCATCAGCAGAACGGGAGAATGTTTAAATTTCATTTCGTCTAAAGTTTTAGCATTCCGCCTAAAGTGTATGGCTAATAAACAGCACGGATCTGTGGGTAGATGACTCACCAGTGACCTAAATAAGCGTGTTGCTTTTCACATTTCTGCTGTACTCTGGCCCTTCTTTTCATACCAGACAGAAAACACTTGCTTCTAATCATATGTAAGCTCTTAGCTGTGAAAGCAATGGCCTATTCATCAGGGTTCCTGCAGAACCAGTTTCATCTATACTGACCCTGCGGTGAATCACAACCGTTGCTGTATGACCACTTGGGTTGTCCTTCTGACCAACAATAATCTGGATCGTGATGAGCCACAAAACCCTTTTCATCTGCTACATTTACGTTGGTGGTGCGCATTCACAACCAAAATAAAAAAATGCGCTGTGTAAATGAGTTCAGACCGCTCATTTGCTTACCGACATTGTTGACAGCACAGTACAGTCACCGTTTTTGATTGGCTAACTGTAATATTATTAAGATTTCCATTCAAACAGAAAATACAAATCTAGGTTATGTGCTGCTAGTTTTACAGCAAAACGCAAAACTGTGACATTTCATTCACTGATGCGCTGCACTTGCGCTCTTCACTAGAGCACCTGGCAACCCAGCAGCATAAAAGCTTGATGATTTTAGGGTTTTTTTAGACGATTTTTATATATATATATTTTTTTTTTATTTATTTTTATTTTTTTTAATGTTGTTACATTTATTTAAGTCTTTACAGTCACTTTTGATTTGTTTAATCCATCCTTGCTAAATTTTTGCTCTTTTCTTTCATACCAAAAATGTACGTATATATAAGAAATATGAAATAAATATTTTAGCAAATATTAAAAATATAGATAATATGTATGATTATTAAATCAAATAACATGGAATATTTTTCTATATTTATATATTTTCTATTGAATATTTTTTTTTATATTCATTGAAAAATGTGAGCTAACTAAAAAAAAATAACAAAACAAAAAAACAGAGTAATAAATGTGTAATTTAATCATCATCTAAAGATTTAGTTTAATATTATAATTTTATATTTTATAAAATTGAAATTGAGACAATTCATTTAACACATTAAAAGTCACTCATACAGTCATTTTGTGGGATTTCTAATTATTCACTGAAAGCTAAAAGTTTTTTCAGGTACCAGAAATGCTCTCAGGTTTTAAGTGGACTAAATGTGCAGATGGAATTCTTCATAAAACCAGCTGCACCATCATCAAACCAGAATAAACCTACCAGGTCCATTTAGTAAATTTAGGCAACTAGTGTTGATTTGTCCAGACTGCAAATTCAGGCTAAAATCTGCTTAAAAGTTTCATACTGTATTCTAGCTTTAAATGATTAGTTCACTCCTGAATTAAAGTTTCCTGATAATTTGCTCACCCCCATTCAACATCTAAGATGTTCATATCTTTCTTTCTTCAGTTGACGAAATTGAGGTTTTAGAGGAAAACATTCAAGGATTTTTTTCCATATAGTGGACTCTTTCAGGTACCAAAAATGCTCTCAGGTTTTAAGTGGACTAAATGTGCAGATGGAATTCTTCGTAACTCCAGCTGTACCATCATCAGACCAGAATAAACCAACCAGGTCCATTTAGTAAATTCAGAGTGGTTTTAGCCAGTCTGTTCAGCAGGGAAACCATTTCTTTCTCTGCGCATTTCTTTAATCAGTTTGGCCCTGAGCAGATGGTCTTTCAGTGTGCCAGAGTTAAGGGTTCGTATCGCTCCTCATTGATATGGGTGCTACTTTTTAATTAGTCTGACACCCTTCGAGACTTCTATTCTAGATTCCATTGATTATTTCCATGGAAGCGTACATTCAAAAAAAAAGAAAAAAAAAAAATTGACAATGGTGAGTAATGGAAATTTGGAGATGTTTCTTGGTGGTTCCTCTCCTTACAACACCATTTGATAAGGATCTCTGGACTCAAGCAATCTTCATAGGCTAGATGCACAAATTAATTTGCAACGTGTTGACATTCACATCTCCAACACTCTTCTTCTTCCATTCACATGTTCTCTCTTTAAAGGTCATCAGTGCCTCTGAACCACATTCAGTAATTAAAACTTCCCCATTAAACAACACGTTTCATATTTCATAAAAGCTTGCAGCCCACATCAATCTGCGTCCACACTTCACTTTATCCCCTTTAGTTTTTCCTCCGTCTTACGATTCAAAAGAGATTTGGCTTTATCGTAAAGGCGCCTAATATTCTTCACAGCAAGTGCTGCCGATAATGCCGTCTGACCCTTTGCTCGAACGTGGCGTGCAGATCTTTCTCGCCGTTAGCTTGTGGGCCTTGGCGTACCGGTTCGTTTAAGAATTAGCACCCAGGAGAGCGGCTCTCCGCTTCTCAAAGTAATTGCCTTGTAAATAAGAGTGGGTTTGAAACAATGCTGTTTGTTAGGAATAATTAATGACCACATGTGCACATGGAGCCGCGTCTGGAGGCCTCTCGTGAGCTCCTGTCGGGTGAACGCACTCACTCCACACAAAGGAAACTGACAAGAGGTGCTTTATCAAGCTCAAGGAAACACTCACTTGCATCCCCCCTTGAGTCCTCTATCCAAAATAGATGCATGCCTCTACGTTTAGAGGACATGGCTGTTTTGGATGCGTATTTGCATGCGATTATTTTTCGGATTTACAGAAACCTAGAAACCTCCCTAAATCCCAGTGAAGCCCCAGTCCAGCACAAGCTTCATTTAAAATGAATGACCACAAATCAATGTTGATTCTGTACCATCTGAGGACCTGGTATGTTTTCGCAGAAACCCATGTGGACTAATTGCACTGAGCCTTGTGACATAGTTTCGTTTTCAAATACTGCAGCTTGTTTCTGTAGATGCCACTTATAATGAGTGTCAGCAAGAAGATCTGGAATCATAGTCTGAAGCTAAAAAATCAGAGTGGGTATCCATCATAATTTTCTGTGAAATCTGTTATTTCAGACTGCCCAAAATCTGCAAACTGGCTCTGACTTTCGCCAACTAGTGTTGATTTGTCCAGACTGCAAATTCAGGCTAAAATCTGTTTAAAGGGGTCCTATTATACTAAGTCTTGACTTTGTTTTGGGGGTGTACTAGAACATGCTTTCATGCTTGGTGGTTCGAAAAAAGCATTATTTTTAACATAATTTACATTATTGCAATACATTTCTCCCAGCCTGGCACATAAGGCTCGATTAGTTCTGGGTTTAATGAAGGCCCGCCTTCTGAAAAATGAAATGTGTTGTGATTGGTTAGCTGTCCCACTGCATTGCAATTGGCGAACAGTTTAGACAGTGTTTCAGTACTGCCACGCCCCTTGTCAAAGAAACAACTGTTAGCGCAAGCTAGATTAAAGTGATTCTTACATTTTAAATATGGATATTTTTCTTACAAAAACGCATCGATTCGCTACAGGAGTCCTTTATTAACCCCCCGGAGCCATGTGAGGTACTTTTTATTATGGACGGATGCATATTATTGGACTTGTTTTGGACTGCTGATGAGAAACACCCGTCTATGCCATTCTAAAGCTTGGGAGTGCCAGGATAATTTTTAATATAACTCAGATTGCATTCGACTGAAAGAAGGAAGTCATATGCACCTAGGATGCATGGAGGGTGAGTAAATAATACGCTACAGTAGTGTTGGTACAGTTGGTACAGTAGTGGGTCCTATCATCAGCCTGTGAAATCGCCAATATTTGATATTATGGTGCTAATGTATTTAATTATTTACATACTTAGTTTCATTGCCTGAAACCAGCTCCAGCATAAGGCTAAAAGCAACCTAACATTATCAAAGAAGCCTAGCCTAGCCTATTCTAGTGCAAGTTTATGCATTTTAAAAAACACTCGCGTTATAAGGGAAGCTATCTACACTGTATGATGAAAAAATCTCTTACCACACACTGCACATGTCTGCGGTGCGTTACAGCTCTGACGCGGCAACCGGAGTAGATCGCGGCTTCGCCATGTGTTTTGACCCCCTGTACTGCACACGTCTGTGGAACGTCACAGCTCTGAAGTGGCCACTCTAGTCAATGCTTGTGTTTATACCCGCCGCGCTGTGGCTTGTTAAAGCGGTTCGCGGTGCTGTGTCACTAAAGTTAGGCTAATCCCCCAACCTCCCTTCAACAATTCGAATTTCCGTGGGTGGGATTTCATTTAATATATTCTAATGGACCGCGTTGTGACATCATTGTATGTGGAAAACAAACATTGTAGTCCAAAGGAGCCGTTCGTTGTAGTTCTTGAAAAGGGATTATTTAAAAACGAAATATCTCCTTTTGGAGTGGACTTTGAGATTTGTAACTTTGTAGATCTTTTTTTATGCCCAAAGATACACACCACACACTGACTAAAGTTCAAAAAGTGAAAAAGCATAATAGCACCCCTTTAAAAGTTGCATACTGTATTCTAGCCTTAAATAATTAGTTCACGCCTGAATTAAAGTTTCCTGATAATTTGCTCACCCCCATCCAACATCTAAGATGTTCATGTCTTTCTTTCTTCAGTTGAAGAAATTGAGGTTTTTGAGGAAAACATTCAAGGATTTTTTCCATATAGTGGACTTAAATGGGGATCAACAGGTTGAAGGTTCAAATTGCAGTTTCATTGCAGCTTCAAAGAGCGCTACACAATCCCAGCAGAGAAATAAGGGTCTTATCTAGCAAAACGATCGGTGATTTTCTAAAACAAAATAAATAAAAATGTATATACTTCTTAACCACAAATGCTTGTCTTACACTAGCTCTTTGATGCACGTCCATGACTTCATGCATTACGTAATCATGTTGGAAAGGTCATGCTTGGTTCTTTGTCTATGTACTTCGATTCAAAAAGGTAGGGTGGGGTGAAAAACTCATTTTCTCCTCCAACTTCAAAATCATCTTACATTGTTGTTTTACCTTTTTTTGTGAAGGGCGTTTGACTTTCTTTGTACATTCGCTTTGTAAACACTGGGTCGGTACTTCCACCTAGGTCACACATGACCTTTCCAGTGTCAAAGCACACAGTATTAATACAAATATTTTAGCTAAAATTTATTTTTATTTTTTTTAGATAAAGTTAATACTTGTTTAAAACAATCACTTTAGCAAAGTTTATACTATTTTCTGCTTATTTTGATAAATAAAATAATTAATTTTTGTTCAATAAATATGTTGTTCATTAAAATATTAATATAAGACATGTTTTAAAATACAGAAACAAAATTATTTTTAAATGTAAAGTCATGGATGTCATGTCAAAGAATGTCATGTCAACAAATGAAAAAGTCAGCCTTCTATTCGTGTTAATTATTGTGCCTTTTAGCCCCAACAGCAGGGATGCTTTTTAGCCCAAATACCATACTTTTACATATTCTTTTATTTAAAAACTGCTGTTTTAATTATCTTAAACAAAATTGAAAATCATTAAGAAGACCTTTGTCTCAAGATATATACTGAATAATTTTAACAATTCTCATTTGCTACTTAAATCTACGACATTTTTTAAAAACATCAAATATTAGATCAAGTAAGCACAGAATCGACTTTGTGCTGCTGCCCTCAATCGGGTCAAGGATCAGACAATTTTGCTTGTGTATGCTGAAAAGCGAATGTTTTGGAAAGTGCTACGGCACATTTTTCTGCTATCTAGTGGTTTGGATGAAAATAATATCACCCTATAAATTGTATTTTTTTTTTTTTTATATATAAAATGACAGATTGTTTCGTTAAATAAGACCCTTATTCCTCACCTGGGATTGTGTGCAGCCCTCTGAAGCTGAATTGAATCTGCAGTTTGGATCCTAAATCCGCTAATCCACACTGAAGTCTTAATTTCTTTACGACTGATTAAAGAAAAACATGAACATCTTGGATGTCTTTTGTCTTATTATTAAAGATTAAATATTTTTCATTTGACAAATTTCTTTAAGACAGGTAATGCATTTATTTATCTGTTTTAAAAGACTGGAAAAAGGGCATCAATGAGCAATTCTTATTTATAAGTCAAATTCACTTAGAAATAGACATTCAACAGGTTCACTGGGGGAAAAAAAGAAACTGGTGTAGAAACAATGTACATTTAGAAACTGCTTTACAAAAGTAAGACTGAACTAATATTTTCTTGTAAATCATACTCCAGTAGTTTGTTTTATTTACACCTTTGAAAAATAATTTTTTACAGTGATGACCGTTGGACATCAGGCGGTTCAAGGTAATTCATGTTAACGCAGAGAACACGCTTCATTATTTTTATCAACTGTCAGCCCTTGAAAGTAGTAATAATCTGCATTCTCATGAGTGACTTACATGGTGCACTGAACAGAAACGTCTGAGCCGTAATAAGTAGAAAGTTGTCCAAGTAGTCCATTTCTCATTTGCTAACCGCTCGTGCCGTATCACTGTTATTGTTTCTCTAATGCGTCCGAATGTGCTGCTTTTTCCTTTCAGTGTTCTGCAGAAAAGCTGCAGGTTAGTTTTAAATGACTAGTCCCGCGCCATAAGGCATTATGAATGAAACATCTGTCCCAGGTACAAATACGTTGGGCGAGTGACGGGAGCAGACTGCTAATGAGAAATCAGACCCAGCACTGTGTCTGTGGCTTTCCAGAGGCCTCTAATCACATTCAGACCTGTGGGAGGTGACAGATCTGTCCACTGCGCTTTGACAGGACTGGGGCAGATTGTAGAAGCTTTTCTCATATTAAAGTTTCAGGATTTTGGGGGGAAAAACAGCAGGAGGAACCACTGCTGTCTGGAATCGCTGTGATTTGTCGGCATGTCGCTGATGTTTCTACCGCTGGCCTAGTTAATGTCCAACATGCCCTGTGTCCAAACAAACACACGGCACAATCATGCTTTCACAGACAGTTCCTTCGGCTCTGAGCATGTCAGCGCCTGTCTGTCCGCTGTCACTTCCTGTCTATCTGCTGTCAGTCCTGTCTGTCTGTTAGGGGTTTGGGTGTGTGTAATTGGGAAGGAGGGAGCGGAAGCAAACTCTGGCAAAGTGGGATAGCCTTGATCCAACCTGCATATTTCAAACTTTCTTTTGATTTAATTGAAACTGCCAGATTTTTAACGAGAATTCCAGCACCGCATTAAACTCAACTAAATAAAATGTAATTGTCGTCTGAAACGGCTCGATAAAAAGTCTGGGGGTAAATATCACTTTTGCTTAATGTGAATTTGGCCGCTGTTTGTTTAATTTGTGTAATCAATCTATTTGTTCGTTTTGCCGAAAACTCTCTTTAATCATGCTCATTTTAAAAGTTGTTTAAATTCTAATTCAGCAATTAGAAGGCAAGTTACAGCGCCAATTAATCTTAATGCAAAGTAGCTCCCATTACCAAGAAAAAGAATAATCAAGCCGTTCCCACTTTTTAGAGTATTTTTAGTTTGTTCTTTAATCTGCAATTAATCTTTCTGACGAGTGTTTATTAATGAGTGTTTTGCGGAAAAGCTGAAGTTGACCGGCCCTCTCTGCTTCTCCAGATTTCCCACTGGTGAACCTCTCCGTGGAACCGCAGCCTGTTCTGGAAGGCAATCTGGTCAAGTTCCACTGTGCCGCTAAAGCGAATCCCCCTGTCACTCATTACAGGTGAGAGCTCACACACACAGACCAGAAACTGGTTTTCTTTCTCAGTATCTCATTCTTTCACTCTCCTGATGTTTTTCTCCTGATGCCTTCACAGAAAAACCACATGAATTTCACATGCGAACACACGTTCATCACGTATGCATGCAAAGCAGCATGATAAATTAATGTGTTTTTGCTTGTGATTGTATGGAAATAGCAACTGAGGCACAATGTGACACATTGAGAGCTTGTGCTCTGAAACCACCCAAAAATCATATGCAAATTTAGTGATTTGAAATTTATGTTTTTTCTGCATGCATTTACTTGTACTCTATATATAAAAAAAAAAAAATCAAAAAAAAAAAAAAAAAAAAAAAAAAACACGTGGGCAATGGCTCTACAGCAAGTTTTAATTTCTTTTAATTTATTTCTTTATTTCTGGTTGTGGCATCACAATGTGGTAAAAGCTGATCCAATAAATAAATTGTGATCCAGTACTTCAATATGCTTTGCAGAGATAAAGCCTCAGAGTGATTTTGGCATCATGGCTCAAATTTGTTTCATTCCTCTACAAAAACGGTTTTATCTATTGACACGAAACACATAACTTTGTGTCAGCACAGCCTGAAGATGATCTGACTCGATTTTGGTGAAAATTGGATGAACGGTCGTGGAGGAGTTCGAAAAAGTAGTTTTTCAACATAAATCAAAATGGCAGACAAGACATTCATTTGACTATGGCAAAATTGGTATCGATGTTCTCGGCATTAACCAAGGAATAGTATGAGACCAATCTCTTTGCAAAAGGCTAATGCAATCAAAAGTTGGTAAAAACTTTTTACCAAAAGGTGGCGCTGTTACCAAATTGATGTGGCTTGGTCAGTGTGAGGTGACAATGGAACATACAAATTTTGGTTTAAGTATGTTTTACGCTTTGCAGAGATACAGCCTCAGATGGCATCTTTCCAGCAAATTTGTTGATGCGTTAAATGAAAACCGCTTCGAATAGCAAAAATCTATGATCTGAAGATCATCCGAGTCAAATTTGGTGAAAATCGAACCAACGGTCTAGGAGGAGTTGCGAAAAAGCAGGTTTTCAACATTAATCAGAATGGCGGACAGGAAGTTCAGCCAATTTTAGCATGACCCAAGGAATATATTGAGATCTCTTTCATTACAATAGGCCAATTTAATGAAATGTTATGTTACCATTTTTACTTAAAAACATAAGAGACTTCTTCCAGAAAAAAAAAAAAAAAAAAATCTTCCCAGAAGTGATAACACAGTGATTTGAGGAATCAATTAAGTCCTCAGTTGTTTTTGATCATTTCATCCTGAAAACTGCCACTGTATCAGACGTAACTTGTTGGTTTACATTTTGTTTCATGATTTTGCTGGAAAGTCTTCATCATATAGAGAGAGACAGTGTCACACATAACATCTTTTTAATCAGCGTAGAGTGAGAGATGATCTCACCTGCCGCCCCGTCAGAGTTTCATACATTATTCATGCCAGAGAGGTCTAAAGAAGACGCACAGACCGGCACACACCAGACTCTTGTGCCTGTGCCCTCAGCCAGCTGGACAAAGAATCTCCAAAGCTCAGAGGACACTGTGTGTCTCCTGTCTCTTGACCTGCTGCAGCAGGCTTCAGATGCATGCTGTGCCACAGCCGAACCCTCGGCCAAATGTAATGTCATGAAATCATCAATCAAGCGCGAGGAAGCCCTCCACACGGAGACTGGCTTCTCGGAGAAACACAGCATTTGAATTCACACTGCAGGAACACAGAAGCCCAACTAATTACGAAGAAAGTCATTACTGATTGCGGGAGATTTCCTGTGGGCATTACACCGTTCCTCTGAGAGGATTAGAGCTGCCTCACTAGAAAGAGGAAGGATTATTTTCACTAGCCAATATTTTATTCATGTTCATTTTGTTTACATAAATATGGAAATTAATTTAACTTTGTTTTATTTTGTTTTTATGTAAGACAAAATGTAACGTTTCTTATTGGAGGCGTCCAGTCCAGCCGCTCACAGAAATAAAACCCATCACTGTCCTCCTGTGGCATTTGAAATGAGATTAGTGAAGCTGTAAATTAATTAGCGGAAATAAAGCCTTTATGTTCGGCGGTCATGATGGCCATTTAAGACCCTGAGTATTTTTCATTCATGGCTTTTCATAATTCCGCAGAGCAGTTTTTATGTCTAATGGAATCTGGCATGACGTGATCGACTCAATGGATTTTTCAATGGCTGATGCCGAAACAGCGGGGCGAAAAAGTAGCATTTTTACCTATTTTTTCATTCCAAACAATATTATAAGCTTAATTTGGGTGAATAGAACGGACATGACTTTGTATGTCCTATTTAAATGACTAAGTATTTATTATGTCCCTCTTTTGCTTTAATGACAACAGACACATTTTGGTGTAGAACCTGATGATCATGATTTGAGAACATCTTGCGTTTCAATGGAAAACTCATGATCAATGTCATACATTTCCTGATTGATGGTGACCTACAAATAGTACAGAATAATATTTAAAATAAGTACGTCACAACTTTTTCCCACATTTAAATTCTGTGTTTTGAATCACATATTTTCAGTGTAGATTCAGACTTTTAAACCCTCACGTTTGTTCAAAACAGCGTGTTGATTACAATGGTTAGTTCCGTTCTGCCTTTGATTGGCACTAGTTTCTTTAGCAGAGCAAAAAATATGCTAAAAAGTAATCCACTATTTATAAATAATGTAATTTAATTACATTTTCATTTATTAACCCAATGTAATAAATCATGCAGCCAGTCTGAATATCGAAATAGCGATCTTGTTCATATGATATTGCTTAAGCGTCACTACATATTAGGGATGTGCTGAACAGTGATTCCGTAAGCAGAAATGCACGTAAAACAAATAATGTGTTCTACTCAGCCACTAAAAGGACATGGTTATCCGTTTGCTAGCGGTAGCCTGTTACACTACATTGCATAACATAAAATTTCACTTACCACATAAACAGAGTAAGGAGAGATGACTGATAGGACAATGGTGAATGATCTGCAGATCCTGAGCACCAATAACAAAAATCTAATCTTGTAAAATGTGTGGTAAGTACTGCCGCTCCGTAGTATGCACAGAGTATGTGTGATTGCGAATCTTGAAAGTGAAAGTAAAAAGCAAGTGCACATTCAAAAAACATTATCAATGCCCACTATTTAGATACAGTAAAATTACCCAATGATATAATTGTGATAGGATGCATTGAAATATATATTTTTTTCCTTTAGGTGTTTCATACGCGTCATATACAAAATTACTTAGAGTACAAAAGCCATTTAAAATGCCTATAAGCTGGACTCAGCAGAGAAAGCACAGCATCGTCGCAGTGAGGCAGTGTATATGTATGTGAAATTCACAGTGACAGTGAAATTGCATAAAGACTTCCGTTCTTTCTTTTCAAAGAATGTGGCCTTTCGTTTATCTTAAACCTAGACTAAAATAACACCTTGAAATGTGAAGCCATCACAAAGAGTTCAATAAAAGCCACTGTGCTCAAAAATGTAGCCACAACCTTGCTATAGAGAAGAAAATAGAGTGTGTATTTTAATTCTATCTACGATTGTTTGTTTTTTTTTCCCTTGAACTCTCAGAGTGGAAAAGTGGGGCGTGAATGGATGGAATCAGACACGCCGCTTTTCTGCCTGTGAATAAAGTATGTGCTTCGTGTCCCTCCAGGGGCTTTCTGTCAGCGCTGGTGTTGGCGGCTTTGTTCTGGCGTAGGTGATTTGTCTTGTCTTATCCTCATTTGTCACCTCTGAAGTGTCTAATGGAAGACGCTCTGTTGGGCGTGTCGAACATTTGATGTGAACATGTGGCTTTGCAGCTTGGCATCGGTGGGCATCGGCGTCCACGTGGCTGATTGCTTGTTTTGGCGGAGACGGTTCGAACCACCCAGCGTTTTAATTCGAAATGCGGCGGATCACAGACAGCCCTCCTGCAGCATCTTAAAAAAAAACCAAACAATTTCTTTTCCACGGGTGTTGTATCGGCTTACACCTTCAGAGGATTCTTTTTTATTCTAGGGTTTGTACATATACTATTGCTGTTGAATTATGTAGAGAAAGCAGCAAACACATGGATTTGATCTGTGCATTGTGAAGGTTTGAGAGCACGGTTTGTCTTTCTGGCTGAAGTTTGGACATCTTTTATTTGTGGTTACTTTACTGTTTTGTTCTCACGTCTCTTGCCGAGATAAAGTTGTCACAGCTCTGTGTATAACACAATGTTTTTATCTTTGAATATGTCAAGATTCAGCCCTCATCTGAGCTATAGGAAGTGCCTCCCTGGCAGGAGGATGCTGTAATTTTTCAAACTGCTCTGGGTCTTGATTAAATTAAAGTAAGACAGTTAATCACTTAAATGTCAAAGATCCATGGAAATTGTTCACAGCACTTTTTCCTATTTTAGCACCAAATACAGGATTAAAATAATTTCATAAACAGCTTACGCTGACTACTGGCACCATTGGAATTGATGAAATTGAATTTTCCTAACAGGATGTAATAAGCCCTTTCCGCCGTTCGTTTGAATCCGTGATGAGACCCGCTGTGATCCAGAGTAATCTCTTCATGTTAGATGCTTTTGATGGTTAATCAATTGCCACTGGATTAGCTACACGTTCACAATCCCATACATTTGAATGAAAAGGATACCTGTCCATCTCTGCGGAAAAAAAATAAAAAATTCTCCTGGCCTCTTTTCTTTTCTCCCATTCTCACCGTATTTTAAGCTGGTCAGAGTGTTTCCTCTTGAGATTGGCAGGTGAAGCCATCAGCCCTGTCCTGTGTGTGGATCTCTCTCATGTGGTTGAGTTCACATGGAGGCTACTGTACCCAGAGGAAACTCAGTGGAAAAGAAAGTTACTGTTGGAGCCGTGGCCTAGGGGTCAGCACACATTCAGCCTTGGTGTGCATGTAGGCGGTGTGACTTTGAGTCTTGGTTGAAGTGGGCAGGCAGAGCTGCTGGTGAGAGCAGATGTGCGAATGAGCGAGGTGGCATTCACAAATGACTCGTTCTTCCGTTCGAAGCAACTAGGCGAAGCGCAGTGAAATGGAACCGATTTTTAAGACTAGTTTTAATTTGACAAGTCATTTTAAAAATGAAACAGTCATTTGCATGAGACTCAGACAAAACAATGTTCAAAAGAAGTCCATTAGATCAGCAGTTAAAACATAATGTTTATATTTAGCAAGGATGCATTAAAATGATTAAAAGTGACAGCAAAACATTTACCATGTTTCAAATAAATACTGTTCTTTAGATATTCATCAAAGATTAATGGAAAAAAGCAACCTGATCTCATGATGAAAACATGCCTGTGGGAACTTTTTTGCGAGACGCAAAATATGTACCGCCATATATGTTTTGACATATTTGATATGAAATGTCCAAAGAGTGGCACTAAAAGAGTGTTTGTTTTTTTCCCCTGAACAGATGAACGCACATATGGTATGTTTTTTGTGACACTGGTCTTGACCGTGTCACCACAGTTCTTACTTGAAATGACGCCCCTCAAAACGCGACTGGGTTCCTTTTTTTGGCTAGTTTTAAGTAGCAGTTGGGCAGGTTTTGTTGTGAAAAACTGGCACCCCTGAATGTGACGTAAAAACACAATCGCAAGCGTGCCATTTTAGCTTGTTTTTCTATCTCTCATCTTTCAGCTCTTTCATCATGAGTCATGGTTTTCACAGGATTCGTACCCAATGATTCTGCATCCTAGTTCCGTGCCGGCTGTGCCCGAGCAAGCTTGTTACATCCAAAAAACAAAACATATGGAGCTGTAATCATAACTGTGTACTGTGTGGCTGTTTTACCACCTCTAGTGTTAATTTTACAGAGCAAGCTTGCTACTGAGTCATTTTTAGGACTAGCTTTAATTTGACAAGTCATTTTAAAAATGAAATGGTTATTTGCAACTCAGACAAAACAAATTGTGCAAAACTAAAATATAATGCTTATATTTAGAAAGGATGCATTAAAACATTTGCTGACCCAAAATATGTGTCGTCATGTACGTTTTGAGACATATTTGATGTGAAATGTCCACTGATTATTTTTTGAACAAACGTTGATGAATGTACACGTGTATGTTTTATGTGATGTTGGTTTTGTGCGTGTCACCACAGTTCTGACTTGAAATGATAGTTGAGTGGCGCTATAGCTCAGTGACATTTTAAAATAACGTACCATCTTCACTAAACCTAAACCTACCCGATAGTATGAACAAAAGCAAATGTGACCAGTGTTGCCAATCTGCGGTTTTCCCGCCGAATTGGGCTACTTCAACACTGTTGCCATGGGTTGTTTTTAATGTCCTCAGGTGAAGCGACCCCAATAATGTAATATTTAGCCCCTGGAATGCTAATGTGAAGAGGGGAACCCTGCCAAAGACATGTATTTTACCTCCCGGAATTTTAACAGTGGACCCCCCTCAAAACGCGATTGAGCTACTTTTGGGTTAGTTTTGAGTAGCAATTGGGCGTTTTTTGTTGTAAAATCATGGCAACTTTAAATGTGAAGTAAAAACGCAATCGCAGGCATGTCGTTTTAGCTTGCTTTTCGATCTCTCTTTCAGCTTTTTGATCATGAGTCATGTTTTTCACGGGATTCATACCCAAAGATTCTGCATCCTAAGTCCAATTCCATGCTGGCTAAGATACCGAGCAAGCTGGTTACATCCGGAAAGCGAAACATATGGAGCTATAATCATCAACTGTGTAAGAAAACCATTACAAGTACTTGCTGTTTTACCACCCCTAGTGTTAATTTCCGTTGGAAACTGCAGTGATATGTACTTATTAGTATGTTTCGCGTCTTGCAAAAACATTCCCACAGGTACGTTTTTGTTATGAGAACAGGTAGGAAAGAAGATAATAAAAACATTTTGTGCATTTGAGCATGTTTTTATGTTCTTGAGAACTGTTTTTTACATTTTAAATTGTAATAATATTTATTTTTTTAATAGTATTTTTGGTAAGTATAAGAGCCTTCTTTTAAAACCAAGTCAAAATTTTATCAACCCCAAAGTTTTAAACAGTAATGTGTGTAAACAAGAAAACACACACACACACACGTTTTTTTTTTGTTCATAATTCGTTGTAAATAAGATTTTATAATGATAATAAAGATATACCTTGCTTTTGGCACCTCATTTTTAAAAATGTTGCCAAGACATGGCAAAATATATTTTTGTCCAGCAGAAAACAGGAAACTTTTGTTACACTCTGCTGCCAATAAAAGTGATGAAAAGACCAAACACAAAAAGAAGTTGTGTCGAGTACATTCATTACACCAAATTCTTTTTATTTCTGTAACACTGTCCACTTTAACTTCACAGATGCAAACAAAAGTCCATCTGCTTAGTTCTTGATCTTCCCATCTGAATCCAGAGCAGCAGCGTTCGTTTGTGTTGTCCGTGGTTTCTCCCTTTCCTTTTCACATTTCACTATAATGACCGCAGCATCAAAGGGTGCCAATGATAGAGGCACCATCTAAAAACCTCTTAATGTGTTCCTGTTATTCTTCCGCCAAAGAAGAGACGGCCTGCCGACAGGACGAAAATAAAAAGGCCCAAATAAAAAAAAAAAAAAATACATGCGGCGTCCTGAAAATTACGTTAGACACTCTTAAGGATGCTTTTGTTGTTTCAGTGCACCATGCAAATAAGACATGATCTCAGTCATTTGCCCATGAAAAAAACCTTTCTTGTCGCCTTTGATCTTTAGAGCAGATCTGGGAAAAAAAAAAAAAAAAAAAAAAAAAAAAAAACCTTGGCAATGTCCATCGGGGATGTTCATTTTCTTGCTCTGTTTTTGCCTCTGATGGATAATTAGATGGGCGAAGGGGGGAAACATGATCACAGACGCAACGGGAGACACTTATGAGGTGCTGGTTGATCATTCCTTCTTCACCGAGCCGGTATCCTGTGAGGTCACCAATGCCCTGGGCAGCACCAACATCAGCCGAAACGTGGATGTTTACTGTGAGTTTAACTGTGGCGTATACAGTGGTGGCCAAAATTATTAGAACACTAGTATTTTCACCAGCTGATGAGATATCAGTTTACATTTCCAAACATTCATTTTGCCATTAATTGTAAGAATCCAGGGAGATTTTTCTTTGCACAAGGAGATGCTTCAAGAGACCTACCTGCAAAGCTACCTGAAAACCTATGCATCTAGGACAAAAGCTGCTTTAAACACAGTGTTCGTTTTGACAGCAAATTTTGATTTAGTCTTAACCATAGTCTTTTGACTAAAATGCCATTTAGTCATGTTTTAGTCATCTGGAATTGTTTTTAGTTTTAGTCTAGTTTTATTCGACTAAATATCATAAGATACATACAGTAGATTTAGATTTAAGATACATACAGTAGATTTAGTAGGCTAAATCTAATAGGTTTAGTTACAGTGTAATGCATTTATTAAGCATTTCTCTAAAATTACCAACTAATTGTATAGGTTTGATATTAACGTTTTATCATGATAGACACAGATTTAAATGCAAAAATGCATGATACATGTCCGATATTCTCCCGACTGTTTACATTCACCTAAAACGTAACCGAGTGTGTTTATATGAATACTCGTCAAAACGGACAATTTGACATCATTTTGTGTGCATTCTCCGTTAAAGAGACTGCTTGGGTGTTTGCGCTCAGAAAACCGGACCGAATTGAGCTCTATTTTGCATCGTCAAATTTATCCATATGTCTGCTCTTCTGTTACTCCCAGATATTGACATTTTTCAACGTTTTATGAGACGCGCAGCAAATGTATGCTAGCTTATGTCCCTCCGGATAGATCAATAGGCTATGATGCTGTTCAAACGTACGCATCTAACCTCCTAACCACGCAGCAGACTCATTCTCAATGAATCCCTTCCCAAATCGTCCCTCCCCAACATGTTTTGTCTCGTTTTTATTCGTTGACACATTTTCGTCATAGTTTTTGTCATTCAAAACAAGTTCATTTCGTTATCGCCTCATTTTTGTCAGTGAAAAAATGTTGACACAAATTTTGACGAAAATGATTCGTCAACGAAATTAACACCGTTTAAACGCAAAGGATGGTCACATCAAATGTTGATTTAATTTAGTTAATAGAAGTTAATTGATAAAAAAAATCTATTTATGACATTATTTTTAATAGCATCCTCGTTTTACAGCACTTTTAACTGTACTGTAGCTTTGCAGGTAGGTTTCTTAAAGCATCTTGGAGAGGTTGCCACAGTTCTTCTGGATTTAGTCTTAGTCTTAGACAGTTTGTTCTGTTTCTTCATGTCATTCCACGCAGACTGGATGATAATAAGATCAGATCTGTATGTGGAGCACTGGCTGTTGTCAGACTCCTTGTGCAAACAAAAATCTCACATATTTTTGATTATTACAATTAATGGCAAAATTAATGTTTGGAAATGTAAACTAATATTTTCTACTGACACGCTACAGAAAAAGATAGAAATAACTGACTTAAAACCATTTTTTTATCTGGCGGATATGCTAGTGTTCTAATAATTTTGGCCACCACTGTAGATACATTTATCCTAAAGGAACGGTTTATTCAAAAATTATTAATTCTAAATATTTTGTCTTTTCTTCCATGAATGTTCTTTTGCATATAGCAAAAGTAAATAATATGTGTATGTATCTGTGTTGTAGTCGGGCCCCGTCTGGCTGCTGAACCCCAGAGCCTCCAGGTGGATCGGGGATCTGATGCCGTGTTCAGTTGCGCTTGGATTGGAAACCCTTCGCTCACCATTGTATGGATGAAAAGGGGTCATGGAGTTGTACGTAATTTACTCTGCACTACTCATAAAACACATAACAGGGATGTGCAAAAATTGCTGTGTTATGGTCTCTATAGAAACCCATGTTAAAACTCTGACTGAACTCTATATATACTATAAAATTGTGCGCAGGGTTAAGCCGTGCTGTTGTTGGCTGCCACAGTAAAGGCAATGAACTTCCTTACATTTAAATTCAAATGTCAAATCTGCATTCTGTTTGTTACACCAAATCAAACTTAATTGGAATTTAACGTGCATTCTCAATTAAATTCTGAATTGCACACAGCCCTAATTTATAGAATTGTATTCGGTTCTCCATCTGGACGTGATGAATGTATCCGGCGCACACGTGACTGATCTATTTTTGATGATGACAACAGCTGTGACAGTTGAGTTTCAAGGGCTAATGGACCCTCAGTAGAGCACATTGTGTTTGTGTAGGTCGTCATCTGTTAGGATAGCACAACTGATGTCGAGATGAAGTCAAAACTCAAGAAAGAAGCTGTATTTGTGACTACAGTGATGGTTAATTATAGATGCAGTTCTGCTTCATGTATTTGCTTCAAAAAAAAAAAAAAAAGACAAGCAAGAGAAAACTTTTTAACGATCTCGACAAAGTTTACTCAGACTGTGGCGTTGTTTTTTTTTTCAAACATCTGTTACCTTGCAGGTGCTAAGCAATGAGAACACCTTGACACTAAAGGCTGTGAGACAGGAGGACGCCGGGAAATACGTATGTCGAGCTGTGGTGCCGCGCGTGGGAGTGGGAGAGAAGGAGGTCACGCTTACTGTCAACGGTAAATATTTTCAGCGCTTTGTTTATATTCAGTCTGTCCATCTGATCAGGACCCTTCAGTGAATTCTCATTTGCTTCGGCTTTTGATTGCTTTGACTCACAAGAGCTGGAAGAGGCTCTCAAAAGCAGGATCAGGCCACATTTCACTCAGGCTAAAGGGGATGTTTTCTACACTGTTTAGCTTGGCAATAACTAAAACATGCTCTATGACCCTCAGAGATATGGGCGCCGTAATCAGGAGAGATGATCTTGAATCGCTCTCATCATTTCTTCTCACTCGTCAATAGATGACAAACTCTGGGCACATGAGGCTGTGTGATTTGCTTTAAGGACTCTACCAGGTTTCTGAATCAATATGGGCATATTGATTAATCCCACACTTCAAGAAGTGTCTTCCCCAGAAATGTAATCAAAAAAAATATCACAGGCCATTCTGGACAGCTCGAATACGATACCAGCAAAAGCCATATACATATGTGTTTTGGTTGTTTTGTTTTGTCTTGCTGTAGGCGTCATTTTATTGGTTATTCTCTCTCTAGAGGAGCTCATGAAAAAGTGTTATGGAGCTTTGTATGCTTTATCCATTTGTTTTGATGGAAACTTTTAAGTCCTAAGGGCTTTGCAATAACACCGGCCTGCTCCTGTGAGGCAATAAGCCTGTTCAACGCTCTATGAATTCTTAATCTTTTCTGTTTTTCCTCTTGTGGTGTTACAAGGTTGAGATCTGGGACGGGTCGGCGTTTGTGACTTTGTGTCTAATCCAGTCTTAAAGGAACAGTTCAATCAAAAATGAAAATTCTGTCATCATTTACTCGCCCTCATGCTGTTTCAGACTTGTATTACTACTGAAACACAAAAAGAAATGTCTGAAGGATGGTAAGCTTTGAAAATGTAGAAAATGGAAATGTCTTCATATTTATTCATACATGTGGAAATCGGCTCGAGAATTAAACAAATAGTCTTTGTGCCAGTTTTCTGCTACAAAATGCACATCATTTTTCTAAGAAAGTGTGACATGCTTGAGCAAAACAGACACTATTTTTGGAATTTTGGCACCCCAAAATTAGTAGGAAACAACTATTGGATATATTTAGCAAATGTGATGCAGAAACTTGAAAAGCAATCATCTCTTTTTATGTATTGGAAAAAGCTGTTTATACACTACCAGTCAAAAGTTTTTGAACTGTATGATTTGTAATGTTTTTCTCTTCTGCTCACCAAGCTTGCATTTATTTGATCCGAAGTACAGCAAAAACAGTAAAATTTTGAAATATTTTTACTATTTTTTTCTATTTTAACATATTTTAAAATGTAATTTATTTCTGTGATCAATGCAATATTTTCAGCATCATTACTCCAGTATTCAGTGATCCTTCAGAAATGATTCTAATATGTTGATTTGCTGTTCAAGAAACATTTTTATTCTTATTATTATCAGTATTTAACAGTTGAGTACATTTCAGGATTCTTTGATGGATAGAAAGATCTAACGATTAGCGTTTATCTGGAAAAAAAAAAAAAAAAAAAAAACCTTTTGTAACATTATACACTGTACCATTTATTTTTTTGTTGTTTTTTTGTTTTGTTTTTTTTTGGAAAAGAATATATATAAATTAATACTTTTATTTACCTAGGATGCTTTAAATTGTTCAAAAATGATGATAAACACATTTATAATGAAACAAAAGATTTCTATTTCAGATAAATGCTGTTCTTCTGAACATTATATTCATCAAAGAGACCTGAAAAAAACATGTTTTCAACATGGTTTTTTGAACAGCAAATCAGAATATTAAAATATTTCTGAAGGATCATATGACTGGAATAATGATGCTAAAAGTTCAGCTTTGAAATCACAGGAATAGGTTACATTTTAATATATATTCAAATATAAAACGGTAGTTTTAAATAGTAAAAATATTTCAAAATTTTACTGTTTTTTTTGCTGTACTTTGGATCAAATAAATGCAGGCTTGGTGAGCAGAAGAGACTTCTTTATAAAACTCTTACTGTTCAAAAACTTTTGACTGGTAGTGTACATTCCAAAGATTGCCTTTTGTGTTCCACAGAAACGAAGTAATACAGGTTTACAATGACACAAGGGTGTAAGGTCACGCTTGAGGTCTTCTAGCACTGACAAATGCTTTGAATTCAGTCAGACTGTACATTTCAAACCCAAATATTTTATGCAGTCTGTAAAACCGCCCACAATGTAAATGAAGTTCTGTTGCTGATGCAAATCAAGAACCCTAAAAGTTGAGGTCTGTATGATAATGTAGCTCAGTCACCTCATTGTCAGAGATTGTATTCGATGACCCATATATTCTCCTATAATTCATGACCTTTTGTTTGGGATGCAAACATACAAATAATGTAGCAAAACCAAGTTTTGGACACCAGTTCCTCTGTGATGATCAAGCCGTTTGATTGTTTTGCTTGCTTTAGTTTAGCCATCCTACAAAAGAAAGGTACAGGTTTGGAATGATAAGAGAGTGAGTAAATAAAAGAACTTTTATTTTTGGGTGAACTGTCTCTTTAAGAAATATGCAGCCATATGCTAATAAACAAGAGACACATTAGTGCTTAAATACCAGAAATTAGATGGATTAGGCAGATGATGAACGGGAAACACGATTACTGATATTATAATAGATCATTAATGAATAACCACATTAGAGTCCATTAGGCTGCAAGAGTGTCTCTTTGACAAACACAGATGATTTTCCATCTTTGATAACGAGACCCCTTAAAGATGTGCGTGAATGAGATGCCTTATGGAAACAGATCAATATCACTGCAATCGCTATGCTGCTTGTGACTCTTATCTAAGAAAAAAGTTGCTTAAAACTTCTTTAAAAAGTACTCCAATTTTGCACCTACTTGTCCAAAATATCCAAAGAAGCAAGAACACTCTGTTCTAATGGATCACAGCTTCAGGTTCAGCTTTCATAATGAGGATAAAAATGAAAAGATCAGTTTGCTCTCAAGAGGGTGAATTTAACAATGATTTTTAAGCTTAGTTCTGTCTCTTCAAAATCAACGGGAAAACAAACACTCATTAACAACTCAGAATGCAGTTTCAGAAGCCTGCTATGCAGTTTAGATATTTTTGATGCTCATTGAAAACAAATTGTGTCCGAAAGCCACTCGTAACATTTTCTGAACAGCTCCCTGCCGCCCTTCTCACTTCTGCTGCTTTCTGTTCACCCATTAGATGAGTCGATTTACTTGCTAGAAGCTGAAAGTAAAGAAAGGATGAATGATAATGTTTATAGCCCCATACAAGAGAGGTCAGGTTAAATCGCAAAATAAAATGCAACCAAATGTGCTCCAGCTACAAGTTTCATTGCAGTTGTTTTCAACCTTTTTGACCCTCTCAGTATATGCTATAAGTATATCTCTTCTTGATGGTTGAGAACTGCTGGTTTACAGGACTACCAAACAGACATGCTTTTAAATGTTGATTTTTGTTCATTTGTTGTTTATGGGCCATTCTACAGAAATGGTGCAAACTGCTGTTCCACAACCAAAAAACACATTTAAAAAGCATAAACGTAGTCAAATCTTAAATGTTTACTAAGATCCTTCTATTATCTATTGAAACCCACAATAATATTTAACATATCAATAAGTTTATTATATATCATAAAAAATCTTTTTACTGAGTACTTTCAACTAAGAGGTGTCTGTTCTGAATGCTAACCACTACATTTCAACTAGTGAAAATTATATTGAAATAATTTTTGCATTTTATTCCTTTGTTGTTTAGAAAAAATCTTGTTGATGTCACTACCGAAACAGTGTATGTTTTAGTCCGTTGGCTAAGACTGATTTTATCTACACTCCTACATTTATGATCAGAAAATATTCATATTGTCTCTCTCTCATAGCTAAAAGGTGTGAGCAGATAGGGCCCGTCACTTTAGAGATAAATGTGTTTAGAAGTCTGAAAATCTGTGTGTAACTTTAAGGAATGTCACTACCAAACACCTTTTTTTTCTGTTTTTCCATAACATTTAGTTTTTATGCTGTTTTATATTTGTCTCTACTGAAATAGACATGACCAAAGCAGTTGGTGAAGTTTTGGCAGTGATATCGTTTTTGCGGAGTTATTCCATAAAATTGTGTTTTTATGTGTGTAGCTGTTGAGAACTGTGCTAGCTAATCATGTGCTGATTAGCATCTTTGAGCTAGGTTCAAAAGTATCCAAAATTGTCACTAATCTTAACAGACACAACTGAAACATCATCAATGTTGACTGTTAACAAATACGATGCAGGGCAACAACTCCGTAAATGCAGTTATGCCCTAAAATTCATGATACTGGGGCAAAAATGTTCCTGTATCAGTTGTTTTTTCATATTTATATACATCACATATCACACAATATCACATGGGCAGCAAGAACAATATAACATGAGTGCTGATTTTGTCCCGATGTATCACAAGCTAAAATGTGATTTTATTCAGTAGTTCAGTAAATAAGGAGTTTGTGTGTAAGAACATATTACCTTTGAAGCCATAGCGGAATTGTTGCACGTCTCCGAGCAACACAGCGGTGTTTAGTTTCTGAATGAATCCATGTTTTGAATGAATCGCATGAACCAATGATTCAAAGGCCTATTGAATGAATTGAATGAATCAAATGACTGACTCATATAGACATTTACCGCCACCTGCTGGCAGATTTAGTTATTTAGAGTATTATTTCATTAAAAAAATAAAATAATAATAATAAAAATAAAAACATTAAAGGTCATCATTTACTCATTGTTTCGTTTCAAACCTTTCTTTTGTGGGATATAAAAGAAGGTATTTTGAAGATTGTTGGTAACAAAGCTGTTTTGGTTACCAGTGACTGTCATTGTATGAACAAACATTTTTTTCTCAAATTATCTTGTTTTGTGTTCCGTAGTTTGTTAAGCCATTGCAGCCTAAATGTTTATGTGTAATAAATTGTATGCTGAATTGAATCAAATATTTCTTTCTAAAGCTACAATTCGTAATGTGTATTTGATACTTTCTCATTTAATACAAAAATAGCTTTAAATAATCTTTTGTGGGTATTTTCACAGGCAAATTTATATTGCGATTAATTAGATTAATTAATCGAAACATCATGTAATTAATTAGATTAAACATTTTAATCGACTGACAACTAAGATATTATGATTGTGTTTGGTTCAATGTATATTCAAACTAATAAATCCTTAATTTTGAAATCAGTATGATATGAACTTTGAAGATTGGATTCAAAATATAACAAATCTCATAAATTACACTTAAAATAATATTAAAATTGTAATTGTTATTGATTTACCTCTGAAAGCTTTTTAATAAAATAGCAAAAAAAATATATTTACAATGCAGATGTAAGCTAATTCTTAATAGGTCAGTATAACCATTCTTATTACTGTGTTTCGGTAGTGACAAATTTGGGAAGAGGACAAATATTCCAAAACTTTCTGAAAATACAATGAGAATTATAGCTGCACAATTACTAGAAATTTGTACCTTGGATATTATACAATTTGCAAACATACAAACTTTGTGGAAAAAGGCATTTTTTTAAAAGTGTTTCCATCTCTGATTCTGTAGATTGGCTCATATATTACTACATATCCCTGACTATCAATTTGATTTTATTAGAAACACTCATTTATCGTTTTTTTTATACGCTATGACCCTCCATGAGATGTGAGTCACTTGGAGTGAATGATCAGGCCTTCATTTCTCCCACAGAACAAGCAGAGCATCGTTGAAAGCCAAGCACGGAGAGAGACACATGACTGCACCTTCCTCGTGCGGTTCGGTCTCACATCCCGCGCTCTCTCCTTTCTCCGCTCGTTTCCCGTCTGAGCCTGAGAGATAAAGCTGTTTAATTACAGCCCTCATTTATGGCCATGATCCCCTGTCAGATTTGTTTGGCTCCCCCAGAGGACACGATCTGAACAGACTGCCGCTGGAAGAGCACGGAAAAGGCGTCCCACCCCTCTGCCTGACTGCAGCCTTTGAGCGTGCGTGTGATTAAGAGGGTGCCGGGGAAAGCGAGAGCATTGTCTCACTCTCTCTAGAGAGACGGAGCTTCGGTGTGTACAGAAGACTCCTGCACGCTGCTGGGATCTGTAATTGATGGGATAGTACTCGCGCACTGAGACACCCGAATTCCAATTAAAATGAAAATCTGTTTTCGTATAGAGACACATAATGAACCTCAATCTGCTGTGGAAGGAAAAATGGAAAAGTTATGATTGTATTTATTATGATTTTATCTCCCCCCTCCCCCTTTCTCTTTAACTTTTAATTATTTATGAAATTATGAAGTTTACTTTAAGCATTATTTCCAGTTTTGTTGAATAAGATGCAGTGGGAAGAGCTAAATGACTAGCTCATCCAAAAATGAGAATATTCAGTCATTATTTACTCACCCTCATGTCATTCCAACCTCTATGACTTTCTTCAGTGGAGCAAAAAATGTAAATTGCTGGAGAATATCTTGCCACTTTTCAATATAATGAGCACTGGAACTGTCAAGCTCCAAAATGACACAAAAAAAACATCGTAAAAGTGGTCCATACAATCCATGTTCAAGTCTTCTGAAGTCATATGATAGCTTTGAGGAACAGACCGAAATTTAAGTTGTTATTCAGTGAACAACAAATCTTAACACCCTCCTTAACTCTCTTTGGTGCATTCGTGGAAAAAAAAAAAAAAAAAAGTAGCTATGACAAAGTCAGTCAGTATGAAATGGAATGAAAATATCCTATCTTTTCTGAATGAGTCTTATTGATCTTAAAGGAGAAGTCCACTTCCAGAACAAAAATTTACAGATAATGTACTCACCCCCTTGTCATCCAAGATGTTCATGTCGTTCTTTAGTTGTAAAGAAATAGTTTTTTGAGGAAAACATTTCAGCATTTTTCTCCATATAATGGACTTCCATGGTGCCCCAAGTTTGAACTTCCCAAATGCAGTTGTAAATGATCCCAGCCAAGGAGGAAGGGTCTTATCTAGGAAAAAGATCGGTTATTTTCATGAAAATAATACAAATTTATATACTTTTTAATGTCAAGACACTCGTCTTGTCTTGCTCTGCCTGAACTCTGTATTTTCCCGGTTCATGACAGTTAGGGTATGTCGAAAAACTCCCATCCCCTGTTCTCCCTCAACTTCGAAATCGTCCTATATCGCTGTTTTACCTTTTTTGTTAAGGGTGTTTGATCTTCTTTGATCTTCTTCATGTTCACTTTGCAAAGACTGGGTCGATACTTCTGCGGTGATGTAGGATGATTTTGAAATGATTTTTGAAGTTGAGGGAGAAGATACGAGTTTTTTGACATACCCTAACTGTCTTGAACCAGAACACACAGAGTTCAGGCAGAACAAGACAAGATAAGCATTTGAGATTAAGATTTTTAAAAATGACCAATTGTTTCACTAGATAAAACTCAGGGCACCATAGCAGTCCATTATATGGAGAAAAATCCTGAAATGTTTTCCTTAAAAAAACATCATTTCTAGGGCTGGCAAACAACTAATTGCGATTAATCACATAAAATAAAAGTTTGAGTTTGCCTAATATATGTGTGTGTACTGTGTGTAATTATTATGTATATATAAATACACACAAATTAATGTATATATTTAAGAGAAATATGCTATTTTATATACAAAATATTATATTTTATTTATATATAATATAAATTCTATAAAATTATAATAATTACATATAGTTGTAAATATTGCTTGTATTTATATATACATAATAATTTTTACCTTAGGCTTACCTTAGGCTAAAACTTTACCTTAGGCTATCCAAGATGCAAATGAGTTTATTTCTTCATCAGAACAGATTTGGAGAAATTTAGCATTGTCACTTGCTCACAACTGGATCATCTGCACTGTTAAAAAAAAAAAAAAAAAAAAACTTAAAAAATTAAGTGTTCGTGCTGCCTTAAAATTTTAAGTTTAGTCCACATGAAATGTTAAGTTTTACTACATGCAAACATGGATATTTGAGTTGAGTAAACTCAAAAATTTTAAAGAATATTTTTTTAAGGCAGCACAAATACTTAAAGTTGAAACAACTTTTTTTTTAAGTTGTTCTTTTTACAGTGTGCAGTGAATGGGTGCCGTCAGAATGAGAGTCCAAACAGCTGATAATAATCCACACAAGTAATCCACACAACTCCAGTTCATAAATTAACGTCTTATGACATGAAAAACTGTGTGTTTGTAATAAATTCATCATGATCTTTCTGAGAAACGACGACTTCAGATCAGATTCTTTTTCGATGATCTGTTTCACTTAAATCACAGTACAAAACAGTTAAGTGTCAAGTGTTTGAAGATTCAGTTCACAAAGAATGAATTTGTGACTGCGGTATTTGTCTGTTAATTTGCACATACTCGTTTTTTTGGTTTAAGTGCCTGATTTACCAAAGTATGCAAATCAGGTAATGTTGTGAATGCGGCGACAAAATCTCTCAATTCAGACACTTAAATTTGCCTTTCCTGGATGTGTACCTGGTTATAGCACTCTTTTCTATCATTTGATGAATTGCAGCTGCAGTGATCAATGGAAAATGGGAAAATGTACATGAACATCTCTTTTAAAGGAAATTGCGTTTACCGTAATGATGATAATTGTGCCAGTCAAATAGCACTGAGTTTTGTGCATAAGGCACAATCTATAATGAGCCTAATTTACATAGAAAGGAAGCATGTTTGTGCTGAAAAGAATGACAATGACTTCATTTCACTATTCGCTGGCTGGTTGTAAACTTGATTGTTAGTGGTCAGTGAAAAAGAAGCAGTGAAATACTACATGCAAAAGTTTGTCCCCAGTTCTTTACTCTTCCACCTTGTCTTAAGATAGAAGATGATCAAAACCAGATTGGAGATCATGAAAACAGAAGCGTATGTCCTGTCATCTCTGTTCTCGGGAAGGATGTGTGCTGATGTGGTGTGCAGGCGGTTCAGCTGTCAGACAGGAAGCTTGACAGTCTGTTGTTTGTTTCAGGGCCTCCTACCATCTCCAGCACACAGACGCAGCAGGCTCTGTACGGGGAGAAGGGCCAGATCAAGTGTTTCATCCGCAGCACCCCTCCTCCAGACCGCATTGTGAGTCCTGTCTGTCCATCCAACTATCTGTATTCAGTGGTCAGATATTTCAGAATCATATCAGTGATATTCAGATCAATATTTCATTTCCATTTACTTGTATAGCATTTAGTTAGTCTCTTCTGCTGACCAAACCTGCATTATTTGATCCAAAGTAGAGCAAAAACAGTAAAAGTTTTTTTTTTTTACAATTTAAAGTATCTGTCTTCTATTTGAATATATTTTAAAATGTGATTTATTCCTGTGATTTCAAAGCTGATTTATTTAGCATCATTACTTCAGTCACATGATTCTTCAGAAATCATTCTAATATTCTGATTTGCTGTTCAAAAACATTTATTATTATTGTGAAGTTGAAAACAGCGGAGTAGATTTTTTTTTCAGGTGTCTTGGATGAATAGAAAGTTCAGAAGAACAGCATTTATCTGAAATAGAAATCTTTTGATACATTATAAATGTCTTTATCATCCCTTTTGATCAATTTAAAGCATCCTAGCTAAACAAAAGTATTAATTTCTAAAATTTTGAAAATAATAATAATAATAATAATAACAATAAATGTTTCTTGAACAGCAAATCAGCATATTAGAATAATTTCTGAAGGATCATGTGACACTGAAGACTAGAGTAATGATGCTAAAAATTTAGCTTTGATCACAGGAATAAATTACATTTTAAAATATATTATAAATATATACAAATATTTCAAAATTTTACTGTTTTTACTGTACTTTGGATCAAATAAATGCAGGCTTGGCAAGCAAAAGAAACTTCATTAAAAACATTAAAAATCTTACTATTTAAAAACGTGACTGGTAGTGTAAATATATGTAATATTTTGTGCATGTAAATATTCAGTAATATTTTTTATTTGTTTATGCAGCTTTGTTTGTATTAATCCATCTATCAATATATTTAGTGATCAGATATTCCTCACTTATGTCAGTATTCAAATCTAGTATTTAATGTTCACAAATAATGATTTAATGTAATCATTAAACATTAAATCTAGTAATGTTCACAAATAATGTTTTATTAAAATATAATACTAAAATAATAATAATAATAATAACTATGATGATGATGATTATTATTATTGTTATTATTATTTTATTATATATGAAATTATATATGACATTATATTATTATGATGCTAAAAATTCAGTTTTGGATCACAGAAATAAATTTATAAAAATAAACATTTTAAAATATGTTAGAAGACAGTTCATTTACATTTTAGTAATATTTCATTATATTACTGTTATTACTGTTTTTTTTCACTGAATGAATGTAGCCTTGGTGAGCATTAGAGACTTCTTTCAAAAACATTTTAAAAAATCTCACAGAGCCCAGACTTTTGAATGATGATATTTTCTAAAAATTGTGCCTTGTTTTATATTTATCTGTTCCTAAACATAGAAAATGTACTGTGGTTTTTCACTTCACATGTTGGTCACATGGTTCCTTTTTGTCTAAATGGTCAGTTCTGAGCCAGAATAAGTGCAAAGCTAGTCCAGAGTCTAGCTACTCGAGACTACCATCTATCTGTCTGTCTGTTTAGGTAATAAACAGTTAAGAGGTGCAAAATATGGCTCCATGAAAGAGGTTTAATGCTTTTAGACTTCAACGCATTAAACAGATCTTTTAAAGCACTGAAGATCTATTAAAAAGGATTTATTGAGTTTATTTCAGTGAATTGAGTCTCTTTAACTCTGATTCTCACACTGTGTGGGTGTGTGTCATTTCTAGACATGTAGACTGTATAAAAAAAAAAAAACCTGTACATTATACTTTAATGAAGATACATGTTAAATTAATTTTCTTTTTTTTAATTTAGTGACTTGATTGAACTTAAAATGTCAAGTTACCATGACTTCTGCCGTAATTTTAACTCATAATTAGCAGCTCAAAAAAGAGTTGAAATTGTGGAAATTGTTTCCTATATTTACATGGTAACAAATGGTTAATTTAATTATATGTCTAATCTCATACTTTCTAAGTGAAATGTGCGTTATGGAGACTAAAGTGCTCATTATCCTCAACTATTGACAACAGCACATGATCACTCACAAGGCGAAAAAACTCTTGTGAAATACCACCACACACAGACCTTCACCACTTGGTATATGAAACGATCAATCACTTTAAATAGAGGAACAAACTCCTCCTGACATCACAGGACAACGAGTGTAAATCAAATTGGCAAACCGTCAGACAGTGCAACCATATTAATTATTCATGTCCCGAAGCATGCTGGGAAGAGGCTGAATGGACTGAACCGCAAAAGCATTTTTTCATCCTAGGCCTGTTTGAACTAAAAAGTGCATTAATCCAACTGACCTACTGTGGTTGTGGGCTTGACTTTAAAAAAAACAGAGTATGCCATAATAGCAAAACAGCACTGAGTTGCTTTAATTGTGTTCCTGAAAGTTTGCAATACTAAGTAAAGCGTTGTCTGCTTATATAATTGTTTATGCTTATTGGGGTGGGAATCTTCAGGCACTCCACGATCCGATCCCCATTCTCACGATCCGATTCCAAAACGATTTTTGATCTACATTTTTTTTTCCACAATTAATTCTTCTGCTGTGCAAATACATCTTTACAACCATACATTTGAACCAAAATTGCAGTTTCTATGCTTTTTGTTTATAGTTGGATGTCAGTACTGCCATCTTAAAAGTAGTAGTGCGACTCTTCACCAGTTTCACAATTCAGTTCAATTACGATTTTCATTATCAACTCAATATCACGATGCGTCACATCCTTGGTTTTCAATATTACTGCACATGGCTACATTTTCATATACATTTTATATCGAATTTATTTTGTGCAAAATTTACTTTCTTTTTTTTAAATCATATAAGCAGGCTACTTTTTAAAACAATTACTTATTTATAATAAATGTTCTTTAAAGGAGGAGTCCACTTCCAAAACAAAAATTTACAGATAATGTACTCACCCCCTTGTCATTTTTCTCCATACAGTGGACTTCTATGGTGCCCTGAGTTTGAACTTCCAAAATGCAGTTTAAATGCAGCTTCAAACGATCCCAAATGCGGTTGTAAACAATCCCAGCCAAGGAATAAGGGTCTTATCTAATGAAACGATTGGTTGTTTTCATAAAAATAATACAATTTATATACTTTTTAATGTCAAACACTCGTCTTGTCTTACTCTGCCTGAACTGTTTTTTTTCCGGTTCATGGCAGTTGGGGTATGTCAAAAAACTCATGTTCCCATCCCTTCTCATGTTCTCGCTGTTTTGCCTTTTTTTTTTTTTTAAGTGTGTTTGATCGTCTTTGCATGTTCACTTTGCAAAGACTGTGTCAGAACTTCTGCAGCGATGTAGGATGATTTTGAAATTATTTTTGAAGTTGAGGGAGAAAATACGATGGGAGTTTTTCAACATACCCTAACTGTCTTGAACCAGAATTCACAGGCAGAGCAAGACAAGACGAGCATTTGAGATTAAAAAGTATTTAGAGAAAAAAAACAATCATTTCACTAGATAAGACCCTTCTTCCTTGGCTGGGATCATTTACAACCACATTTGGGATCGTTTGAAGCCGCATTTAAACTGCATTTTGGAAGTTTAAACTCGGGGCACCATATCAGTTCATTATATGGAGAAAAATCCTAAAATGTTTTCCTCAAAAAACATAATTTCTTTATGACTAAAAAAGGAAAGATACAAATCTTGCATGACAAGGGGGTGAGTACATTATCTGTAAATTATTGTTCTGGAAGTGGACTTCTCCTTTAAGTATCCGAAAGTTTACAGACAAGTTATGTGTTTTTTTTTTTTCCCTGCATGATTGTTTGATTATTACTGATGAGATCATAGACAGTGGCAGTTTTAACAGACTGCATTCACACTAATGCACAGATCTATTTCGATATATCAGATGTTTTGTCCTGCTCTGAAAACATAACTGACTGTGTGAACATTAGCTTTGTATAAAAGTATTCAAAAAGTCAGTGTGCGAGTTCCATGTATCTAATAGCACTGCATCCCAAACGGCATTAATAAAAGCATATCTAAAGTAAAACACGGTGGGTGGAAGCACACACTGTCAAGCAATGCGCACGTGCCTCACAGTGCAAATTCTGTGCAGTGAAGCCTGCCACGTTTCTAACACGCACATCATAAACAGGAAAAAAAAACAAGCTCAGAATCGATTTTGAAATATTCAGAATTGTTGAAGAGAGAATCGCGATGCATCAGAGAATCGATTCCCTAATGCTTATATTTTTTGCAGGCATGGTCATGGAAAGAAACAGTGCTAGAATCTGGAACATCGGGTCGTTATACTGTAGAGACTGTGAGCACAGAGGACGGAGTCATTTCCACCCTCACCATGAGCAACATGGTTCCTGCTGACTTCCAAACCATCTACAACTGCACCGCATGGAACAGTTTCGGTTCTGACACGGAGATCATTCGCCTCAAAGAGCAAGGTAACAATCAAGTTACACCGCATCCTAACTAACCACGCTGCAACAGATTCAGATTCCAGCGATAAGTGATTTATCTGTCCACACCAGCCACGACATGGCTACAAGACGTGACGGAATTAATCAAAAATCAATCGGAAGAGCATATGGGTGGGCTCTCTGTGCTCTCTCTAATCGAATTTATTCATTTTAAACCATTTTAATATTATTAAAAGTACATACACAGTGACTGGTACAATCTTTGTCATGAAATACACTTGTTTGCTCATATTGAGTTCACATTTATGTTCTTTAATTTGTTTTTTAAGATCTGAGGTAAATTATCCATTGTGCTTTCAGTATAGCTATAAAGGTCACTTTTAACATTAAATAAAGCACCTAATCAGTACCTGAGGTAATTATTGCCATAGTTTGTATGAAATAGAAACTGTTTCTAAATTAGATTCCACTGTAGCTCGTTCCGTATCACCGTCGCAGCTGGCAGCGTCTGGTTAGGACGCACTGTTCAATGCCTCAAGTGTGTGTAAGCGCGTTTTATTCGTGTCTTGCGGTGATTAAGTACCCCGACTTGATTTTTTTGAGCACTGGGGCAAAGACTGGATCATAGTCTGTTTATTCAGGTAAATGTCACCTACTTAAATCTGTGGATTTCCTTAACGGAATTCTGACATATTCAGAACTTCCATTTGTAATCTAATTTAAACAGCCCTTAATCCTTTTTACTCGCCTTTATGATTTCTCCAAAATATTTAAATGAAATTAGCTGGTATTTTTTATTCAAATACTGGCCCATTTTCTTCTAGTAAAGGCGAATCCCAAGGTGCAGAGCTGAGTTATTCAAAGAGGTCAGCTCATCCCCATAGGATTTAATCGAAGACTCTTGGAACACGACTTCATTATGTCTCCTCAAGTGACAAACAGGCTCCTGATCGGGACTGTGCACGTTGCATCGCCTCTACGTTCTGTCAGTGGTTGTCTGATGATCCCAGCGGCTTTGTGTTCTCCTCAGGGTCTTTGCGCTTGGCCGTCATCATCGGGGTTGCAGTGGGAGCTTTCCTGGCTCTCATCGTCCTCATTGGGACCCTGGGGGCTTTCTGCTGCGCTCGACTGCAGAGGAGTAAGTGAGCTCATTGTTTCTACAGAGACAGAAACACAGAGGCGACTCGCACCGCACGTCCACTGAGGCACCCACCGTTTTTAGACTCAACTTGTGACGCTGTGTTGCACAATGTAGCACGACTTTATCCACACATGCACAAGAGTGTTGGAGTATAGCTAATTAAAAGGAGAGCCGCTTAACTACTTTTTTTTTTGTAGTATGACGACAACCCAGATGTTGTCAAAGTGTTTTTTAACAATTAGCAGTGTAGCATGATGAAACACTACAATACTTTTTTTTTGTATTATAATCTACAAAGCCCTACAGCTGAGCAAACTCTCCAGGAAAGTCTAAAATAAATATAATTAAAAATTAAATAAATAATTACAAGAAGATTTTGCCATTACTCACTGTTTTTATTCAGTTATGTAAATAATTTAGTTTTTATGGAAGCCTGTTTCTGCCACTGAATGAAATATTTCAAAAAGGTAATTGTGACTTTTTAATCTTGCAATTCTGTCTTTTTTCTCAGAACTGCGTGATATAAACTTTTATTTATATGTATGTCTTTATTCAGAGAAATAAAGTCTCAATTCTGAGAAATAAAGTCTGAATTGTGATATATAAACTGGCAATTCGCAATTCCGAGTTTATATCATCCAATTCTGAGAAAAAAGTCTGAATTGTGACTATATCTCACAGTTCTGACTTTATAACACAAAATTGCTAATTAAGTGAGAATTTGTGAGATATAAAGTGACAATTCTGACAAGTCTTTTTCCCCTCGAAATTGAACTTTATAGCTCACAGTTGCAAGTTTATGTTTTACAATTCTAAAAAAAAATGTCAAAATTGCTAGAAAAAAAAGCAGAATTGCGAGATATAAACTCACAATTGTGAGAAAAGTCAGAATTATGAGTTCTGACTTTATATCTTGAAATTCTGACTTTATAATTTGCAATTATCAGTTTATATCATCCAATTCTGAGAAAAAAAAGTCTGAATTGCGACTATATCCCACAGTTCTGACTTCATAACACAAAATTGTGAGTTAAGTGAGAATTTGTGAGGTATAAAGTGACAATTCTGAGAAAATATCAGTCTTTTTCCCCTCGAAATTGAACTTTATAGCTCACAATTGCAAGTTTATATCTGACAATTCTGAGAAAAAAAAAGTCAGAATTGCTAGAAAAAAAAAATCTGAATTGCGAGATATAAACTCGCAATTGCGAGAAAAGTCAGAATTATGAGTTGACTATAACTGAATTGCGAGTTTATATCCCGCAATTCCGACTTTATATTTCGCAATTCTGAGTTTATATAGCTCAATTGCGAGTTTTTATCATCCAATTCTGAGAAAAAATTCTGAATTGTTACTTTATATCTCACAGTTCTGACTTTATTACACGAAATTGTGAGTTAAGTGAAAATTGTGAAATATAAACTGACAATTCTAAGAATGTGTTCGAAGTTGGACTTTATAACTCACAATTACAAGTTTATAGCTCACAATTCTGAGAAAAAAAAGTCAGAATTGCTAGACAAAAAATCAGAATTGTGAGATATAAACTTGCAAATGCGAGAAAAGTCAGAATTATGAGTTTTGACTTTATATCTCGCAATTCTGACTTCATAACTTGCATTTGTGGGTTTATATCCCACAATTCCGAATTTATAATTCGCAATTCTAAGTTTATAACTACTAATTGCGAGTTTATATATCCAATTCTGAGAAAAAAATATAAACTGACAATTCTCAGAAAATATCTTTTTTTCCCCTCGGAATTGGACTTTATATCTCACAATTCTGAGAAAAATCTCAGAATTGCTTGAAAAAATCTGAATTGCAAGATATAAACTTGCAAATGTGAGAAAAGTCAGAATTACGAGTTCTGACTTTATAACTTACAATTGCGAGTTTATATAATCCGAATCTGATGAAAAAAGGCTGCATTGTGACTTTATATCTTGCTATTTTGATTTCATTTCTCAGAATTGCAAGTTTATATCTTTTTTGTTTACTGCCAGTTTTGATCATTTTAATGCATTCTTACTGAATAAAAGTATTTAGAGTTTATTTCAGACCCCAAACTTTTGAACATTAATGTATATATTCTAAATATAAAAATGTTTTCTTTTAAGTGAATCAGAAAACTTACTCTGCTTGTGACTCTTGCTTGTGTTCTGAAACCGCATGGTTAGTTCAATGTAGTTGACTACTTTAACCTGTAATGCAGCTACATGGGTTCAAAAGGGAGACTTGACAGTAGTTTAACTGGTTCACGGTACCCGCTCTGCAAGCCACATTTTCCGAGTAGCTTCCAAAACACTGTACCACAGAGTGATAAGAGCACACCTGCACCTCACTCACGTCTTAGTCTATCTGAGGTCTTTATTGTCTTATCTTGGCTTTTGCAAATTGCCTCCATTAGCGGTGAGCTCCTGCTCCTTACCAGCAGCAGCCCGACTTTATCTGGCTAGGACTGTAAAGACCTCATTTTTAACAAGTGATATTTCTTTCTTCGCATGTTGTGACCGTGTACCACAGAGGACATGCACCTGGTGATGTCATCACTCCCAGTGTCCCTCTCCTCTCGGCAGCGAGAGCTCTCCGGCACGTTAAAAAGCGAAAGTAAGCCCTTCTATCACCTCTTAGCAGCCCTGTTCTGGGAAAATACAGACGTGCATGTTGTTCACAAGCGATTGCTGCATGCCAAGGGATATTCAGAATCATGTCAAAGCTCAGCGGAAGCTGTAGGATGTAGTGTGGTTTCGCATCACCGTGGCTAATCAGAACGATTTCCGCCAGATCTCAAAGGGGTTGTATCTGCTAAAAACGACATCCGAGTGGAGATTGTCCATAAGGACCATAACGCAGCCAGAGAACCGGAAGACCACAGCAACATGAAGCAAATGATGGTGAGTTGGCACTCCGAACCCCCCTCTGCACTTCTCTCTGACTTCCTTTACATCTGGTTCAAGCATCCGTCTCGGATAATCTGATGTTAACAGCTCTGACTGCAAGTGTAAATTGGCTCCTATGGAGTATCAAAGTCGAGGTAGACGAGTTTCACTACATATGCATATGTTTTCAATCTGCAAGGTCAAAGCTTTCCATCTTACAGATGCAAGATATGATAGTGTATCTTGCTGTTGTTAGCTTCATTTTTTTGTTTCTGTAATGTTGGTTGCTAGTAGATGTTCTCTAGATGCCCTCACATTATTGGTGTGCAACTGCTCACAAATGAGATTCAGTGCCAATATAAATAAGATTTAATTCTATTTTGAAAAGTAATATGTTTTTTTTGTACACTCTGGCATATGAATTATAGCAGTGCATAATACACTGTATTACAAGGAAGATGAACGATTATCAGTGCATGAATTAAACTTACTCAGAATGATGTCAGTTTCAACACAGTTTTTCCACACATATTTTATCCTCTGCCTGCATATCAGCTAGGTCTCAATCTTAGTCGCTGAATCTTTTGCATGAAGAATCACCTCTCATTTGCATAAAGATACACTTTTCTCAACCTTGAGTCACTGGACATGCCCACATCGCTGTCACATTTGACAAGCTCCGATCACATTATTGCTGTAAAGGTGCAGTCGCATTTACCGTTGCATGATGAATGGGTGAAACTGAGTCTTTCCAATAGGAATCGGCATGATCAGGCGTTTCGTGTGAAGGTGAATTTCGCACATTTTCAAGTACTGAAAACTGCTCGGTTTTAAAGTGAGCATTGAATGAGCTGTTATACATTGGACCACTTTTTGCCCGAAATTTCGCTAATGTGACACTGTAACTGCGAACATGGCTTTTCTTCGAGTCTTGCTTCGCCTCTTGCCCTACAGCACTCAAATCACAGTGCAGCACTGCAGCATCCTTGAACTTTGACCGGGTTCGGATCAGACCTGAGCTTTGAGGGAATTTCTGTTCATGCTGGATGCTGAAATTCTCGCGCACATGCTTACAGGCTGAAATCAATACCAGTCACTGGTGCTTTGGCACACATGTACCGCACCATCTCAATTTCTCTCTTTCTGCTTTTAGATGGAGCGATCCGAGTTTCAGCAAGAGTCGGTGTTGAAACAGTTGGAGGTCCTGCAGGAGGAGGAGAGGGAGCTACAACACATTAAGGTGATGAACAGAGGGATGGAGAGATGGGGGGGGGGGACTCTGCAGGACTCACATCTGTCACCATTAAAGAACCCCAGAGAGTCATTTCTCTATCATACTCATAAAAAACAGATTTAATAGAACAGCCGCGTAATCTCACAGAATCTAATAAAGCAGAGTTGTGGGAACTCTCGCTCTCTGACTTTTTCAGAATTCCTTGCCATGTTCTTTTTCTTTGCAGAGTCCATTATAGAAATGTTCACAAATGGACGTGTTGTCATACTGACTGACTGCATGTCATATCTCCAGAGCTCAAGTTTTCATTATATCCTCTGGTAATTGAGAAATACTGAGGCATTTGGTAGAATGTGCATGCTAATTCATTTAATGAATGCTGTTTGGCTAGACTTCAGTCTAGAACTTTTGTCTGGAACTTTTCAGCCCTTCAGATCATTTCAAAAGCTCAATATTTCAAAGACTTGTTAGGATCTTTGGAAATTGCACATTTAAGACGAAGCGTCCATCATTTCTGTCAAGACCACTATCGTCAAAGTGATAGACACTTTTTGTTATTGGCAAAAACTCACGGCCCATCCATGCAGCCTGTCATGAATGAGCAGGGAGAGCAGCAATAATAACCCCCCAAGATAAACGGAACAGAACAAAGCAGATATCAGTGTACTTAATGATATTTAAGTGTAACACATTATTCAAGATAAAAGGAGTCTTATTCAATGAAGAATATCAGAAGCCAAGTCCTGACTGTGGCGAAAGGAGGAGATAGGGATGGAGGAGGGTGTTTTGCTCCTGAGCAAGTGAAAAAGCTGCTGAATAATACTGAATAGAGCTTATATAGGAATGCCGTGATAGGTGTCGTATTCCTATATGTAGATGTGATTAGCTGAGAGTCAGCCGATCCGAGCTTGATTCACGTGATTTTCCAGAATTAACGCTATACGCTATAGGCAAGCATAATTAACCAGAAATGGAAACTTTGCTTTGTGACTGCCTTTTGAAGTCGCATTTACAGACAGAAACAACTGTTTATCTACTTTTCTTTAGATAAGTGTGATTTAACAATAAAAATAATATCTTGAAATAATATATTTTAAATTCAACAGGGTTTGTAAAACTGACCTAAATCATTTAGAAAAATCACCAAAGGAATTTTAGGATTTTATACTTCAAATTTGTGCCAGAGGTTTATGAACATGACTCTTCCTTCCATCAGTATTAACCGTAGGTATGTAACTTTTTGATTAACATGAATGGTGAGTTGTGGGCTTGCAGAACACAACATTTCTTTGAGGAACACAAAACTTTCTCATGCAAGTTTCTCAGGGGAACGCAAAGTTTCTAAAGGGAACATAACTTTTGCAAATTAAACGTTTCTTGGAGGAACACAAAACTTTTGTGTTCTCAGGGAGATTTTCAGGGAAATGCACAACTTTTCTAAAGAGAATGCAATGTTTCTCATGGGAACGCAAAGCTTTAGTGAAGAGAATGCAACGTTTCTCAAAGGAAGACAAAACTTTTGCAAAGAGAACACAAATTTTCATAGTGGAACCGAAAACTTTTGCAAAGATAATGCGAAGTTGTTGAGGAGAATGCAAAATATTTGCTAAATGAACCCAAAGTTATTTAAGGGAATGCAAAACTTGCAAAGAGAATAGAAATTTTCTTAGTTTCTAAAGGCAACACAACTTTTGCAAAGAAAACAATGTTTCTTGGAGGAACGCAAAAGTTGTTCCCAAAAGATAATGCAAAGTTGTTCAGGAAAATGCAAAGCTTTTGCAAAATGTTATTTAAGGAAATGCAAAACTTTTCTGAAGAGAACGCAAAATTTCTCAGGGGAATCAAAGTTTCTAAAAGGAATACAAATTTTGCAAAGAAAACAAAGTTTCTTGGAGGAAAACGTTTGCGTTTTTAGGGAGTTTTTCAGGGAAATGCACAACTTTTCCAAAGAGAATGGAGAGTTTCTACTTTGCATGCACAAAGTTGTTCAGGAAAATGCAAAGCTTTTGCAAAATGTTATTTAAGGAAATGCAAAACTTTTGGGTTCTCAGGGAGTTTTTCAGGGAAATGCACAACTTTTCCTAAGAGAATGCAAAGTTTCTCATTGGAACGCAAAGCTTTTGCAAAGAGTGTACAAAGTTTCTCATAGGAACACAAAACCTTTGCAAAGAGAGTAAAAATTTTCATAGAGGAATGCAAAACTTTGGAAAAGATAATGCACAGTTTTTTCAGAAGAATGCAAAACTTTTGCAAAACGAATGCAAAGTTACTTAAGGGAATGCAAAACTTTTGCAAAGAGAATGAAAAATTTCTGCAAAGTTTCCAAAAGGAACACAAAACTTTTGTGTTCTCAGGGAGTTTTTCAGGGAAATGCACAACTTTTCCAAAGAGAATGCAAAGTTTATCTTGGGAATGCTAAGCTAGACCAAAGAGAATGCAAAGTTTCTCAGGGGAAACAAAACTTTTAAGAAGAGAGCACAAATTTTTGTAGGAGAAACACAAAAGCTTTGCAAAACAAATGCAAAGTTACTTAAGGGAATGCAAAACTTTTCCAAAGAGAACATTTCTAAAGGGAACCGCTTTTTGCTAAGAAAACTGTTTCATGGAGGAATGCAAAACTTTTGTTAAGCAAACACAAAGTTTCTCAGGTAATTGCAAAACCTGTGCGAGAAAACTATATACAGTACGCATAAACTAGAATATCAGAGACCTGGAAACATGCTCAGTCCAGTTGCCTTGAGTTTTGCACTGGCACCAGTCAGATTTTCTTCAGAAAATGTAAAAATCGAGTTGGTCATCTTGTTTTCTCAACAACTACACCTGCCTCAATAATCTCTCCATGGCGGAACCATCATCGTCTCTCAGTCTTCAAATATTCTATTCCATCCAATATGATTAAGCCGTTGGCCCTCGTTCATGATTCAGAGATGTGCGGCCTTGAGAGTGTCAGTGGTGAAAGTGCATACCATACTTTTTTTTTTTTTTTTTTTTCGAGGAATCTCTGGGTTATTTCACCTCAGCATTCTCACAAGGCCGCTAGGATTAAAAAGAGAGAGCGAGAGATATATGTTATCTATATAGAAATTGGCCAAAAATAAAATGTGAGTGAATTTTATGGAGATTATTTGGCATATTTAATGCTGACATGAATCGTCAAGGCCCATTTAATTAGCTGATAACAGGATTTGACTGTTTATGCTGGAGATGACTGTTTCACACCACTAAACCATGTAATCTTCTTAGCGTGGGACAGTTATCAGTCTGTTCCCTAATTTCCATGTCACGCTGCCTATAATTAGTGTGAGCTGAACTTGACCTTGGCTTTTTACAGCTTACAAATACATGAGAGGAAAATTACAGTTTCCTTTCACTCTTTCTCTCATTTTGCTTTTAATTCCGGCTGACAGTATATACTGTAAAAATCTTGTAATATATAAATAATTGTTTACTAAAATGAATAATTGTGCTAACAGACTTTAGATAAACAAATTAATTTGATGACAAGTTTCATGGAAACATTCAGCAAAATGCCCACAAACAGCAAGATAAACAGGAAGAGAAAGAGATTCATTTGATGTGTTAATGATTCATTGACTACTTTGAAGCGAGAATTCATTAAATTGTTTATATAGCATTGCATTTGAGTGCAAAAGGCCTGAAGCCTTATTTCGTCCACAGAATAAAAGGTAACTGTGAATTCATATCTTCACAATTCACAATTTAGTTTAGATACTCAGAATTGCAAGATTAAAACTTGCTATTACCCTTTTATTTTTATTATGTTGCAGAAACAAACTTTTTTTCTTGTGAATTCTGAGTTTATATCTCACAATTCAGATTTTCTTAGAAGTGACCGAAAAAAGTCTGTATTTAGAGATTTAGATACAAAGTCAGAACTGCAAAATAAGAAGTTTTTTTTTTTTTTTTTTTTATTATGTGGCAGAAAAAGCTTTTCTTATTTTTTCTTGTCTTTTTTTCTTGCAGGTATGTGAAAAGTCAGAATCGCCAGTTAAAAATTGCATTAAAAGTATACAAATTCACAATTAATTGGTGAAAAACCTTTTTTTTTCCCTTCGCAAATATATCAATATTCATTTTTCTCAGAATTTATAGCCCACAGTTCAGATTTTTCTCTAAATTGCAAATGTATGTCTCTATGGAAGCCATTTCCACCACTGAATAAAAAAATTAAAAATGTTATTGTGACTTTTTTCTCTTTTTTTTCCCCTTTTTTTATTTTTGATATAAACTCGCAATTGCGAATTATAAAGTCAGAATTGCAAGAAAGAAATTTGCAGTTCTGATTAAAAAAGTCTGAATTGCGAGTTTAAATCTTGCAGTTCTGACTTTAACTCGCAATTGCAATTTTATATCACAATTCTGAGGAAAAAAGTAAGAATTGCGAGTTTATAACACAGTTTACATGTATATCACGCAGTTCTGACTTTATAACTCGCAATTGTGAGTTTGTATCATGCAGTTCTGAATAAGTCAGAATTGTGAGCTTATATCTCGCAGTTCTGACTTTATAACTCACAATTGCAATTTTATATCACAATTTTGAGAAAAAATCAGAATTGATAGTTTGTATCACGCAATTCTGACTTTATATCTCGCAATTGCAAGTTTATATCACAACCTTTAGTCAGAATTGTGAGTTTTTGTCTCACAGTTCTGACTTTATAACTCACAATTGTGAGTTTATAATGCAATTCAGAAAAGAAGTCAGAATTGTGAGTTGTAAGTTTACACATATATCTCACAGTTATATCTCACATTTTCTTCGAAAAAAAAAATTGATTTCTGAGATAAAAAGTAGCAATTACCTGGTTGAAATAAGCTTCCATAAGCCAATGTTATATGTGCTGGCAAAATGCCACGTATATATAAAAATTAATCCACTGTCACTTTTTTCCCTATGGCTCATTTGAATAAAAATTCAATGATTGATTAAATGTATTCATGTCTCATAGGATCCGACCAACGGATACTACAGCGTGAACACCTTCAAAGAACAGCCGACCCCAACCATATCCCTGACAGCCAACCAGAACACCGAAGTCCGAAACCCCGCCACAGCGACGCTCGGAAAACACCGCGTCCCCACCGGCATGTCTTACACCAACATTTACAACACACTGGGTGCCGGTCCCAACCGCTTATACGACTACAGCCAGCGTTTCGTACTGGGAATGGGCAGCAGCTCTATCGAGCTGTGCGAACGTGAGTTTCAGAGGGGATCGCTCAGCGATTCCAGCTCGTTCCAGGACACGCAGTGCGACAGCAGCGTCAGCAGCTACAGCAAGCAGGACGGATACGTGCAGTTCGACAAAGCGAGCAAAGCCTCGGTGTCGTCTTCATCCCACTACTCTCAGTCGTCATCTCAGAACTCGGACCTGACTCGACCATTGCAGAAACGAATGCAAACGCACGTTTAACTAGAGGATTGAACGTCATGCGTGCTTTTGGACGAACACTAAAGGTGAGTCACCTGTGCTTCATGCATCATTTGTGGACAAATCCAAGCTCGGAAAGACAGTACCGACATCACAAACTCATTTTTCTGTATATTTTGAAAAGTAACGTGTTTTTTAGATCTCATGTTCTTTGTGGAAGCCCGAAAACAGGGGAAGCCAAACCATGGATGTCGTTCAATAACATGACAATCAGGAGTCCATCCACACAGTCGCCATTGACTATCACGGTGAGCCCATCTAATCTGTTCCATGCAGGAACTTGGAACTGTGGGAGAACCTTGAGGGTTGTGTTCGTTTTTTTTAACGAGGAGCCAAACTTGGGCCGTTTTGCAGTTCTTCTACTTTGGCCCAAAGCACAAGGGTGTCTGTTCAATGCCAACCGCAGTGTTTCTCTGCTGATAAAGAGATCTAAACGAGGATGAATTATCCTCTGGAGGTCGTCTCTCAAAATTATCATTCTGTGCTTTTCTAAAGACTCTGTAAGATAGATCTCACTTGTGTGCACTAAACTGTTTTTTAATTACATCTCTCTCCTTATGTGGTCTCTCGTCTTTACGATTTCATGCTTTGAGTTTTTTTTTTTTTCAGCGTAATGTGAATGTGTAAAAACACACACGGCCAAACTGCATGTGTGGAGAGTTCTTCAGGAGCTTTGCTAACGTGGACAGCATAGTGTTTACATGCCAGAGACCAGAATGTAAATCCCAATACTTTATTTTCTCAACACATATTAAATGTGAGCTGATCGTTTCAACACTTCATGGTTAATAAATGCGTTCGCGTACGTACATGTCCTGTGAATTCAGACGCTCTGTTGTTAGAAGCTTCTTTTATACCTCCAACAATGTGTTGTTGTTGTTGTTGTTCTGTACGTCGTTGCGCATAAACTCCACATTCTAGTGGGAGTATGACTGAATTCTTTTTTTGTTCTGTTTATTTTAAGGCTGCCATATGTTTAAGCTCACTGTTTTAAGTAAGCTTCTCTTTCCCGCAGCCCCCCTGAATGTCTGGCGTAAACGTTTACATCGCTTAATTGATGCAGGAAGTGCCTCCCGTCGACGGATGAGCCTGCAGAACGTTCAGAGTGAAACTTTAACTCGAGCTGTGCATCAGAGCAATTACACTGATCAAATAATCATGATTACAAAATAAGTGTTGAATAAAACAGTGTGTGGGAAGGATGTTCTGTGGTCATTAAAGCTGACGCGACCTCTCTTTTTTTTGGTTCATCAACCTTTTTTATGAAAGGAGGGACTTCCTGTCAAGTCGGATTATGTCAACAGCAGGTCACCGCAGATGTACCAACTGAAATATGTATGCTGTAAGATAACCAAGTTATTAAAGTTTTAACTAATGCTTCTAAAAACGCTGCTGCAATTAGATATAACTTTTTCAGATAACTTTAATATCTAACTTAAAGGGATAGTTCACCCAAAAATGAAAATTCTGTAATTAATTAATCACCCCTATGTTGTTCCAAACTACTTTCTGGGCCTTGAACGTGTCAGTTGTGTTGCCGTCTATGCAGGGTCAAAAAGCTCTCGGATTTTATCAAAAATAAAAAATCATAAACATGAGTGACTGTTTTTTGTCACTTTACACAACTGATTTGCATAGAATAGATGGGTTTTCTTCACTTTATTGCATTTTATATGTAGAGACGTAACAGTACAGCAGCAAAAACAAGATTTTAAGGATGAGTGATAGGATGGACAATGATCATATAAACTGATATTTAAAGAGAGGACTTAAGTAGCAATTTATAATGTTTAATTTGTTCAAATTATGTTACGCATTATATAATGAATAACAATTTTAAAGCCTTTATTAATATTGGTTAGTGTTCATTTCTACATACATTTGGATGTATTATGCATGAACATTACTGATGAACAGTATGTTTCTCACTACCTTTCCAGGATCTGCATTCACTGCTGAATCTTCAGGGTCAGGACAAAGGAAATTCAATAAAAATTCAATAAAAACACAGTGCACTGAGGAATAATAACGAAGCAGCTAAAATTCCTCTAAAATTATGCTAGTTATCCTCAGCAGTTTTACGCTTAAACAAGAGGCGTGTAGTGTTTGACACCTGTGTAGTCCAAATCATGAACAAATGACTCATATTAGTCGGTTCTTTTTAGTGAATCAAAATGCATATAGCTCAGGCAGTGTAGTCTGATTCCCGAATGATTGACTTTCATGAGTCGATTCTTTTTAGTGAAGCAACAACATAAAGCACAACCAGGAAAGTCTGATACTCAAGCAAATGCCTCTTATGCACTGGTTCTTTGTATATAGTGTGACCAGGGTAGTCCAGTTCCTGAATGAATGACTCTCGTAAGTTCTTTTTAGAGAATTAAAACACATATAGCTCAGCCAGGTTATAGTTTGATTTGCGAAAAAAATGACTCAACGTGAGGTGGTTACGCTTAAACAAACACAAAGCGTAGCGTTTGACACCTGTGTAGTCCAAATCATGAACAAATGACTCATATGAGTTGGTTCTTTTTAGTGAATCAAAACGCATATAGCTCAGCCAGGGGAGTCTGAGTTCCAAACAATTGACTTTCATCAAAAGTCTCTAAAAGCCATCTTGGTCAAAAATGAAATAACGATACTGAGTGAATGCTCTCCACACATGGTATATGTTCATCAAGTACTTTTCACTTCAAATGCGCTGAATCCCAGCCTCAACCCATTGAGAAGTACCAGTACTTACATAGAAACCTATATATGGTAGCCAGAAAGAAATGCTCATTTTAAAGAAAAATGTCAGACGTACTTAGAGGCTTTTGCATCTGAACTCTTCATATATATCAAATGAAAGCTCTTGATGAGCTCTTTCTACTCATGAAATACTGTCATCCACGAATGTACAAATTTTTATTATAAACGACTGAAGTCAGTACACAAAGTCAGATCAAACTATGGTAAGTTTTTGTTTTGGCCCCCCTGTAAGGTTGGTGAAATGTCATTTACGCCTTTCTGGTTCTCGATATATAGTTTGGCCAGGGTAGTCCAATTTCTGAACAAATGACGCTCATGAGTTGTTTTTAGTGAATCAAAACACAATTAGCTCAGCCTTGGTAGTTTGATTTCCGAATGAATGACTCACATGAGGTGGTTAGTCTTAAACAAAATGTAGCATTGACACCTGTGTAGTCTAAATCATGAACAAATGACTCATATGAGTCAGTTCTTTCCAGTGAATCAGAAACATACAGCACCATGACTCTATGAGCTGGTTATTTTTAGTGAATCAAAAATTTGTAGTGCATCCAGGATAGTCTGATTCATGAACAAATGACTTTCACGAGTCGGTTCTTTTTAGTGAATCAACAACATAAAAGGCAGTCAGACAAATCTGATTCCCAAAACCAATGCTTCTCATGTGCTGGTTCCTTTTGGTGAGCCAAAAACATATACGCTAATGGTCAGGGTAGTCTAATTCCTGAATGATTGACTCTCAGGAGTTCTATTTAGTGAATCCAGTGTAGTCTGATTCCAGAACAATCGGTTCTTTTTAATAAATCAACAACATAAATGGCAGCCAGGGAAGTCTGGGAATGACTCATGAGCTGGTTCTTTTTGGTGAGCCAAAAACCTACAGTATGGGCAGGGTAGTTCAATTCCTGAACGAATGACTCTCATGAGGTTTTTTTTTTAACTTTTTTTTTTAGTAAATCAAAATATGTACAGCTCAGCCAGGGTAGTTTGATTTCCTAATGAATGACTTGCACGAGGTGGTTCTTTTAAAGAATCAAAACCATACAGTATGGCCAGGGTTGTCCGATTCACAAGCGAATGACTCTAATGAGCTGATTCTTTCATAGATATTCAGTTATGTTCCCGGAGGGCCACAGCCAGCAGATTTTAGGTGTAAACCTAATCAAAAACCCTGCTTGTAGTAATGAAGTTATCCTTAAAACTTTGATTAGCTGGTTCTGGTGTGTTTAATTAGTGTTGTAATTAAATTTAGGAGTGGAACCGAAAAGCCTCGGGTTACGGGGTATCCTGTATCTATAATTCAGCTACTCTTAAACACTGTACAGTGTTGTTCATTATTAGTTCATGATACCTAAATGCTAATCTATATGTAAGTGTGGAATATGCCTACTTTAAAGTCTTTAAATACATATACAAAATCATACTGACTGTTAAGATCGTCCTATTTAAATTTGATCTGAATAAGCCCTCCTTGAATAAAGCAGCAGTCAGATACAGGGTCGAGGAAATGCAAACCTGATATAATCTCGCCGCGATAGCATTAGTGATATTTCATAAACCCTCCAAACATCTTTATACAAATGAGTTCTACTGTGGCTTCAATCCATCATCTTGGCTTTTAAAGGTTGGCCCGACCACGACGGATCCATCTTGAAACTAAATGGACTTCAAAGGATGATCTTACTCGAGGTACAGAGCCTCGTGTTTGCACTGGATTAAATTACAGTCCTTGTTGCTTCCGGCTTTGTCATCTTAATCGAAAGTCTAGTCACACACTTCGTAAGTGCCGCTATTTGGAAAAGCCTTCATCAGCACATTCTTCAGCAGCCCGCGCTGTGTGTGTGGGAGCCCTGAGTGCTGGAGCTGAATTTGCCTATCTGTTGTGACCAGCGCTGAGTAAATTACTTCTGCAGCCACTTTCAGGATGCATCTATTGATTCTGCACACGGTCAGAAGTGATGGCAGCTTAATGCTTCAATTTGCCCCAATCCACACTGCACACAACTTTTTAGCTCGTGCCTTGAACTTTATCGCCGCTGCCCACGTGAGGTTGCGGGCACGGGCGCGCTGCGTGGTCAGAGCTGCAGAGGCCCGCGCGCCCGTGATGACAAAGTTTACAGCAGACGCTGAGATGTTTATGTAAATTAAGATACAAGTATGCACATTTATATCCCTCCAAACGCTCTGAAACTGATGATCACAGCATGCGGCGAGCCTCGGAAATATGACATATGAAGCCCTAAATAAACGTCGTCATTCCTCATCCTGCGCTCTGCAAAACCTGCAGGAAAATGATTCGAGCCTCTGAATGTATGATGAAACATCGCTACAAACACGAGCTTCATCCGGCCGCTTATCTGCACTCCATCCTCCTGAACGACACGCTGTATCTGGGTGCTTAAATGTACTAAAAATTCATAACAGAAACAATCTGAGAGAAAGAGAAGAAATACTTGCGAAAGTACGTGATTTATTGTCTTTGTACCCCAAGGTTATTATGGTTGTGACACTTTACAGTGAAAGCCAATATCATTAGCCAAGGCAAGCCATAAATAAATAAATAAATAAATAAATAAATAAATAAATAAATAAATAAACTATGTGATGATAAACCGTACTTTCACAGTGCTTACTGATTTTGATCCATGTTAATTCCGAGACTTTTTTTTTAGTTTTAAATTAGCATTCAGGTTCTAAATTAGCATTCATGTATTATAAACAGACATAAATAAACATTTCTAATTTAACTTAATTAATGCTGTGAATAATGAAGTACTGTAGCTGTGAAAGTCAGTGTGAACTAACTGTGAAAATTTATTTGTTAGCTAAAATAGCTAAAATAAAAAAAATAATAATAAAAAAAATCTACACTGAGCTGTGAAAAGGAGAACAAATGTCTGTTAATTAAAGGATTACACCACTTTTAGAATAAAAATTTCTTGATCATTTTCTCACCCCCATGTCATCCAAGATATTCATGTCTTTCTTTCTTCAGTCCTAAAGAAATTAAGATTTTTTGAGTTAAACATTCCAGGATGTTTCTCCATGTAGTGGACTTTAAGTAGTGTTCAACGGATTTAAGGTTTAAAATGCAGTTGAAATGCAGCTTTAAAGGGCTCTAAATGATCCAAGCTGAGGAATAAGTAAATAATAATTTTCTCCTCCAGCTTCAAAAACGTTCTACATTGCTGTTTTACCTCTTTTATAAAGGGTGTTTGACCCTTCTTGCACGTTCACTTTGTAAACACTGTGTCGGTAATTCTGCAGCAATGTATGACGATTTTGCATATATATCCAACTGTATTGAACCAGAGTGCGCAGAGTACGCATGCACATTGCAGAGCTAGACAAGACAAGCATTTGATTTTGAAAAGTACATAAATTGTAAAAAAAAAAAAAAAAAAAATTAAAGAAAATAACGATCGATTCGCTAGGTAAGACCCTTTTTCCTCGACTGGGATTTTGTAGAGCTCTTTAAAGCTGCACTGAAACTGCTTTTTTAACCTTCAAATGGTTGAGCACCATTTCAGTCCACTGTATGGAGAAAAATCCTGTAATGTATTCCTCAAAAAACTTGAACATCTTGGATGACATGGGGAGAGTAAATTATCAAGAATTCTTTTTTTTTTTTTTTTGGAAGTGGAGTAATCCTTTAAGTTTGTGAACTTTAACTGTATTTTTGAATATTTAGTTTCTGATGTATTTTTTTAGTATGTATCATAGACAGATGGAACAATCTGTGGTGCTGGTGATGAAAACTACAACTATACTTATGCTACAGTAAATAAAAACAAAATAAATCATTTTCAAAAAGTACAAATGAAATAACTATTTATGCTCCATTAAAACTAATTTAAAAAAAATGAAATTTGCAAAACAACAATAACCCTGTTTTTGACTTGATTATTTTTCTTGAGAACATCTTGATGATTAAGTAGAAAACTTTTTTTCGTGTGAGTGTGTAATGAACCATTGTAGTGTCATTTAGAATCAACCTGCTGCTCAACAACAGCACAAAGCAATTAGAAGCACAACACAAAATATTAAAAAACGAATCAGTTCAGAATTGCTCATCTCCTGGCATTGTTGTTGTTGTTTTTTTCCCAGCTGCACATATGGCAAGAGGAAGTCACGAAATGGAAAGAAATGACTATGCAACCTTTAGCTGAGATGAGTTCAGAAACACAGAGCATCACATGACAGCAGAATAAGGTGATTTCTTCAAGATCATCTCTCCGCTAAACTGCTCTGAACGAGGTTAAGGGACCTCTGAGCCGCTGATGGTGTCGGAGCTGTCAAACGAGAATGCTTGACTTTCCTGCTTAACCTTTTTGAGAGCAGGGCAAATAGAAACATTGCGGAGCTCCCGGAGAACAGGGGGAAAAAGAGACGGATCAGGTGACAGAGCGACTCAGCTTGGTTCATTCATCATTTCCTTTCAAAGAAAACTCAGAGAATAACAAATAAGTGGGCCCCTGTCTGAAGATTCACACACGCACAGTTAAAATATGAATCATTTGCCTACAACTATCACTAAAAAAAGCCATAAACTGAGAAAATGCAGTCTTTGTATGTCAAACAAAAAGTGTTTTATGGAAAAAGTTAACAGATATGTTCTGTTACACAATTTTTTTTTTTAAATTACTATTATTATTATTATTATTATTTTTTTTTTTTTACAGTACATACATTTTCTGTGTGCATGAAAATACCTGGATGGAGTTCCACAATCAGGATTTACAATGTCCTGGAATTTCAAAAGCATTATTTTCACTCCAGAGAAAGCAATGGAAATTTATTAAATGTTAAAAGGTCATGGAGAAGTTATGGAAATTTCTATAGACAGTTCTAGTTATGCTAGCAGTCTTCTGCTAGAAATTACTTTTTTGAGTGCAATCTATCAAATTATTTTTTTAAAAAATGATATGATTTCAGAGCTGTGTGCATTGCCCTATCATTTGCAGAGTGCTTGTTCTTGTCGGGTCCTTTTGGGGCCTGTCTAATGTCCTAGATGTCCTTAGATGTCCTATCTAATGTCCTGTCTAAAAGATGACTAGAAAAATAAAAGCGTATTGACTAGAAAAAAATTTCCATGACTTTTCCATGACCTTTTAACGTTTTATTAATTTCCATGACTTTTCCAATATCTAATAAAATGGCTAAATGTCAGTAGAAAAACAGAAAATTCATTAGTCAGAAAGTGTGATGCAATACATTTGATTGTCCATTTCCAGTGGGACAAATGAGACAAATAATAACAGTTAAAAAATTTTTACACATTTTTAGGGGTTCGAGCGCGTAGTGTTGAAACTCTAATGTAATTGTTAGAATGGCCAAGGATCAGCAATCTCTACGTAAAACTAAGCATGCAGACCAAACCGTAAGTCGTATAGACTTGAGACTCAGAGAGATGGTCGCACTCACACCGTTGACAACGTCACCAAGGCTCGCCCCAATCGGCCTGACGGGGGCGCTACAGCAATCAAAAGTATTACATCGCTCTTAACTCCTAAACCCGTCAGTCGCAGGCTCAAGTGTCTATGTCGTTGGAATCCTCGGCTCATGCTGGACAAAATGCTTGGATTCGTCCATCATTAAATTTTTGGGTATTTTGCATTTTTTGAAAAACCTACTTTTGCGAACTAGTCCTAGGTTTTTCACCTGATCGGAACCAAACCAGTGCTGGAGAGTGAATACCAATAGTTATCAAAAAAAAAAAGAAAACTTTCAACTTACCATTGCTAAGGGACGCTAAAATGTTTGAAAGGGGCAGGGTCACTTTTAGTAAAATGCCTATAACTCCTGAAGGGAATGAGATATCTTCGGCAAACTCAGAACACTTATGTAAGAGCTCAATATGAGGTCACAAGACAAAAATCGCGGGGCTTGGCCACTTGGTGGCACTATAAGAGGGGGGTTGAATACAAAAATGGTTATTCCTACATGACCATTTGTCCTCTCAACATGAAAATCACTGTGCACGGTCTTGGTCCAAAGTAAGAACATTTGCCCATCTGAAAAAACATGGCCACCTTTGGCTGATGAGCTTTGAGCACCTATTAGACAAGGTTAACGGAGGCCAATCGGAACAAAACTCGGTGGGCCTAAAGGTCTGTGAGAAATCGGCCACTGGGGGGTGATATCGCACTTTTCAAGAGCGTAAACGATTGTGCATTGCACGTTTTTTCACACATGCATGCGATATTTGTATCATATGACAGAACTCCATATTCCAGAGAACTCTGCCTCTAGAACCACTGCTGTCAATCGATCCTTTGTTAAACGATTAAGATGTAAAAAAACTACTGTTGCAAACCAGTCTGGAAAAAAAGTACTGCAAAATTTGCTGGACTCTCTAGGTCAATAATTATCAAAATAATGTTCAAATTTACCCTTTGGGAAGCTATAACGGGTCATTTAAAAAAAAAGGGCCTGTCCAAATTTACCCAAAATCCTAAAGCCTAAAGGAAAATTCAAAACTTCACAAAACCTGCAGAGCATGTCACAGGTGATTCTAAAGAAGCATGCAAAGTTTTAAGGTGATCGGACCACAGATGGCGCTTTAACAGTCATAACGTTAAAAAACAACATATTTCTATGGCAAATTAATTGCATTTGCAAAAAAATGCTTTTTTCAATCACTGAATTAGGTGGTTACAGGCTTTCTAAACAATATGTAATGTCTTTTTCCATATTTGCTTAAATGCCTTAAAGTGCTTGAACCCCGATAATCGCTGCTTGCAGCTATATTTTCTTTCTTATTCTTTCTTTTTTGTACAAAACAGAATGCAAATATGATCAATGGATGCCACTCACATTCAGGTTGTGTTCACATCTATTATTGTTAACAAAAAGTATATATATATATATATATATATATATATATATATATATAGATAGATAGATAGATAGATAGATAGATGGATAGATTAACTGATTGATTGATTTTACTACAGCTAATTGATCAGGCAACATTTCTCTTTTTCGTTTCAGTACTGAAATAACTAAAACTATATAAACTAAAAATACAAACTAAAATTACATAACTGTGAGGATCCCTGCACGTTCGTTTTGGGAGTGTGATGACTGGTTGCTCCGCCTACGATTGAATCTGATGGGCGCGGTTTATTGGCTGTACATGACGCCGGCTGGGGCGCTTCTTTTAAAAGAGATCGACGGACTTGTTAGTGTGGGGGACTTTGGTTTGAGGCTTTGTTTGAGTTTCTCCTTCTTTTGGGTTTGTTTGTTTGATTTAGCTTTTGCTTTGTCTTTGGTTTCGTTTTGGTTCCCCGTTTTTGTTTTTTTGTTTATGTTTTGGACTTCGCCTCCTTTTTTGATACAGCAACAACACCTTACACGTTCATTAGACACCTGCCATTACGCACTAATGAAACTGACGCTTACAGAAATATTACCTTATTACCTTATTCTCTTATTTTTGGAATTAATTGTTGATTTAATAAAGTCTTTTCCTTTGGAGCTCAGTCAAAGCCGCGTGTGTCCCCTTTGTTGCTTCCCTCTGAGCCAGGGTTGTAACAATAACCAAAAGCTCAAAATATTAACAAAAACTATAATTGCTAAAATACAGTGGTCATTTTGTATTTTTAATTCTGTTAATGGCTTCCTGGAAAAACCTAATGTATTTTGCATTTTTAATCTAATTTTGCGTAAAAAATGTCATAACACAGTCCGATCAAAGTGTGTTACTGTATGTAATGTTGGCCCTATTTTGGCAAACACGCTCAGTCATCTGGGTTTTAAGCATACAAAGGAAACCCATACATGGGCTAATGATTTTATCCCCATTCAAGAGAGACATTTAGCATGATGGACAGGCTCGGTATTGCTTTAACTATTTGCCTTGTGTAATTAATATCAAAGGCAGTTGAGCTGCAGGTCGATGGCAAACTAACTTCTGACATTTTGTCTCCGAGGTCTCCAATAGACCCTCACAAATCGATATGCATGTCAATTTTTCTTTTTTAGCTCCCATTGTTCTGTCTGTTGACCTGAAGAATCACAAATATCCCCCATCCAGGCTTTTACACAGCTAAAATTACTCATAAATGAGTCATTCGTTCCAGCTGAAAGAGGATTGATCATTATTCACAGATAATGACCATAATGGTCTACACACAGATGTTTTTGTAAAACTTCAGTTTTAATTGGCTCGCTCTGCTTTAGAACTTGATTGCGTTTTGAATGAGTCTGTCCTTCTGTGACGTCTTTTGAGGTTTCATTTCTGTTCGCGACACAAACCTCTGCATTAACTGCCCTGTGGATGATCAATAAAATATCTCTCAATCTCAGACCTGCATTGTTGATGCCAAGGTGATGATTTATTCAAAGATAGATGTTTAAGGTTATCCACTCTTTCAGATGTGGTGAATTGATCTTGAAAAATTAAAGAGTTCTTTTTTTTTTTTTTTTTTTTTTAAATGAGACGTCTTTTTGCAGCTCTATTTGCAGAGCATAAATCTTTTAAACCTTTATTTGACTGTATAATTCATATTATGAGATTTAAATTCAAATGTTCTCTCCCTCAGGACAAACCTAATACTAGCATATGAGTCAAATAGTTGCAGTGTGATAAATTATTATTAAATAGCACCACAAAATGTCAACAGAGAGAAAAAAAAACATAATAAACACAACAAAAACAAACTTTACAGAGCTCAAGCAGCCAAACACCCACTTCCCCCGATGGACGGCTTCTTCACGTGTGATGAAAGCCGATGAGCTGCAAATCCCGTCTCGTTCTCCTGATGAGGTCTGACATACTTCACGGCATGATACCTGCTCGCTAACCAAACGCTGACAATTACCATCTGTAATTAATTGTCATTTGTATTATGCACATGAGGACGGTTCAATAATTGTTCATGATTGCACAATCACAGACTAATTAGGTTGACTTTATCAGCATTAAAAAAGAAGAGACGGAGAGTAAGAATAAAGTGGGTGTTTTTTCTTCACCTTCTGGAAGTTATTGGATTCATAATAACATTAACGGCAGTTTAACCAACTAAACATTTTTGCAAGACAGCGCAATGCTATTGTGTTTTAGCACGTTGTTCAGGTTTTGTGAAGTCTCTGTGATATTAATGTAAGTTATGACCCAGGTTGTACAAAAATAACATTTTATATTTATAGACTATTTATATTTCATATTTATACATTTATAGTTCTGATATTACTGTTCATGTCTAAACCATAATAATAACCCTAATGGTGCTGTTGACCACAGAAGCAACACTTAAGTAGAAGCAGACACTTGTTTACCTTTGTGTGCGTGGCTAAAAAAGGTGTTACAGCCAGTTATTCTATTTTGAAATGTATTTTCCGTGTTGGAATGTCTGTTTTTGTTTTGGTCTGCGTCATACCGCGCTTTACCCAACTTCTTGGGGCTTACTGCTTTATTAAACCCTTTTATTTTTCGGCAAAAAAAGTGCTCCACAACAGAGGTTTACTGTAAAACTTAAAAAGAAAACAAATGTGATACTCATTTAAAAATAAAGATTTGTTAATGTTTATTAATAGGAGTAGCATTGTTGTTACATTAAGTCTTAAGACTGCTAAATAGTAATCTATTTCTGACACGGTTTCTTAACGTTAAAGTAAACGTTTATTTTGACGAGTTGCCGTGAAAAAACTTACAAGTGCTGTGTATGTGATATGATGGTGGTTTTCTCAAGTTAAATAGTAAACTGCTAATGAAGTGACTCTCAGAGCAGCTGGAGACGATATTATTTGTTCATATCGTCATATAGACAGTAGTGTGTGCGGGCTTTAGTCTGTGTGTGGTAAACCAAACAATGCGTCCCGCCATCCACCATTTATTTATTCATTCATTGCGGAAATCATGGCGCCTTACACGTGATGTCAAATGCTTCTGCAGATTTGTAATATTACTATAGCATTGCAAATCACGCATATTGCTTTGTTCTTGGTTCTTGTCAACAGCATCTCTACCATTAGCACTGAATGAATGACAAGCTTTCTGTTGTAAAATCGCGCAAGGTAAATAAGAGGATGGCATCTAGTGGAGAAGACCAATGATAAGATTCACATTAATCAGATCCAGTGTTGCCAACTTTACCACTGTTGCCGCATGTGGTTTTTGATGTTCGCGACCCCAATAACGTCATATTTAGCCCCTGAAATATGAATTTACCAGGGGAACCCTGACAAAAAATAAAAAATAAAAATTTAAAAAAAATTTAAAAACGCCATTTTTAACAGGGGAACCCTCTCGAAACGCCATTGGGCTAGTTTTGGGCTACTTTTGAGGAGCAGTTGGGCAGGTTTTGTTGTGAAAACCTGGCAAACCTGATCAGATCTTGTTTTATATGTTTGCTGAACAGAAAAGATCGATTTGTGGCTTTTGAGAATCCATATTGAATCGACGTCAGCAACCCGCTAATCTTCACTGAAGTCCACTATATGGAGAAAAATCCTGGAATGTTTTCCTCAAACACCTTAATTTCTTTTTGACTGAAGAAAGAAAGACATGAACATCTTGGATAACATAGGGGTGAGCAAATTATCAGGAATTATCAGGTGCTTTTTAAACTAAGCTCAGAAACATTTACGAATCATTTTGTTTCAAATCAGTGGTTTGGAGCTTGAATCAAAGCCACGTGATTTCAGCAAGCTTTGGGTGCCTCTCAATCAGCTCCCGAGCTCGTGAATAATTTTTTCCCACAAGAGTGGGTGCAGCCATTTGTAATTTTTTTTTGTGTGTGTGTCTGGCTTCTGGTCTCATCCACTTCCAGCTATTTTTAGCAGCACAAAAAGCTCCTTTTGCTGCTTGATATTGTAAACTGATGTGTCTTACCATATTATTTTATTGTATTATCTTAATTATGAACACACTGGTTTGTAGTGCAAACTGTTTTACCGTTTACTGCACTTCGATATTCTTCTCGTTATTTCCCTATGGCGGATTATGAACCGGACGTCTAACACATTACCAGAAAACAGCTTACTTCCGCATTGAAAAATAAGGTGGATATTGTTTACACGAATTTGGTTACTGGTAAGTTCCCTGGCACATTGGGACAGTGTTCACGAGAATTCCAGTGACATCACTACGTACAGCGTCAACAGACAACATTGTAGAACGTCATAGCTGGAATTAATAAACAACAGGGAGGACCGATCTCATTTTGATATTATTTTTTATTCTCTTTAAATACATTGTTCTGTTACATGTTCTTGCAACATTTTAGCTAAATATTAAATTGTAAATGATAATTAGATGTGTTCATTACCTGTCTAGCGATGTGTGTTTATGTTGAAATATACTAAAAAACGGTTTGTCTTTTTAAATCTTCCATTGCGTGTCATTATATTTATCGCATTGGTTCGTGTGGTTTATATTTTGCGTTTCATAAATGTGACGTTATTTCCGGTAAGGGAGCATAGTTTTCTAACTATAGGCCCTGCGTTCCATTCGGAAGGGCTCATCCCTATTCCCTTAATCCCTTCAAAGGTTTTAGCCTCCGGAGTGAGAGCTTCGAAGAGTTGAAGGGTGTAGGGGACCGAACAATTGTTTCTTGAAGTGGCCTTCTGAGTCATCATCACGTGACCGCACAGATGCGCCGTCATCATGGAAAGAATCAGCGCAAAGGATCATGGGGTCACGAAGTGTCCATCATTTAGTGTAAAACATGTTGAAGATTAGCAGATGGGCTGTCGATTCATTAAATGATAAGCCGTTTCATCTAAAAAGCTGTTTATTCAGCATAGTAAAGCCTCTCTTCCATTGACATCCATTCAAAGAAAACGGCCTCTGGTCTCCTTTCCCACGTACTTCCAGAACAGAAGTGTTACCTTTAGCCATTACACTTTCAAGGCTAATAGTTGCAGGCTTGTCATCTAGCGGCTTTGGCATAGTGAGCACTGATGCTCCCTAGAATTTGTGATGCATTGTGGGATTTTTCAGGGAGCAAACGTTACAGTGCACTGGAAGGAATTCGCGATTGAGACAGGCCTTTTGTTACGTTGTACTGTTTCGAACATTAGCTAGCTTCGCTGCTAAATGGCGTAGATGGTATGGAACCAAAGACTATAGGATACCCTTAATAACCTTAAAGGGACTTTGATGGAACCCATCTGAAGGTTGTAAATGATCTCAGTTTTCTAATTAAGGTTCATTTTTAATAAATGTAATGTCTTGGATTTCATCAAAAATATCTTGATTTGTGTTCCAGAGATGAATAAAGGTCTTACGGGTTTGGAACAACATGAGGGTGAGTAATTAATGACAGCATTTTCATTTTTGGGTGAAGTATCTCTTTAATATATGAGTTGCATTGTTTAAACCAGCACGTTGCTAGCATGCAGCATTTTGAGCACTTTGATACAGCAAATCATTCGCTGAAGCATTTGGTTCAAGGTTTAAAAAAGCTTAGTAATCAGCCTCACCACTTTCATTAGAAGTTAATTGTTGGAGAAGTGTATGTAACAGACTGTTACGTAGGTCCAATGCAGACATGTAAAAATATGATCAATCGTTCCAGCTGGATAAAATTAGAAAATTAGAATCAATACAAATGCAGAGAAATATGGTAGCTTATAAATTTCACTAGCCTTTTATATGGAGAAATATGCGAGACATCAATCTCAAAGGTCTCAATTACATCTTTGACACGGGCTCTGGTTCTGCTGATCCACAGATCAGCCGTGGTCTGTTTGTGTATTTTATGTTCTACATAAATTATAAGCCACTGAGAAAGCACACGAGCAGACGCTCCATCAACAGCTGTTATTGACACGGGGCACTTTGCAACTAGACTTAAAGATAAATCACCGTGTGCTTATTGACATTTGGAAAATGCCGGCATGGGTCGACCCCCACGCTGGCGGCATACAAAGCCGCATTCATGCTAATCCAGTTCTTCACGAACGTGTTTTACAGTTTCATCTCAGCTGAGGGATTTACATGGATTCATTTGGAAGTCGTCAGACTGAAACAGAGATGTCAATGACTGCGCAGATAAAAGAGTGGCATTTCCCCGACATGATGAAAACAGAGCATCAAATCTCGGAAAGATCCTCTATCACTCTGACTTTTAAAAATCTCCTAAATAAAAAGGTTCAACCTTTTAAATTCCCCATTGATTTAGGTGCTGCTCTTCTGTGCCATTGGGTTTTTGGGTTTTAATTAAAGTAAAGGGTATGGGGCCTTTTAAAATGAAGGTTTAGCTTTAAAAGCCAGGGTGAGAGCAGCGCTTCTAGGAATGAGTGCTGTGTTCGTGACTTATATTTTTTTAATGGACTGAGGTGAAAGAATTTCCTCATTGTCGGCACAGATGAACTCGTGGCTTGAAACGAAATTCTTTGAAAAGGAAATTACCTGGGCCGCTGGCGTCTAATGCCAAAGATTGGTTGTGCAGTGGCAAAGCCGCTTCAGCATTTCTAAAACGGTGTGGAAAAGTCATAAGTCAGTTTCAAATTGATTTCTAATCAGATGTGTGGAAGAGCACAATGAATTCAATCGGTTTCCAAGGCTACAAACTGGTGACTACAGTTTGAGATAATTGTTAAAAACACCTGGTTCAACAGTGTCTGACATTCAGTTGGTGGGTTTGGATGGTTCATTTAACTGATTGACTGATTCAGTTAATCAGTTAAATTGGTTTGTTTGGATGGTTCATTTAATTGATTCACCGATTTGTGTGAGCCATAAGTTCCTAAGAGTCTCTGTGAGGCATTTCATGTTCTTCCTTATTCTTACAGGAACGTGTTTAAGCAGATTCTATAACAAAGATTGGCAAATCTTGCATTTCTAAATTGAATTCGATTAATCAGTCTCACAGTTTAAACAGTCAACAGTTATAGTCATGTGATGCGAATAAGTTCAACTGAATCATTCAAAAGATCCAGTTCAAAATAATGATTCATTCACATACTCGTTGTGTTTCTGTAAAACCAAACAGATTTTGTCTTGGCCTGTGTGAATGTCAGGTTGGTTTGTTTGGATGGTTCATTTAACTGATTCATTGATTTGCTTGAGTCATAACTCCCTGAGAGTCATGCTTTTTTATTTTTATTTTTTTAAACAGGAACGCCATTAATGCTGCTTATATAAAATGCGAGCCAGTTGTTTCTGACTGCATTTGATTCATCATTTACAGTTTAAACTCGTGAAAGTTGTTACAATCAAGTGACTCAATTCAGTGTAACTGAACCATTCAAAAGAACCAGGTTAAACGAATGATTCATTCACGTACACCTTGTGTTTCTGTAAATGTTTTACCTTAAAATCAAGCAGATTTTGTCTCAGGCCGTGTGAATGTCAGGTTGGTTTGTTTGGATGGTTAATTTAACTGATTCACTGATTCATTTAACTCCCTGAGAGTCATGCTTTTTTTTTTTTTTAACTGGAACCCCCATTATGCTGATTATATAACAAAAATGGTCAGTTGTTTCTGACTGCATTTGATTCACCATTTACAGTTTAAACTCCCAAAAGTTATTACAATCAAGTGATTCATTTCAGTTTAACTGAATCATTCTAAAGAACCAACAAAGAATTTTAAAGAATGATTCATTCACATACACGTTGTGCTTCTGAATGTCAGGGTGGTTGGTTTGGGTGATACATTTAACTGATTCACTGATTTGTTTGAGTCATAACTCCCTAAGAGTCTCTGTGAGATATTTACATTTTCTTCTTTTTTCTTACAGAAACCCCTTAAAACTGATTATATAACAAAGATTGTCAAATCTTGTGTTTATGTTTGGATTTGATTCATCAGTCTCACAATTTAAACTCTCTAAAGTTCTTACAATCAAGTCATTTTAATCAGTTCAACTCAATCATTCAAAAGAACCAGTTCAAAAGATTCATTCACATACATGTTGCGTTTCTGTAACCTGTGTTTGTTTCTTCAAAAGCAAATCCAGATTTTGTCTCAGGCCATGTGAATGTCAGTATGTGCTTCAGGTCAGTGTGTGTGTGTGTGACTACAGGCCAAGAGAGTCTGTTTGTTCAGTGGCTCTTGGTCACACTGTTGGTTTAGACACGGGTTTAATTGTGCATCAAAGTGGATTATAGGACTTCTGGCCATATGTTTCACCATGGCGTGGCTACAGATCAGAACTGGCAATGAGAAGGTTGCTTGTTCAAGCCTCATATGGAGTGAGCCATTATGAGCCTTTGAGCAAGGCACTTTGCATAATTCCTGTGCCATATGAAAAACTGCAAATTAATGTGACCGCTAACAGCCAGCTTTCTCTAGATATTATAAAACACCTTTTTTTCATGGCGATTGTTCCTGCAATATATGTCTGCATGTCAGTTTGGATAAACGTGTCTGCAGATGGCTGCTTACTAATTTGCAGAATATTATTAGACTTTTATTATTAGAGGAAAATTTGTGAAATTGCTAAACTGATTTGAATACAATTAAATAAATAGAGCCCAGAGAAATATAGTGTTATCGGTTTAATCAAATTAGCCCAAATATGATATATATATATTTATATATATTAGGGGTGTAATGATACACAGATGTCATGGTTCGGTACGTACCTAGGTTTGAGGGTCACTGTTCAATAGGATTTCGGTACAACAGAAACAAAACCCAAATCTACTATGCTAGGTTTCTTTTCATTTATTTTAAACAGACAGTTGTACAAATGACATTTTTTTCCACCTACATGTGAAAATACTAAATATTATATCAAATTAATGTCATTTATAGACTATAAAATCTGCAGTACATATATGCATACAAGGAATAAATACTTTAAATATATTTAATTTAGTTAACTGATAGACAAGGGGGAAAAAACTGATACGTAACTTTGCCTATAGATGCTGAGTTTCAGTTTAGTTTTGTGACAGAAAGGAAAACTCAAATGGCAGAAAGCAAAATTCTGTTTGTTTTTTGTTTAAGTTGATTTTGCTGGTATGAGAAAAGTTGAAGTAATCGCGCTGGCGCACACAAACAAAAAGCATATCAGCTAGCATTACTAACCTGACAGCGCAGTTGGTACAGTGAACCAATCAGCGTGCCTGCCTCACTGTGTCGCCGTTAGAACACGACTGAAGTACAAAGTCTATAATTTACATAATAAATAATAGTTTAGCATTTGGATGCATCGCAAATATGGAAATATTATGCAATATTTGGATGTGTGTGTAAGGCCTCATGCACCGAACTGAGATGACCGTACCGTATATATATATATATATATATATATATATATATATATATATATATATATACTTTTTTTCCTGGTTCTTTTTAGACAGGTTCTTTAGGGAACTGATGGAGCACTTTTTTTTTTTTTTTTTTTTTTTTTACTGCAAGTGTGTATGGATTTTAATATTATTTATATTAATATTGTGTAATAAACACATGCAACGCATTTGTAGAATTTCATGTATCCCAAATGTATCTGTTAAAATATGGAGTTCTGCAAGCCCAGATTCCTTATATATTGTTATTTTTTCCAAGTTATAAGGAAGCTGAAGGCAGTATTTTTTTATTTTTACACTTCTTCCCATGAACTCTCCCCAGGTTCTCTAATGGAAAATATAGAAGATGCTGGAGTACTTAAAGCAAAAGATCAAAAATATCAGGTTGTTCGGTCAATGGTAGCATTGATTTCTACTGACTTAAACACCCTAGAATATGATGTTTGGGGTATTAAGCAATGCTCAGAATGGCCCTAGACCATGTTATGATATGAAATAATCATGAGTCATGTAGCAAAGCTGTCTTTAAAGCACCTTCCATCAGTATTTCTGTAGTGACAGGTTTCACATAGGCCACTAAACAATTTATCAGATTGGATTTTCACGTTTCCCAGGAAACCCCAGACACTCGCACAGGTGAAGACGAGCAATATAAACCTGCATCTACTGTTTTCATGATGACTATTACACCCACGCGGCTGTGAGGAAAAGTTTATTCTCCAAAACATTACAAATGTCTTATCAATATCAAACATTCTGTTTTAACAGGTAAATAGTTAAGTGCATTTGGTTTCCCCTTCAAGCAATTCTCCTCCAATCAGAAGTGCTCATTTACATTCAGGTGGCATCTGGATAAACTAAACAAATAATTCTGCTCTGGTATTTGGGATTTCATGAAAGGCCCTGCCCTCACCTCAGGGGCACCAATCACAGCAGACGACCACCGGATGAGTGATTAGACGCCAGGCTTGATTTGACCTTCAGGCTTTGTGTTGGCAAGCTTTAAAAAACAAAAAAGAGCGTGACATGATCTCTTGATCTCCCTCCCTGTCTCAGCTTAGACAGCAACACAGTTTTTTTTTTGATTGCCTGCACATGCAAGATTCACTCCCTCTGAATAGAAAACAGCTTTGAGTGAGTCTTTTCAGAGAGTTTTTACGTTTAGCACTTGATAGTTTTATTTTTGCTCTGCTAAGACCGTGACGTGATTGATTCAGTTTGTCAGACTATGATGAGTGCTTGTGAGCAACTGTACTAAATGATCATCACAGGTTATTGCGTTCAATACAAATACCATTTAAAGTTCCACTTTCAAGTCTCATGGCCATGGGTGATTCCCCTTAAACTTACTTACAGTATGCTTGTCCATGGTATATATATATTTATTAAAAAGTGAAACATTACAGCACTTACTTTTTAACAGCTGCAAACTAAAAGTAGGCCTATATGATGTGGGAATGACTCTTGCTTATTGGTTCAAAACAACCGTGATGTTTTCTTGACAAAAATAAACTCTTTGTAAAACAATATTAAATATATGGTCTGAGTTTGTCACACCACAGAAAAATGTGTTATTAACCACTCAGCCAAATTTAAATGTTAAAAAAACACCAAGTAAATAAAGTTAACAAAATCTTTATTTAAAAAAAAAAAAAGAAAGAAAGCTAAAATAAAAAATAAGCACTATTCTCTACTCTCAAATGCTGAGGGCGTGTCTGCTGTCCACTGCTGAAACCACACCCATTCGCATGAAAGCTTCCGCCTCGCCCAACTGTCAAATACAAATACATTTTTAATAAGGAGACTTGAGTTGTTTTGTAAATGACCGCAACCAGGTAATATGCATTTACGTGGCGAAGGCATAGCTAGCTAGCAAACTGTAGTCTCTAGTAATTAACGGTAATGACAGTAACTCGCAGTATATGCTTTTTAGTTTTAATAGTGTTAGGGGAGGGGTCGTCCTCACCTCCATTGCATCATCAAGACATGATTGTAGGTCCGCCAAAAAAATCCTAACAATACTGAAAAACTGTTTAACGGCTCCACAATTCAGTACTTCATAGTCTTTGTAATGTGTTTTCAGCAACACATTACTAACATTTATAATGTGTTTAGAAACAATTTTCTAATTAGAAACCAAATTGTTAAATTGCTTTTACTAAGCAATAAAGACGTGAAGCAGAGTGCCTAAAACCCCCGTAGCTGTTATAAATTCACTATAAACCACAGCTTCATGGGGCTTATTGTTTTTATAAAACAGTTATTCCATATACGTAGTAAGGTTTCACTACATTAAACAGCGCTAATAAAGTGTAATGATATTAATAAAAACAGTATTCTTCCACCAAACAATGTAGTTCCTCAGAAACAGTTGTGGTTGCAACAAAGTGATTGCCAAGCAACACACAAAAGTAAAGGTGTATGTTTGTTAAATAATTTGCAACAGCTTTGAACGTGGCTCAACCCATCAGAATTAAGGACCGGATCTTCTTGACTAACTCTAATTTCTTTTGTGTGACTTTTTTATTAGCTATATGTGAGTTGAATCATATTAATGAGTGTATGTCTTTATAAAGTAAAACTGCAACAAAAGAACTCAGTTGCGTCATTTTTTTGTTACCTTTTTAGATCACTGGTCTACCGATTTGAGAACTCTTTTTCACTATTTCACACACACACACACACACACACACACACACATATATATATATACATATATATATATATGTATGTCGGCATGGCTGTGATTCGGCTGTAGGCGCGAGGCCGCAGGCAATCACAGCGTGCTGATATACAGCCATATCTGACGTCTACGAGTGTGATATTGCATTTATACAATAGTTCAACGGCACAAGTGTGTAAATACATAAAATAACAACCGAGTGTCTTTAAAAGCCCTCTTTTCTTGAGAACTACTTCCTTCCACCATGGATTCAAATCAAAGTTTGACAGCTTAACAGCTGAGCCCGAGCCTCCAATACTAATTCCAAAACGTCACTTTAGAGCTAGTAACGAAGGAATGTTTAGTTGCTTCATTGAAAGCTTATTGTATTACTGTATTAAAAGTTGTGTATTATATTTAGTATTGAGAGAAAACTGACTAGGAGATCGTGATTACCTGCATCTGATACAGCAGTGGTTCCCAACCAAATTACTGGAGGCCCCCCAACACTGCATGTTTTCCATGTCTCCTTAATCAAACACAGCTGATTCTGATCATCAGCTCATTAATAGAGACTCCAAGACCTGAAATGGGTGTGTCAGACAAAGGAGAGGTGCAAAATGTGCAGTGGTGGGAGGCCGTTGTTGGGAACCACTGTGATACAACATTCATTCTTCAATCTCATATCACAATAAATCAATGTCCGATACTCGTACTAACCTTTCATCTGTTATGAGTGATTTCTGATGACAGCGCTGCTGGTGCTGCGTACAAGCTGGTTTTGAAAGAAAAAATAACTTGCTAAAACTGTGTATTTTTCAATTTAAAAGTCCTTACTGCTGACTCTTGTCACCATCTAATGGCAGAATAATGTAACTAAAATCACCATCACGAAAAACACATGCACACACTGTTTCCTAATACTAAATACTACTATTATTTATATAAAATATTATTTGTGGAATAATATTATTTAATAAACCACAACAACAACCATCATAAAAGTTAAGGCAATTTAGTCTAAACACAGGCAGGGCTCTGATATACAGCCCTGAATTTACATTAACATGATTAGATTTTGCCAAAACTATTTGTTCTGGAACAAATAATAGATAAATGAGACCAAAGACTGCCCGTTAGATTTACCCAAAACAAATTACATCTCATGTTTAACCACTACATCTGAGCCAGCGGTAAATTTCCAGAGATCTGGCCAAGTTGAGGCGCTATCTTTATCATAGACGTTATCTTTATAAACAAACCACGTATTTGAAGTCCAAATAAGTACATTCTTGCCTGAAAAGCTCTTAAAACTACATTCCATGACACAAAACAGTATTATTTTTAACATTGTAGACATTGTAGTAGATTTGGGCATCCGCCATGACACTCGCTGTGAGAAATACGGCAACTTCGGCAAGCAGAGTGATACAAACGGTGAAACAGCTGTTGGAGTTCTGTTGGACAATAATATTAACACTCTTATCTATCTATCTATATATCTATCTATCTATCTATCTATCTATCTATCTATCTATCTATCTATATATATATATATATATATATATATATATATATATATATATATATATATATATATATATGTATGTATATATATATAAAATAGTACTATCTATATATATAAAAAAGTACTGACTCATAAAAGTAATTTGTTCTTGAATTGGACCGTGGTCGCTTTGTATTTTTGTTTACTCGTGCAGCCTGCAAATGGAACTCATTAGAAATACGCTTCTAGCCATTATTTTGCGGTAGACGTCTTATTATTGCATCACATTCAATGCAGACAGCTCAGGTAAAATATGATTTTTTAGGCGCTGAAGCTTCAGCAGGGGGGAGAACCACTCACGAAGAGCAGTGCAAGAAACACTGGCCCACAGTGTGAACACAGACAGCTTGACAGCCGATCAGAACAATTACATATATATGCCATTACTGCACAGAGAAAACCACGATTTTAAAGACCAAAGGTTTTAGGAGGGAAAGGACTGGTCCAAAAAGCCTCATTAAAGGGACAGTTCACCTAAGAATGAAAATTCTTTCATCATTTACTCATGTCATTGCAAACCTATACTGTATGTGGTTATTTTCCTCACACAAAGCTATCCCTTCAAGTGTCAGTGAAGAGCTGAACTAGCATTTTGAGCACCATAAACAGCCTTCCTGCAAAAATCCTTTAAAGATAAAAGATCAACAAATCACCTTGAAAACATTACATGACACATCCGCCCTGCACGTAGCACTCGGCTCTGAACGCAAACGCACCACAATTACACCTTACAGTAAGGTGCGCGCAGCCGACTCTCTGAAAATCAATCATTTGGGATTGTTTTTTACAGTTTTAATGGGTTCCTGTGACCTTGCACCTTGTATTCTTTGGAGTGGAAAGCACTTCAGACTTCAGCTTGTCGATTTTCCGATTTTAGAAATAAGTTGTGGCCAAATCATCCGGGTCAATAGAAACCCAGCCAAAAAGTTTAGAATTGGGAACTTCAGGCATTTATCCAGAAAGCAAGATATGCTTTTAAAATAAATGTCTCCATCGTTTTGATATATGCGGTGGCTGTTCGTGACAGTGGCAGTTTGTGGGTGAGCTGATCTGTGCTGTGGATGATATCAGACGCCTGGCCTGCATTAGTCTGTCCACTTTATGGCTGCAGCCAGCGCTTTCCTTCCTCTTATCTGGCGAGAGTTCAGAAGTGACGGATGCATTAGGACATGCACTAGTAGCTTTCAAGAGCTTAAATCCATTTGCTGGATTATCACTTTGAGCCCCTGTGTAATGACATGGCTCAACCCCAAACATCTTCCAGGATGTTGGACACGAAGGGTCGTTTTTTAGCACGACCCGCGTGGCCCTTTTTAAAACGCCAACGCTGCTAACATTTGCATTTTTCATCAAGCGTACGGAGTTTAACTAATCTAATGTACATCTTGCTCCTTCCTGTATCATCAGACTGTAAAGCATGGCTCCAACAACGGCAAGTGCATGGGTTCAGTTCCCAGGGAATGCAAGCACTAATTAAATGTATACCTTGAATGCTACTGTAAGTGGCTTTGGATAAAGTATCTGCATAAATGTAAACAAAACAAAAAAGCAGGTACCACAACTTTTGACATTCAGAAAATACATTTGTATAATTTCTGTATAATTTTTTTAAACAGTGTATAACTTTTTTGTTGTTGCTTTTTTTTTTTTTTTTTTTTTTACTTTTTCCACAAATTATGGATATTAAACAGTATTTCAACACATTTTTTTTAAGCATTTTTAAAAACTTGAAAATTTTAAACAAAGGTCGTGTGAAAAAAAAACTCAACCAATCAGGGTTATTAACTAAAACCAAAGATGGAACAAAAATCATTAAAAAAAAAATCATATTAAATGAAATAAAATATCAAAAACTTTTAATTGTAGGTAGTATCAAAAACTTTTAATTGTATTTTAGTTTAACTTGATATACTAAAATAACAAAAATAAAATTAATCTAGCATATAGACATATATTAAAAAAAAAAAAAAAAAAACTAAGAAAAATGACAATTACATAGAAAATGACTAAAACTCTAACAGAAAACAGAATATATATATATATAAAAACTGGTCTGAAATATTAATAAAAGTTATCTATGATACCACTGCAAAAAATAGAGAATGACGCTCACAACGTCAAGCTCAGGGGTTCAATTCCAAATTAAATTAACTCTTTTTTTTCTTTTTCCGTTTTTTTTTTTTTTTTTTTTTTTAATTTAAAGTCTGACAAATGCATGTATGTAAATACCATTCCACTCTTAAAAATAAAGGTGCTTCACGATGCCATAGAAGTTTTTTGTTTAAATGGTTCGATAAAGAACCTTTAACATCTGAAGAACCTTTCTGTTTCACAAAAGGTTCTTTGTGGCAAAAGAAGGTTCTTCAGATTATAAAAAGGTAAGAAAGAGTTAAAGAAGTAAAGAAGTCTTTAAAGAAGTAGTTGAGTAACTGACATGGCATAAAACACATTACGTTTTAATTTCGGGTCTTGAAAGTACATTTAAACTGACTCACAATGTGATGTGAGGGCTAAAGCAACCTCACTTGATTGAAATTTTAAGAAATTGACTCCCAGAAGTGCGCAAAAGCCTCCTAGCCTTCAGAATCACTCGTGTTTTGTCGGGCAAAAATATTCCTCCCACTTACAAGAGACTCAATAATAGTGCAAATCTCTTTAACATCTATTATATTATATATTCAAAGAGGTGTTTGCCCGTTGAAATGTGAGTGCCTTACTTTGAGGACATTAATGCTCTGCAATTGAATAACAGGAGAAGAAGTCAATATTAAGGGGGTGGCGGGGCTATCTTAACCCTGAACTCAGGTTACCTTGTGTTTCATCATTTTTTTTTTTCAGTTCGCTTGTTTGAATTTGTGCGTGCGCGTGTGCAGGAGAGAAATAATGAAGCCTGTCTTCGCATCATGAGGCCTTTCCCATGCCGCATTACTCTAGTGCCATCAGACGGCGAGCGAGGCCATCAGCAGCGTTGCATCTGTACGACTCTGCTAATTATTCTCCTGCCTTTATTAGACTACAGCCATCAGAGAGAGAGAAGGGGAAAGACATCATCTCCAGCCTAATTCTCTCCCCCCTCTCTCTCTATCTATCCATCTATTTCCCGTCAGACTCTGGTCTGAATGAGGCCGCTCGCTTTTATCACACAGATTACTTCACAGGGTGACTCCAAGCCATTAAATTCTTATCTGTGTCAGAGCTGAAATATGATGTTTACGGTCCTGTTTGGCTATTAGTGTTAGAATTGAGATCGCATATCCACGACAGGCTCGGTAGACACCACAAAATTGATTAGGTGACCATGTCGCTTGATTTGAACGTGAAAGCTGTATTACACGCCAAATGATGTACACCGGCCATTAAGACGAACATTAAGTTTAATTATTAGAGACTGAGTGGCTGTGCACAAATGTGAAGCAGTATCTCCGCCTGACAACAGTTTGTCAAAGATAAGCTCATTCAATACTAAATGAGACCATTCAAACCAAAACTTTGGATTTTTGGATTTCAACATGTGTAATGACATAAACATCTCTATTGGATGTGCCGTATTTTCCATATTGCTGTATGTTTTCAGTTCCAGTGATGGTCCATCTGCGCCGTCTCATGGCCGACGTGCGTTAATGCAGCTATACTAATACTGGCGGATGTTTTGTCCATGTGGAATCAGATACAGATTTGTTCAAAATAAATAAAAATGTTTTAAAAAGTGTTTATATACAGTTTGTATGTACCATATGTTTAAGCATAAGTCTTTAAATATAAGTATAAAATTAATATATTATGTATGTTTTATATTTATTTAAAGACCTAAATTAAAAACATTACTACTACTAGTTTGTATTAGCACACATATTACATTTCTAGATATTATAATTTCAATTAACATTTTAAATTACATTTTAATTTTAAATTTTATATATATATAATTTAGAATATATACATTTATAAAGAGAGAGAGAAAAAGAGAGAATTAAAAGAACACACACATATTATAATTTCTATGAACATTTTTGTATTCCATTGCAATTTTGAAATTATAGTTTAAATTTACACACACACACAGACACACACACACACATATACAATATATACAAAAAAAAAAAATATTTTCAAAAAAAAAAAAAAAAAAAAAAAAAAAAACACACATACAGTAGTCAAAATTTGTAGTGGATCAAAAAAAGTTTATCAAAGTTGTCCTAGGACAAGAATAGGTATTCTTTTGGTTTTAGGACAACTTTGGTGAAAGGTTTTGATCCACTTCAAATGTTGACTACTGTATAATAATTTCTATTTTATATATATATATATATATATATATATATATATATATATATATATATATATATATATATATGATTTCCAATAAAATGAAAAGAACACACACATAATAATTACTATTACAATTTTTTTATTACATTGCCATTTTAAAATTATAGTTTATATATATAATTTCCAATAAAATGTAAAGAACACACACATATTATGATTTCTATTAACATTTTTTAATTACATTGCCATTTTAAAATTATAGTTTACATTTTTATATATAATTTCCAAAAAAAATAATGGTAAATACATAAATTAAAAGTTCTATTAAAAAACTGAGCAGAGTTGCACTAAAGTTCCTATTCTGTTGTATCCATGGAGTTTACTTATCAACGTGTCTGCCGCTGACCTCCCTTTACTGTTGCGCCTCCCTGATATTTACGACACTTTAGGTCGGAAGACGGCAGTATGCGGGCACACATGTGGAGTGCGGCGTGTGTTTCTGCATTCAGAGTCCTGACTCGAGTTTGTGTGTCATCACAGCGGGTTAAGACACCCCTACCGGTGTTTACAGCCCACAGCTTCTCTCTTTTCAGCCCATGTACCTCTGAGCTCACCAAGGGTTCGATGTCAAGACGACCTCACAGCAGGAAGATGTCACAGACCTTGGCGCAGCGGATGGTCTGGGTAGATCTGGAGGTAAACAGCAGCTGATAAACACAATAAACAGGACAGTAAATTGTTTATAAGAATTAGCTGACTCGCTTTTAAGTCGAAAATCAAGATTTTTTTTTTCTTCAACGAAACGTTAGGCCTAACGTTACATGGCAAAACACGCCTGTATGATCGAGCTTGACAGCTGGTTTTATGTTGGATGCTCAATGAATTTGCATGGGTTTTTATAAAATACAGTATGTAAAACATTCAAAATGATCATTGCATCCCTTTTCAAATGTACGATCTGCTTATATAGTAAGTCCAGCACAATCTATTCATGTCAAAAACTTGTTTTGACAAGATTTAGATTCCTCACTGCAGCTGATAACCAGCTGACCTGCTTGTTTACCAGTTTTTGCACGTAGTCTTTGGTTTTGGTTTCATCCTACGCAGGAATTTTAGGCTGATGTCCTAATTGTGATTGTGCAGTTGTGGGACTGACTAGTTTTTCATGCTGCATATTAATGTCACTGTACTTCCCGTTTCAGATGACAGGGCTGGATATAGAGAAAGACCAGATTATTGAGATGGCTTGCATCGTTACAGATTCTGACCTGAACATCATTGCAGAGGTGGGTGATTTTTTTTTTTCTTTTTAATTTTTGTTTCATTGCATAATAAAACTGTAAGCATAAATTTCCATGCATTTGAAATTAGAGTTTGTGACTTTACTTAATATATTTTAGTTTTAGGGGTGATCTATATACTACTGTTCACCTATAAATTGACATAATTGGCTTTGTAGTTAAGTTTATTTATAAATTATTATATTACTTAATTCGCATCATGTCTGTTTTTATGCATCTTGTGCTATATGTATATATGTTTATTATTATCACTAGTGTACCAGTGTCAAATTTCCATCCTATGACCACTAGAATGGACAATAAAAGTTTAAACAAATAAATATAACATTATAGCCTCACCGTGGAGGGGAAAAAAAAAAATGTTTTTCTTCCAGGGAAAATCCGAATATTGCTGACTCGTTGCACTGCAAATTTGTCTAATCAAATACAGTCTAGGACAAGAATGTACCTCCCCCAAAATACCACCTGCATGTAATTTGTCTCACCCCAAATAAAAATATGCTAATGCAAGACAAATGTCTGTTACACTAGGCCTTTAAAGCTATTGCATTGTTGGTTGTTGTTGTTAGGGACCAAATCTGATAATCAACCAACCAGATGAGCTGCTCGATGGCATGTCAGACTGGTGCAAAGAGCATCATGGGAAGGTGAGTACACATGGACACACCTGCTGAGTGTTTCCTGTTTGTGTGAATGAGCCTGTCTGTGTTCAATGTGTGTTGTGTGACTGTGTTCCTGTTTGATGTGCCAGTCAGGGTTGACTCAGGCTGTCAGGGACAGTCACATCACTCTCCAGCAGGCAGAGTACGAATTCCTGTCTTTCGTCCGACAGCACACACCACCCGGACAGTGTCCTCTCGCAGGTAACCAACAACACGTTTGATATTTCGTCTTACTAATATAACTTTTTTTCCTCTTGCTTTTTGTGAGTTTATATCTCCCAATTCTATCTTTTTCTTCAGAATTGTGAGTTATAAACTTGCTTTTACATCCCAAAAGTTTGACTTTTTTTCTCAGAATTCTCAGTTTACATCTCGGAATTTGACTTTACGTCTCGCAATTCTTTTGTTTTTGTTAAAAAGACTTTTTATCTCACAATTTTGACTTTTTTTCTTTAGAATTGCAAGTTATAAACATGTCATTGCAAGTTTACCTCCCCTTTTTTTATTTGTTCCTCAGAATTGCAAGATATGAACTTGCATTTGTGAATTTGTGTCTCACAATTCTGACTTTTTTCTTAGAATTTTGAGAACTCTTACTTACTTATTTTTTTTTTTTTAATTTTTTTACTTTACATCTGACAATTTGGTGACTGAGGCTTTTTATCTCGCATTTCAGATTTTTTTTATTATTCCGATTTTTTTTTTTATTTATTCCGATTTCTTAAAATCTCACAATTCTGATTATATTCTGAATGAATGAAAAAAGTCTGAATTGTTATATATAATTTGTGTGGTTCTTCATCCACAGGGAACTCCGTTCACGCCGATAAGAAGTTTCTGGATAAGTACATGCCGCAGTTCATGCGACATTTGCACTATCGCATCATAGACGTGAGCACTATTAAAGAGTTGTCCAGGTATTTTCCCCATTTAGGTTTAATCAGATGACCGAGCAACCTCTGTCGCCACATTAATGCATGCAGACGTGCTTCAGCATGAACTAGAGAGACCATTTTAAAAAGGACAGGAAGTAGGTGGTGATATCAAAATACTTTCTCCTTTTTTTCCATTTGCTTGCCTAGACGATGGTATCCAGAGGAGTACAGTTTCGCACCGCAGAAAAAATCATCACACAGGTCTGTGTGCATCACAGGTGTTTCACAGCACAGCTGTATTATTGAATGCCACATTTAGCATAGCAAAGGATCCTTTCATGTACTCCTTAAATATTTAAACCTAAAGAAGAGCTGTTTTGTCTAATCTCAGAATGATGTTGTGTCCGTTTGAATTTTCAGGGCACTAGAAGACATCCAGGAGAGCATAAAAGAACTGAAGTTTTACAGAGCGAATGTTTTCAAAGTGAAGGAGAAGAGAAAAATTGTCGAAAATGGTAATAAGACATCTGTGAAATAATCTCCAAGATGATCTGGAGTGGTTTTAGGATCTTGTTCTCACATTTGGATGAAAGCCTGTGCGAATACTTGAGAGAATGAGAGAGCAAAGCTTCACGTTGACGTCCCAAATGTTTGTTTTCTGTTTTATTTGTTAAGTCTGCAAATAGCTTAGATTAAAAAGAGAGAAAAATCCAAAAAGTTCAAAATTATGCAAATAACTCATTGTTTTGAACAAGTTGCTTTTTATCCTTTGTGTTCCACTTTAGTAATCTGATTTGTTGCTGGATCATGTCAGTGTGCAGTAATGAAACAAAAGTGTGATTGCTTAACTTCTGTCTGAGAGTGTTGTCAATACACCCCTTGTTTTTTGAAATAAAAATCATTTGTTGCGGTTTTTGGAGGGTATTTAATATGGTGTTGCTGAAATTTTGTTGCTGCACTGTACCTACAGTAACATGAACCATACGGCAGATGGCAGTATACAGCCAGGTAATGTTTAGAGCACGGGTGAGTGAGGTTGTCGAGTAAATATCAAGTTTTTGAAACCTCATATTCAGGTTCAATATTCGCGTGAAAGGATATTAAATGGGGAAAAGAGGGAGGGTATTATATTACCTAAAATTAAATGGAAAAGTTGGCTGAATGGTACATCGCAACTACCAATTAGTTTCACTATTGCTTCATCTTGATATAAAGTTATGATGGTCCGAATTTCGCCTTTCTTTTTTTTTGGCAGGAGGATTTAGTGACGTCACCCGACACGGAAAGTTGTTTGAGGTGGCGTAAGTTGCAAAGTTAAATTACAAAGACTTAACTTCTTGTTTGTAGAATAATGGGGCTTTGTGAACGTGTACAAAAATGCAACAAGTGTGAATTAGCCCTGATAACACTGGTCCATCACAGAGATGTCTATTTGACGTCTGTATTTACATCTGCAAGACATTTTTTTAGAGTGTTAGCTTATCTGCAATACACTGTAATACTTCCTATCACGTGTCAAATAGATGCTTAAAAAATGTCTTTAGGATGTTTATGATTTAGAATGTATGTAACATTCTGACACCTGAAAGACGCCTGACAGACATTTGTACACCGCAGATGCTTTCTAGGGGTGCGTTTCCCAAAAGCAACTATGGTCGCAAGTTCCGTTGTTACCAATAGAGTTCAATGGAACAAACGAACGAAGTTAGCTAACGATGCTTTTGGGAAACGCACCCCTTATCAAGAGATCGTTAACAGATATCTTGCAGATCTACCTGTGCTATCTAGGAGGGAAAGTAAGCGGGACCAAACTGCTCAGGGATTGAAATTTTTGTTGTGACAGAGTCTGGATTTACATCTAGTGTTTGCTCATCTGCAATATGTCTATAGAACGTTTCCTATCAGATGTCAAATAAACATTTAGAAAATGTCTCTAAGATGTTTATGATTTAGAATAAAACTGACATTTTAACAACGTTTTGTACATGTTTTCCAGATGAAGCGATCTTTAACCGACATCTTGCATACCTGTGTGCGATATCTAGGTCTTAACCCAATAATTCTGAACTTAACCTTATCTGCTATTCTAGTTTCTAGTTAAACAAAACACACAATCTAGTGTCATTGGGATGTCATTGCCTCTTTAACACTCTGTCGAGGTTGGTAAATGTTGCTCTCAAAAGTCACTTCGTGTTTTATGCTGTTTTAATATGGCAGGGACTGCCGGGACTTCAAATCCTGTTTGACTGGAGCAGCCCAAGGTAACCTGAGCACTCTGTCTGTCACTGCTGCCACTGGAGTATCGCAGGTTTGATTCTACTGGGGAAACTTTAAATAGAGAGACACTGGGCCAATGCATAAACCATGTACTGTATCTTGTTGAAATACTTCTCTCATCTCTCCCCATCAGAACCTTTCTCCCAGAGGATGCAGAATATCCTCATTAGTGTTCAGGACAAACAGCTCAAATCTGGACATCTCTGTGTGTCAGTGAATGTTTGCTCTAGTCAGGTCAAATTATTTAGAAACACATTTTAATTATTTAGCAGTGCTTTTATCCAAATCGACTTGAAAATTAAGAAATATCTCAAACAAATTCTCATGAGAGCCAACAAAATTTGCAGTATACAATGCCAATTTTCATGTGTGGGCTAAAGTAGTAGATAGTGTATTCATTTTATAAAGTCCCTTTGTTTATTGCCATGGATTAGGTAAGTGGTGCATCTTCAGCAGGATCTTTAAAGTTCTGATGACCTCAGCAGATCAGGTAAAGGTATTAGCTCGTTCCACCTCAAAATAATTTTTAAAGAGATAGTTCACCCAAAAATGAAAATGACCCTATGATTTACTCACCCTCAAGCTGTCCTAGGTCTGTGTGACTACTGTTTCAGATAAATACAATCAGTGTTTTATTAAAACATGTACTGGCCTTTCCAAGCTTTATAATGGCAGTGAATGGTGTTGAGGTTTTATAGCCCAAAAAAGTGCATCCATCCATGATAAAAAGTACTTAATAAAACTACTTAATAAAGGCCTTCTGAAGCAAAGCGATGCGTTTTTGTGTAAGAAATATATCCATATTCAGAACTTTCTAAACTGCAATCTCTAGCTTCTTCGAACTGTCGTATGCAAGTTCACAAGAGAGTACCATTCCAGTAAATGACTTAGGACATGGACGTAAGCTCTGGTTAGAAGTAACAAATGTGGAAGCACAAGGGAGTTACAAGTACAGAAAGAGGATTTGTAAAGAAAAATGTCAGGTGATTTCGATATAAGCCAAGAGGAGACTGGTTTTCTTTTGCTGTAAACAAAAATTTGTTCTTGGAAGACTAACATTTTCTGACAGGAGTTTGTGCTATGCCATCGTCCTGCGTCATCCGCTGGAACGCCATTCTCTAGTGAACCAACATACGACAGTTAGCAGAAGCTGGAGATTACATTTTATAAAGTTTTAAAGGGGTCATCGGATGCAAAGTTCACTTTTACATGTTGTTTGAACATTAATGTGTGTTGGCAGTGTATGTACACATCTACCCTATAATGATAAAAATCCATGCAGTGGTTTTTAATTAATCTGTAAAAATAATATCCCCTTTTTCAAATCGAGCCATTCTCAGATGCCTGTTGGTGTGGCGTCACACCAACAGAGGCCACTCCCACGATAGTTGATTGACATGAGCGTCTTACCTTATACCCGCCTTAAATCAGCTGTAACAGTCCATTGTTTCGATGCCAGAGTAGGGATGTAAGTTAGACAAGAATATCTCCGATTGAGCGATTGAGGTGTTGTGTTGCTGGATGTAATAATGAACATAGTAGTCATCATTTACTCCCGACATCTGAGCTGCTGAAGATGCAGTGGATTACGTTTGTTTGTGAATGAAATGCGCCTCCCGATCTACATATATCTATGTTCACGTGAATCATTTGTGATCCAGCTTCACTTACAGCAGAAGTGAATATAAGTTTTTTTTTTTTTTTTTCATGAATCCTTGCGATCGCCTTTCCTAATAACATGCTAGTTAGCAAGTTTAGCGGCTAAAGTAAACAGGCCTGTCACTCCACAGAGTGAAGAGGGGGCAGGGTGAGCAGAGCTCATTAACATTTAAGGCAACCTCGACCAGAACAGGATGATTTTTGCAGAGCTGATTTTGTCAAGGTAAAAAGGGTGTTATTTTACACTACCATTGAGAATTTTTAACCAAAGTATATTATAGACTTTTCATTAAGACCCTAAAGAATTATATCAACTTGTGGAAAATGGGCATCCGATGACCCCTTTAAATGTGGATATTTTTCTTGCACAAATGCATCGCTTCACTTTATTCACCCCCTAGATCTTTTTATGATGGACAGATGCAAAAAATCTTCAAAATCTCAACCCTAATTATAAAGCTAGGAAGAGGCAGGACATTTTTAAATATCATTTAGACTGTACACCTAGGATGGCTTCAGAGTGAGTAAATCATGGAATAATTTTCATTTTTGTGTCCACAAAATGATTTTTATTATTTGGAAAACCAGCTATGTACTTGTCCTATTAAAAATCCAGAACTCAGTAACCTACAATGTAACATTAACAATCATTTTTAATTTCCCAAAAACCATACTGTATGTAAAGGTTTTTGCTGCTCCTAATGTAACATAGAAAAGAACCTTTAATTTTAAGAGTCTGCCGTCTCTGACTTGTCAATTGGTACATTCTTTTTTGAGTCTGCTCAAGGTATCACTGCTTCATCTTGCAGGTAAAGGCCACCCAAAACCCAAACCATTTTGAAGAGACTTCAAACCAGTTTTTTTCCAGTCCAGGTACAGTAGTGGCTTTTTTTTTTGTAGGGCTTCTTTACCTAATCATGTTTGTTTATGATGCAACAAATATGATTAATGCTCTATAAAATCTTCTACCAGTTTAACATGTTCTAGTGTGTGCCAAAAGATTGTAGTTATTAGCTATTATTTCTTTAGAAGTGGCTTCTTATACTCGGGTGGGTGTGTGTTCAGGCCACATTGGGTTGCTGCTGATCATTTCTGAATGGCCCAGCATAGGAGGGATTTCCTGAGGGTGCCTGATGACTCAAATTAAGAGAGATAATTAAGACTTTTGGAGTGAATGAATGCGGTGAATCAGCTTCTCATACACCAGAATAATTCTCTAAAAACTCTGATTTGCCTATTTATGCACTTAATTGCTTACTCTAATATTTCTGCTGTTTGCGTTCATTCAAGGGCAGTAACAGGTCTGCATCATGACGATGGACAAAGAACAGATCAATACATCATGAATTCATAACCCTGAACCAACAGGAGCTCACGTAATTACTGACGAAGCCTTGTAATTTATCACTTCTATTCTGACAGGCTCCTTACACTCATTAAAGGTTCATTAAATTTATGCTCTGAAAAATAGCTCACATTTACGCTAATTTAAGTACTTGCCTATTATCAGCAGTTGAATTTAGCTAGACCTTAATATCACAGAATGCTCCTCATGTTAATATTTGAAATATCCAAAAATAATACAGCACATGTCTTTGTAAGTGCAAACTTTTGTGTTCTTTGTTATTTTTCATTATTTGCAGTGAGACGTCTCCCGAAGCCCTGACACAGATGAGACAGAGATCAGATCAGCTTTGATCAAAGCTCTAAATCAAAGGTGAACTCTGAACATGAATCTCACAGATGTTTGTGACACATGTCAGGTGAGATAAAGTGCGTTTTTATAACTTTCAATTATATGAGCATTAACATTTCACTTGCATGTATAGAAGAAAATCCACATTTCAGACTTAATTAGGATGAAATTCTCTAAATCTGGATTTAGAAAGAGTTTCACAGTTTTGAGCTAAATCTTACACATTCACAGGTACACATAGGCTATTTTTGCATGCTAACTAGCCCTTTGTGCATACAGAGCTCCAGATTTATAAGTAAAATACGATCTGTGAAATTTAATTTCCTAAATAATGACTACAAATACCACAAGAGTGTGAGTTTATGTGCTTGATAAATCTAATTATTTCATAGTCTTTATACAGCAACTCCTTAGCATAAAGCACTTGATTCATGTTATTTAAAAAAAAAAAAAAAAAAAATAGATGAGTAGATGGCGCATAGTACATATCATGCAATATTCATTTAGTAAGTAGTCAGCTAGTGTTCCATTCCAAACGTAAGTAATCATAATTTGAGCTGTTGTTTGGCACTATATATGGGATGACATTTAGCTGGAAAATGAGTCTTAAGCACCATGAATTTCAGCATCAATTATTTGTCATTGTAAACCCCATCTAGTGGAAGCATGTTAGCGTTAAAGCATTTAGCTCTGTTATGCTGTCAGTCAGCGCTGATGTCAGCATTGTTCTCTAGTCCTGCCTGCCAGTCCAGACCTTTATGAGGAGAGTTTATCCAGTGGAGCAGCACAGGCCAAAGTGACAGACGCCACTCAGATCCTTCCACCCAGAGACCTGCAACACAGACTGACAGAAATGTTCTGTACTTGACTATATAGACACGTATTGTAAGTAGAAGCAGACACTTTTTTTGAAAGAAAATATTATTTGTACAAACAGTGTACCCAGCACTTCAGACATTTAGACATTCATATCGAGTGTCCGAATACTTTTTCAGGCCACTGCAAATATTATATATTATTTGCCAATAAACATTTATTCCTAATTTTGTCTACAGGAAAGGCTTTGAGGCAAACATCTGGAGTCACTTGGCACAAAATCTGTTCGCAGTACTCAAAACCTTTCTTTGAAATATGACCTGAAGTTTCATCATTGCGGTTGATTTAAGGTGAAGCTTCATAAATAACAGGTAGGTTCTGAGTGAAAAAATAGAAGAAAAAGGCGGGGGGAAAACACGAGCGCCGCAAAAATCAAAACGGCGGGAGCCTGAGGGAATTGTCCTTTAATGAAAGGAAAAATAGGCCATGTTACATGGTTAGTAAGAACGGGATTAGATGTGCAGAGAACAAGAGAAGTTGAAAGGAACGGGTCATGTGGTTATTCAAGGTTGTTCTGTTTGCAAACTTTTGCAGAAGTCTGACAAAGCACATTTAAACAACAAAACTCAGATTTATACTTTCAGGCCATTTTGAATGTAATAAGGTGAACCGGGTTAGAAAATGATACGTCTGTTAAATCAGCTGTGTTCAGCAGTGTCTATCTGGATGTATTCTCAACAGGATAATTATAACTTTAACGTCTAGGTTAAATTGATGTACTAACTAAAACTAAAACTGAAATAAAAATTAATTAACTATATGGACATATTAAAAAAATGCTACTAAAACTTTACTGAAAATGAAATAATGAAAATCAAAAAATTGTAAGATTTAAAACTAATTTAAAATATTAATAAAAACTATAATAGTATCTTGATACTGGTTCTTGATACTGTTCCATTTGTAGTTGGATGAATGTAGGATTTTTATTTATTGATAGATTTCAAATAGGACATGTATGGAAGCCTTTTTCCACCACTGATTTAAAAAAAAAAAAAAAAAGGTAATTGTGAATTTTATATCACAATTCTGACTTTTTTCCTAACAATTTCGAGTTTGCACCCCGCAATTCTTCTCAAAATTGCATGATACAAACTCGGAATTCTGATTGAGTTTCCATCTCTGAATATAATCTTTTTCTTATAATTGCATGATATAAACACAATTGTGGGTTCTAAAGTCAGAATAGCAGGATATAAACTCTCAGTTGCTAGAAATAAAGTCAGAATTGCAAGATATAAGCTTGCAATTGCGACTTTTTCTCGCAATTTTGAGTTTGCATCTTGCAATTTTGAGAAAAAAATTGCATGATACAAACTCGCAATTCTGACTTTTCTCAGAATTGAGATATAAACTCACAATTGTGAGTTACAAAGTCAAAATTGCGATATATTAACTCAAAGTTTTGACTTTCTAAGAACTGCATGGTATGAACTCGCAGTTCTGACTTTTTTCTCAGAATTGTGAGATATAAACTCGCAGTTGCGAGTTATAAAGTCAAAATAGCGGGATATAGACTCACAATTGAAACTTTTTTCTCACATTTGCACGTTTATATCAATTCTGACCTTTTTTTTTCAGAATTGTGAGATATAAACTCAATAATTGCAAGTATAATGTCTGCTACTTAGGAAAAAAGACTGATATGTTCTCAGAATTGCAAGTTTATATCTCCCAGTACTGACTTAATAACTTGCAGTAACATTATAAAGTCAGAATTACAAGATATAAAAAAGTAACAATTGTGAGATATAATTGTGACAAAAACATGCTTCCACAGAAATGTGTAATGCATAATAAAATTCCATTTTAATTAGTTAAATATTTTAAAGCAAAATTCAACTGGAGTTCATGTTTATTAATATGTTATTACAATCTAATAGTGATGAATGGGGATTTGTAGATTGGCTGATATTAATGAAAATAACAAAAACAAATATTTAAAATGAAATTTACTGTATATAGTACATAACATGGTCACAGATGGCACTGTTTCCTGAGGATGTGCCTCACTATAGGGAAGTTCATTTTTCCATGAAAGATCAATAACTGAAGCCATGAAAGGGAACAAAGCCAGGTGTCATTCTGATCAGGTGAAGGTAGCAGGACATTTAGAGAATTAAAGTCACAATGATCTTGTGCTAGACATCTTACAAAGGCCTGGCAGGCTCTTTATGTCTTTCTTCTTTTCTTTTATTAGAACGGCCTCTGAAGGTCATCTCAAGCATTAGAGAAGCACTGTGCTGTTCCACGTGTCTTTGGGGGCTTTGGGACCGGAGGAATAAAACATCTCATCTGGAGCCTTTGAAGTGCTTTGCAGCTGGTATGTCTGACTCACGTCTCTTCTGCCGCAAATCGACAGATCTTGTTTGGGTTTATCCAGAAATCCCTAAAAATTCCCTAACATTATGCTATGCCCGATGATTAGATGTGAGCTAGATTTTAATTAGATTAATCCTTCCGATTGCAACAGGCAAAGAAGAAAAAGCACAAATTCATTCTGACTGGTTGCAAAACACTGCTTTTTTATTTTCCCCTCTTGTTTTTTTTTAGCACTCAAAGGTGTGTTTGATAATTTAACACATTTCAAAATCTAGATTTAAAGCCAATTTATATATAATATTTAATATATTAATGCCATTTATATATTGGTTTTGTCTTGTTTTAAGCATGAACGCAAATTAAATGTAGTTAGATTCATGATTAAAACAAGGCATGTTTTGATAACATAATGATACTATTTTAGTTTTTATTATTTTAAATGATGTTTTCAATATTTTCTGTTTTCATTTACATTTTAGTTAGTTTAGTTCATTTAATTAATTATGTTGTGTTTTTCTTTCTTTTTTTTTTTTTTTTAAATGTGTATATGGTTTCAGTATTGGTTATTTGTGTGTGTGTATATATATATATATATATATAACATTTTATTATTTAAAAAAATATAAATTTAATAATTGTTTTATTATTTGTTTATCTACTGGAAAACAAAGCAAAATACTGATTAAACAAAATACTGATTCCACATTCAGGACTGCCCCCAACCCACACGCACATAATTTACTCTCAACCTCTTTAGAGCTTCTGAAAAATTACATCCCATTGATTTTGTAGGCGAAGAGCAGTGGATGAAAGTTCAGGCAGAGTAATGCACACACAGAGTGCTGCATGCCAACGAGAGAGTCAGAGAGAGCAAGAGAGAGAGCTGAGGAAAGATGCTGACGTGATTTTCTGTTCTATGTAATTGTCTCATCTTGTAAGTGACGTTATGGATTGAATATTGACATGCACTTGATACAGCCAGTACAACAAGGATGCCGGCATTCGGACAGAAATGCTCATCTGAGTGCAGCATTTTGGAACAAAGCAGTTGTGAGGAGAGACGAGCGTTGAAGGAAGGTTGCAGCATGTCTGTAAAGGTTCTCGCAAGGGATCAGGAGGTTTTAAATTATGCAGGGCTAGCCAAATAGAGTCAGGATGTCACTCTGCAGTATGTCTGTACGGGACAGGAAACACGGATAGACGGACCGAACGGGGGGGAAAAAAAAAACAGAAGGGCCAATCTTGTCAGTGGCTTTGACACATTAGTGCCGTTTATAAAAAAAAAAAAAAAAAAGTCGACTCTCAGTACGGACAAAGCTGAGGTCAGCGCTCCACCTCAGCTGCCCTGCAGGAGGGATTGTGCCAGGTCTGATGTCCACTATTAGTTGTGAGATTAATCTCTTTATATGGCCTGGTCCAATACAACAGATCTCTTTAATGTAAGCATAACATATTTATCAGTCTGTTTACTGAAGGTCAGTATGCTCTGACTAATGGCAATCATTACAAGAGCCATAAAAATCAAAAGAGTAATTGGTTATACGAGGATTCAGGTTAAGGAGCTTCTCTTCTGTCAGCAATAAATGAAAAAAGGAGGTCGTATATTTTCAGTCTTGCTGCAAATTGAATGAAAATTCAATATCCGCATGTCTTAGATGATAGAAAGTAGTGAGTGTGTTCATATTTAGCTTTTATCATTCTGAAGATTCTTTGAGTGGTTGTCTTTCTCTTGTTCATGGTTCATCTGAATGATTAGATGGTCAGTGTTCAGTTTAAGAGGGAAAAACTGAAGCAGGATGCATTGTTTGGTCTTTTATTAATCGGACACTGAGGACAGAGTTAAAAATAAAAGCAAAATTGACCAGATTTACTTCATAATTGGTTTTAATGTACAAGATCTGTCACTCCACATTACTCCAGAGAAACAAATGTTTAATGGCTTGGCCTCTAAAAAGACTTTTTGGCTGATGTCCTCCAGGCCTATTGTTCTGTTACTGAAAGTAAACAAATAGCCAGATAGTTTCAATTTAGGTCTAATCAATTCGGATTTGTGGTTTTTAATGCTGCGTTGTCCTTATCGGGTCAATTCCAGGTGGATAAAATACCAAAATCATTGAGTATCTTAAAATAAATATTTTGCAAATGCCATTTCATGTTGACTTTAAAGTCTGTTCAGACCGAGAATTAAACCAATCATGGATGAGTGTTTTCTATTTGAATATATTTTAAAATGTCATTTATTTCTGTGATGCAAAGCTGAATTTTCAGCATCATTACTTCAGTCTTCAGAGTGACATCCTTCAGAAATGATATACAGCCATATCGCACGGCTACAATTGTGATATTGCACTTATACAACATTTTGACAGCACTAGTGTTTAAATACATAAGAAACAACAATGGAATGTCTTTAAAAACCCCCTTTTGTGCAAATTACTACTTTCGGCCACAGATTCAAATCTCAGTTTGACAGTTTAACAGCTAAGCTGAAAGCATCACTTTAGAACTAGTAGTGAAGGAATGTTGTTACTTCATTAACAGCTTATTGTATTACTGTATTAAAAGATTTCGATGACAGTGCTGCTCAATGCATTTGTTGGCTGTGTCTTACAAGCTGTTATTGAAAGTAAGAATGACTTGTTTACAACCCTGTTTCAATCTCTTTCAATATAAAAGTCTTTACTGCTGACTCACTCTCTTGTCGCCATCTTACGGTGGAATAATGTAACTAAAATCACCATCACAAACACACACCATTTCCCAATACTAAATACTATTATTAAATACTACTATTTTTTCTATAAAATGTTATTTATTGAATAAAAATAATATATAATAAACAACAGCCATCATAAAAGTTACTGGGCAATTCAGTAAAAAGTACAAAGGCAGTGCTCTGATCTCTAGCATTACAGTTACATAAAATATAATGCCAAGAGATTTTGCCCTCAGACAAAACTATTTGCTCTAAAATTAAAGACTGTCCCAAGTTAAAGATTTAAGTTATTATTATTTGTGTGTGTGTGTGTGTGTGTGTGTGTGTGTGTGTGTGTGTGTGTTTCCCTTTATTTATTATCATTATTATGATAGGATAGTGGAGAGCAGACAGGAAGTGAAGTGGGACAGAGAGAGGGGGGGCGGGATCAGGAAAGATCCTCAAGCCGGGATTCGAACTCGGGACGCCCATAATAAAACGGCAATGTATGTCGCCTCACTTGCCCACTAGGCTGTCGGCACCAATTATATCTCATGTTTAACAACTGTAGCGAAATCAGAGCCAGTGGCAAATTCCAGGAGATCTGGCCGAGGTGAGGCTGCTCTTGGCGTGTCCATAAGCGGTGAACAGCTGCTGACACCAGTGTTGCCAAGTCTGAGGTTTTTCTGCGGAATTGGGCTACTTTAACACCATTGTCGCAGGTTGTTTTGAAGCGACCTCAGTAAGGTAATATTTAGCCCCTGGAATGCTAATTTTTCCAGGGAACCCCACCAAAAAATGTGTATTTTACCCCCAAACACAATTTTTACCGGGGACCCCCTCAAAACGCGATTGGGATACTTTTGTGTTAGTTTTGGGTGGGTTTTGTTGAGAAAACCTGGCAACCCTGGCAGACACCCTAGAGCTCACATCTCCAAAAACATCGAAGCAAATTTTCAAATAGATGTTATCTTTATTAACGAACAGCATATTTGAAGTCTGAACAAGTACATTCTCGCCTAAAACTACATTCCGTGACACAAAAACAGTATTACTTAGAAAACTGTAGTGGATTTGGACGTCCACCATGACACTTGCTGTGAGAAATACAGCGAGCAGAATGATGCAAATGGTGAAACGGCTTGAGTTCCGATATCAATAGAACATTGCACTCCTCATTTTTGATTAATTTAATGCATCCTTGTTGAATATAAGAAAAAAATCTTACTGATATATCTACATTGGCTGTTGAACAAAAAAAATCATTCATAATACACAATCTTATTTTTTTGCTTTACTGTATCTCTTCTTTGTGCCCAAGGTAAGTTTACTCTGTAATGATTTGCAGGAGCTTGAAGTATTTGTCCTAGAGTGATCTCCACAATGCTGGTCTGGTGTTGTTGTTTTTATGGGACGCTCTGAAATGGCTTTTTGATGGACAGCGCCGGTTTGCCTCCAGGTCTGCTGAATTGAATATAGCCCTGTGTACTCAGCATTCCGGTGTCTCCGTATCACTATGACAACTGCTATTGTCTGCTGTCACTCCTGGTCGTTTTTAACATCTCATAGTTCAGTATTCAATATTTTATCACCTGTGACCTATTTTAATCTTTGCTTCCATGTGATTTTTAAAAATAAATGTTTCCATTCACTGGAGACAAAGGCACTGCAGAGTTAAACCATTTGAAAGCCTCTTGTTAATAGTTAAAGTGTCGGTGCGCCCATCCCATCTGGGCCTGTGGCCGCTGACTGATCAATAACCGATCTTGTGTCTCACTGACTCCAGATTGCTTTGCAGTCCCACCGCTTTAATTGAGCGTCTAAGTTTCTTAGACGCTTTCCTCACAGGATGATCTGGCAGATGGTTTTTAAGAGTTCCTGCGTGGGTTGAGTGGGTGAACTGCAGTGCGTCCTGTGTGCCAGCTGCGGTGGGCATGGAGCGCTGTGTGCTTGCACTGGATTGTTCTATAGAGGATTTCTCACACACTCTCATTCCGATCCATTCAATACACACTTGGAATTCAAGTCTGATTCATCTCTGGACTAAATGTTTTGAACCTATTTCTCTTTTTTTGCCTTAAAGTCTTATGCTACAAAAGCTGGCACTAGGTTGGTACCCTTGCAAAAAATACCTTTATGTACCATTTAGGTGCTAAAATGTACTGTTAAGGTACACTCTTCAGGGGAAAATAAGGTACAAAGAAGTACCTTTTGAAAATATACCCCCCGCCACCAAAGTGTAGGTTGAGCGTGCATGATTTTGGTTTAAATTAATTGATTATTTTTAATTTAATTTAAATAATTTTTATGCCCATTGTGGTCTGACCACATTTTAAAGGGGTCATCGGATGCAAAGTTCACTCTTACATGTTGTTTGAATATTAATGTGTGTTGGCAGTGTATGTACAAATCTACCCTATTATGATAAAAATCCATGCAGTGGTTTTTAATTAATCTGTAAAAATAATATCCTCTTTTTTCAAATCAAACCATTCTCAGATGCCTGTCAATGTGGCATCACACCGACAGAGGCCGCTCCCATGATAGTTGATTGACAAGAGCGTCTTACCTCAGACCCGCCCTAAATCAGCTGTAACAGTCCGACCTCCATTGTTTCGATGCCTGAGCATGGATGTAAGTTAGACAAGAATATCTCAGATTGAGGTGTTGTGTTGCTGGATGTAATAAGGAACATAGTTGTTGTCATTTACTCCCGACATCTGATCTGCTGAAGATGCAGTGGATTACGTTTGTTTGTGAAGGGAATGCACCTCCCGATCTACATAAATACGTCTATGTTCGCGCAAATCATTCGTGATCCAGCTTCATGTACAGCAGAAGTGAGTATAAGGGTTTTTTTTTATGAATCTCTCCAATCACCTTTTCTAATAACGTGCTAGTTAGCAAGTTTCGCGCTAAATGCGGCTAAAGTAAACAATCTCTCAGAGCACAGCTTGTCACTCCACAGAGAGAAGATAGGGGTGGGGCGAGCAGAGCTCATTTGCATTTAAAGGAAAAATCCATCAGAATGAGTTGATTTTTGCAGAGCTCATTTTGACAAGGTAAAAAGGTTGTTGTTTTACACTACAACTGAGAATTTTTAACCAAAGTGTATTATAAAATTTTCATTAAGACCCTAACGGATCATATCAACTTGTGAAAAATGGGTATCCGACGACCCCTTTAAGTTCTCTTATGAGTAGGAGCTTCCCAGCAGGACTTGAAGGTATATATCTCTAGCTCTGCCCCTTTCTCTTCTTCCCACTGTGATTGGTTTGTGTGCTTATGCTGGTGCTTTTGTTGCATTGCCTCATACCAGCTGTGTGTGTGTATTGCACCGAATCGCTGCATTTTTGCTGACCATCTGCTTTATGGTGTGTCCTTTAGGGACAGCTCCTCTAAGTCAGAGTCAATTCAACACACCATACACGAGTCAATATCTACCCTCACACACTCAAAACACCTACAACGCTCTTTAAAAATGCAGCGCTCTCTGAGGTACACAAACATCCGGAATATCAGACAATGTAATTGCACCTATTGATCAGGAATCTTATTGAATGTTACAGGACAACTGTTGTTGACTGATCCTAATTGTATTTATTCTCTCTTGTGTAGGTGTTATGGATAATCACGACTGTCATAGTGCAGGTAAATTGCCTCTGTATTGTTTTCAGGTGTAGTTCTCTACAGTGCAGCTGTGCTGGAAACCGAGCTTCAAGATGACTTCTGTAGCTGCGCTGGAGCCAGAGAAACAGAATGTGTCTGAGACGGATCAGTTACAGGGTGACAAATTCAGCACTGAATCACAACTAGTCTGGACCTCTCACTTGCTTCCTCTCGCTCTCTCTTTCCCATTACTTAGACCACAAATCATAGCTCATGTTGTGTTGTTCATGTCAACCTCTATATCATGTAATATTTGTGTGATCATAAAATAATTGATGTATGTAGCATCGGTAGAGAAAAGAGTTTGATAGCAACGAATAATAAAGTTAAAAATTATTCTGTTTACTTATATTATAATAGACAATTTTGAAAGGTATTATTAAAAATTACACTAATTTTATTGATTTAAAGGCCTGTTCACACTAAGAATGATAACTATAAAGATAACTATATTGGTGTCCACACCAGCAGATGACATCGTCTGTTTATCCTATGCACACGTTCGTCTGCCGCTTTAGCAGGATTGATTCTGATTGGGTGTCAATGTTTTTATCGTTCATCAGCTGGAAAACAATCGCTCTGAAAGTTATTCCACTGATGTGATTTCTCTGTGCCTTATCATTATAGCTGTGGTGTGAACTCTGCTATTTTTTAATATTGAGAACAATTCTAGAACTATATCTTTATCGTTATCTTCATAGTTATCGTTCTTGGTGTGAATGGGCCTTAAGGATGCATTAAATCATATTTCTATTCAATTGTCTGTCCATCCATTCATCTATTCATCCATCCATACATTTGGTGATCATTCTAACATTGTATTTGTCTGTCCATCCATCCATCATTCTAACATTCTATTTGTCTGTCCATCCATCCATCCATCATTCTAACATTTTGTCCGTCCATCCATCCATTTATCCATCTGTTGATCGTTTTAACGTTTTATTTGTCTGTCCGTCCATCTATCCATCCGTCTAATGTTCTTTTTGTCTGTCTGTCTGTCCATCCATCCATCTGTGGATCATTCTAGCATTCTATTTGTCTCTCCTTTCACTTAACATTCTATTTGTCTGTCCATCCATCTATCGTTCTAACATTCTCTTTTTGTGTCCGGCCATCCATCCATCCGTTCATCCATTTATCCATCGTTCTGTTTGTCTCTCCGTTTGTCTATCCATCCATTCATCATTCTAACATCCTATTTGTCTGTCCGTCCATCCATTCATCCATCCATCGTTCTAACATTATGTTTGCCTGTCTGTCATTCCATCCATCTATCCATCCATCCATCCAATGTTCTTTTTGTCTGTCCATCCATCTATCTGTTGATCATTCTAGCATTCTGTTTCATTTTATTTGTCTGTCCATCAATCCATTGTTTTAACGTTCTTTTTATCGGTCTGTCTGTCCATCCATCCATCCATCCTTCTAACGTTCTATTTGTCTGTCCGTCTGTCCATCCATCTGTCCATCCATCCATCCATCCGTTCATACATTTATCCATCGTTCTAACGTTCTGTTTGTCTCTGTCCGTCCATCTATCTATCGTTCTAATGTTCAATTTGTCTGTCAGTCCATCTATGCATCTGTTGATGATTCTAATGTTCTTATTGTCTGTCTGTCCGTCTATCCATCCGTTGATCATTCTGATGTTCTATTTGTCTCTCCTTCCATCCATCCATTTATCCATTCTTCCATCCATCTAACATTCTATTTGTCTCTAAGTCCATCCATCTGTCCATCCTTCCATCCATCTTTCTAATGTTCTATTTGTATGTCCATCCATCCATCCATCCATCGTTCTAACGTTCTATTTGTCTGTCCATCCATCCATCCATCCATTTATCCATCGTTCTAACGTTTTATTTGTCTCTCTGTCTGTTCATCCATCCATCCATACACCTACCCACCCATATAGATTTGAGCATAAATACATTGTCTGAGAAATAAAGTCTAAACTAGTTTAAACTTGTGCACTTTGTTCCATTGTTCAATTCAAGTGTAGACATGGTGTTCATGGACATTCTGCACATGTCAGATCAGTAGGTAAAACATGGGCATCCATTAGTATCTTGGTTCATGGAAAAATCAATCGTGTTCTGTCAGAGCAGGAGTAAAATCAGACTGGTGTAGCATGTCTTTGGTCTGTCTGTCAATGCTTTTAGAGTCAGTATGCAGCTACTGCTCAGTGTCCTGGTCAGAGCAGAGCTGTAATCTGGGATCTTATGTGTGTGGACGGGCCACTGGTGTCAGTGGAGTTGATGTGAGAGCTGCTATTACAGTACTGATGCAAGCTGATGCTCTATTTAAAGTGAATTGTGGCCGGCAGCCATGTTCCTTATGGAAGGGGTGAAAAGTTCATGATCAAACTTAAACTGTAGATTCTTCCCCAAACTGACTTTAATGGTGAACTAGAGACAGGAATTTCAGAGTTCAGAAGTTCAGAGTGTTCATTCATCCATTCATTCATTCATTCATTCATTCATTCATTTATTTATTTATTTATTTATTTATTTATTTATTTATTTATTTATTTATTTCCTGAATGTTCAATCATTTTATATATATATATATATATATATATATATATATATATATATATAATTGGTGTAGCTGTTGGGCAGTTTTACTTTTTATGTATTATTTTGTAATGTAATGAATATTAGATGCTTAATAACCAAATTGGACTTGCAAAATTTTACATATTTAAATAGTCTGTTGTATATTCTTAGTGCGCAGTTTTTGTTGAATTCAAAGCAAGATTTGCATTTTAGTTTTCACATCACAGTTGGAAAGTAGGAAAAATGTTGTTCTGTGGAGCTCTATTATTCAGTTAAACAGCAGGGTATTGGAAATGAACAGCACGTTTAACTGCACAAAGCCTGGCAGTGTGGCTCTCTGTTGTATTGAGTCATTTGATAACGGTAACATGTCTCAGACTCTGCTGCAATCCAGGGGTCCCATGCGTGGCTTCACAGGAGATTCAGAGCTATTTTTTGCAGGAAATTTGGGTCAGCGGTTTATTGTCCTCTTTAACCAGCGTCTTACATCCACTGTGACATACAGCAGAAGTTCTCTGAACAGCACAAGAGGTCAAGAATAATCGGATTTCTTTGTACAGAACCCCAACAGACATTTTCTCTCTTTATGGACCGACGTTAACATATCAAAGACATATTCACTTCTTTTATTATTGTGAACATTCAAAAATGTCTTTCTCCTTCAGAATTTCATGTTTAATTCAAAGCGTTACTTGCTTTTTCTTTGTAATTATTTCTGAAATTTACCATTTTTATTTATTTATTTATTTTTTATTTTTATTTTTTTTGTAGTGTATCAAAATCTACCAGTTGGGATCCATTGCATAAGTCCAGATGTCCCTTAGAGGACTTGAAGATCAATGTCTGTCTTGTAAAAGTGAGTCTTTTTTTTATAGTTATTTACAACTTATATGTTGTTATTAATTATAATTCATGTACTTTTTTTTATATTTGATGATTGTATGATTGATGATTATATGATTGTATATGATGGTGTATTACAGTATCTGTATGCATGTATGGTCTCTGAGAGGGAAAATGTCCTCTATGCAGGACAAAAATTTCACATTAGCCAAAGTTAAACATTCCAACTTTGTCTAATATGCTCAGAACACACACTTCTAATTTACATTTACTGTAGCCAACTGTTTGCTTGGACTTAATTAAGGGCCCATTTGTTTGGAAAGACAAGACAGCGGCAGCCAACCAATGGGCTCAAGCGCAACTAATTCTCCTTAAATATTATCCTCATATCCTTCCCAAGTAACTCATCATTCGATCAGCTAGTGAGGGCAAACAGTGTGAGCAGAATATTCCCACACTGCTTTGAAAGACGTGAAATCCATGGCCATTAGAACCAGACCACTGCAGCAACATCATCTGCAAGTCTAATGATGTTGGCAGTTCATGCCATTGCAGTATTTAATGAATTTAAATAACCCAATTTAAACAATGACATGCGTGTGCGGGGAGATTGATGTGCCTGTCAGTTAAGGAAGGTTTGTCTGATGATGTGGGATCCCATCTCACTGTAGTTCCCATAATGCACTGCTGGAAATGGGGGGAAGGCTGTTAAGAGAGGTTCGGCCGTTACTCATCTCACATAAAAACGCCACGAATGCTGAAGCTCGCACATACAACGCACACCTACTGATGAAGAAAATTGCTAAGATAATCGTTCTGGGTTAATTAGTGCAAAACCTAGTCTGCCATTTGGAGATAATCCTGTCAGATCTCTTGATTGTTTACATGGTTTGCAAAGATGTTTGCTAATTTTATTAATTCCACACTCGTCTAAACAGACATGTTCTTAGTCTTTTTGATGATTCATCAGTGCAGGTTATTCATGTTGACTTCAAGCAACTTTCAGTAGCATTCTATAGGCTTCAATTCGTTAATGCATTCAATATAATAAACTAACAATGAACATTATTATAGCGTGTAATAATCCTAGGTTCATATTTATTTTATTATTTTATATATATATATATATATATATATATATATATATATATAATAAATATGAACCTAACAAATTGGGATTTGTTATGTGGTGGAGCTCTATATGGTGTCAGGCTTCCTGTCTATCTATCTATCTATCTATCTATCCATATATATATATATATATACAGGGGTTGGACAATGAAACTGAAACACCTGGTTTTAGATCACAATTAGTATGATATTGGGCCTCCTTTTGCAGCTAATACAACATAATTTCATCGTGGGAGTGACAAATACAAGTCCTGCAAAGCAGCCAGAGGGATTTTGAGCCATTTTCCTCTTGCAGAACAGTGGCCAGGTCACTATGTGATGCTGATGTGGGAAAACGTTTCCTGACTCGCTCCTCCAAAACACCCCAAAGTGGCTCAATAATATTCAGATCTGGTGACTATGCAGGCCATGGGAGATGTTCAACTTAATTTTCATGTTCATTAAACCAGTCTGTCACCAGTCTTGCTGTGTGTATTGGTGCATTATTATCCTGATACAGAGCACTACCTTCAAGGTACAATGTTTGAACCATTGGGTGCACATAATGAAACTTTACACTCTGCTCTAACTGGTGTAATGTACAATAAGTGAAGATTGGGCACCAGACAGTGCAAATATAGCCATGAAACCTCCAATACTATATTGGCGAGTGTTTCAGTTTCATTGTCCAACCCCTGTATATATATGAAGAGTTCAGATGCAAAACCAGCTAAATCAATCTGACATCTTTCTTTAAAAAATGCATTTTTATCAGGCTCAGATATATAGGTTTCTATGTAAGTGCCGGTACTTCTGATTGGGCTGAGGCTGATATTTTAGCGAGTTTGAAGAAAAAGAATTTGATGGATGTATAATATGCATCGAGAGCATTCACTCAGTATCATTATCTCATTTTTGACCGAGATGGCTTTTAGCTGGTTTTGCATCTGAACTCTTCATATATATATATATATATATATATATATATATATATATATATATATATATATATATATATATAATGATTTTTCTTTGCAAATATGATTTATTCTGAAGCAATATTGTGACATTGATATTGTTTTTTAGATTTAATTGAAGGGCTTTATATATATATATATATATATATATATATATATATATATATATATATATATATATATATATATATATATTTATAGCGGGACATTTTACCCCTAACTTCACTAATACTTCATCTTTCATTTCAAATTCTTACATTTGATCTATAAATACTATTGCAATAATATGAATATTGTCATCTATACGATAGCAGATAAAATAATTTACACTGAAAAAATGTTTTTTTTTTGAATACCCTATACACAAGAAGTTATGGGGGGAAATGATACTTTTAAACAAAATTAATGAAAGCAATGAATCGAGATGTGCTGTGGTTTTGCTGTCTTTCTTTGAAATTATTTTTGCTGCTGATATAGAACAAAAGCAGTCTGCAATACTACGCCTAAAATGTAAGTGACCTAATATTATTGAACTTGAACTATTGAACAGTCGTGATGGTGAAAACGTGTGATGTTGCTTGACTAACTGTAATTTAAATATAAAAACCTCCAGTTTTCTGAATTTTTATCTCATCATGCCTGACATGTTCGCACGCGTATGAACAGGCAGCGTTTGGGGTGGGGGGACAGACCAAGCACGGGCGCAATCATTAAGCATATTTCAAAGGAAGTCGACGCCATGGTCCTGACCGCATCACTGTGTCTTTACTGGGTGTTCTTAGTGAATTTTTGCATTTATTCACATGCGATTGAATTGGCTATTCATGTGGCGGACTGTCGTGATTTTGGCTAATGCAGGAAACTACTGAATGATGCGAATCAGAGGGGATTTAGAAGTGGGTACACGCAAAGCTGACTGATAAAGAAGTGGGTATACGCCTTATACCCTGCACTACACCACTTCTCTAAATGTAGAAAAATCTGAATAATACTGAATAATACTAATAGTTTTAGTGATTGCATAGCTATTTTTGGTTATTGGTGTTTTAATGAAGTGTTAATGTCGAGTCCTGTAGTCTATGTCTAAGTCAGGTTGATTCATTCATATTTTCGACTTGTGCAAACCAGTTAGTTTAGATTTTAGAGTTACTTAAATATTTTTACAGTGTAGACATCAGTAGACATAGTTTACATATAAATAAACTAACTGGTTAAGTTAATAAATACTTTTATTGATACCATATTGTACACTGCTGTTTGTACATGTTCTTGGCATTAAAAATGGTATTCGTCGGTGTAACCTAATGCAGTCAGGTTGATTCATTCATATTACAATAATTTTTTTATTGTAATAATAAAATTATTGTAATAATTTTGTAATAAATTTCATTATTACAATAATTTTTAGGTAGTAACTGATCACATGTAATCTGGATTGCGTATTTAGATTCCAAAAATTAAGTACTTGTAATTAGATTAAATTACATTTTAAAATACTCATAATCAGACTACAGTTACTTTTTATGGATTACATGATTAAATTATTCCTAATTTATCGATTTTCCCAAATTCCTCTTTTTCATCCTTAAAATTTTCCATCCTAAAATAGCCTACCGTTAATATACTGTACATTCAGAAAGTCTTCAAGTTTTGTGGACATTGACGCAAAGACCAATTACTGGTCAGGTGGTGAGACAGCATTTGAACACCGGATTTACAAAAATCATTTCAGGTTTAAGAAGAGTTTCAACATTGCATCAACTACTGATGCACACATAAATTTTTACTTGAATTATCACTCTGTACGTTATTTAACCATGTATTATATCTTTGGAAGGTAATTCACACAGACTTTTTGTCATCTGGTCTTTTTTCACCTAATTTGTTTACTTGAAGTGCCCCTGAGATTTTAAAATAAATATTTTAATAATTAAGTATCACATTTGCATGTTCATTGGTTCTCTGACATTGGTTATAGTCACATGACATGCAGGTAAGCAAATAAAATATTTCTCTTTTTTTTGTAAGTTTATTTTGATTTATTTTAAAATTATTTATTTAAATGTAACATTTTTTATGATTTAATTAATTATTAGATTTTCATTAGACTCAGTTTAGGAAAACTTGTCGTAAAATAAGCTTTAATGCGCATGCGTTAATTGTATTTTTATGTCAATATGGTACAAGATTATCCTATTTAAATCAATGTGATAAATGAGTTAGGTCAAAAGTAATTTAAAAGTAATCTGATTATATTACCTAAAATGTGTAATGTAATAGATTGTTACTACAATTTTTGTCATGTAATTTGGAATCAGTAACAGATTACAATTTGTAAATAATCTACCCAGCTGTGTTGACATATTAAAAAATTACTATTATTTTCATATTGTGTTAGTGCTATTAAATTGCTTCTATTTTATGTCCTGTCTTTTAAATTATAAATATTGTACAAAGACATTCTCTAAACTGCAACTAATGCCATATTCCTTGAAGCTTTGTGATATCAATGTTTTTTAATACTCTCTATTGTCATGTATTGTTTATATCTTCTGTTTGGATCACTTTCATGCTTGATTTCCTGTCTATTGTGTTTGGGCTTCCCTTTTTTCTAAATAAAATGATTGACTTTCCTAATACTTGCTCTCATGTTGAGCATCTGTTTCCACTCAGTTTGATGAGCTCAGGTTTGGCACATACACTACATTTTTCTGATTTAACACACGTCAGTTGCAGGGAGAAAAAAAAAAACTCCAGACATCCCTGAAAGCAGTCGCTTTAATTAAAGCTCACATCACAGCGGTGTATGTGTATAATAATGTGCTGATATGTTTGGAATGGTTTCCGTACACTCTCAGATATTGTTTTTGGCCTTGCATACAGAAAACTGACTGATATTTATCTGTTTCTGTGTTTTTTGTTTATTAGGGCTCTCTAGAAAGAAGACAGCAAAGAAGCTCACTAGGTTTTTGGAACAGACACTCATTTTTCTTGTTCTTTCTCCGAGGCCTTGAAAATGGCCTTTGAGAAAATAGACCTCATCTATGAAGAGAATTGAATTGCAGGGCCTTGAATTTTTTGGCTTTCCTTTCATTCAGTCGGTGTTCCCGGGCATATTAAGGTTGCATTGTCCCCAAGCAGACTTTTAAGAATCTTTCCGTTTCAGAAGTGGTCCATAAAAGCTTTGATTCACTCTGATCATCCAGGCAGCCACTTCATAGCTGTGTCCTGATTGTGCTTTCAGATTGAATCAAGTGAAAATACAAAGATCAACCAGTACCATCAGAGCTGGAGACTGTGGCGTGGACATCCAGTTTTTCATCACCGCACATTCTAGTGAGACCGCGTGCCAAAAAGATTGAGTACATGGGAAAATCTGGGGAAAAAGAATCATATTCCCACTTTCAAGTTAGGATATCTTTCAAATTCCTCCAATGTCGTACCGGAGAAGGATCTTGATTAATCCCTGCTATGCTCTCAGGGAAGGTTATTAATTGAGTGGTTTGATGAATGAACACTTGCCTCTGAATTATGGTTATTCTGCAGCAGTAGAGAGCTTGCAGATTTATGGCGCTCTCCCTGGTGATGAGGGGTTTAACTTCTCAGTCTGGAACGCTAAAACCAGAGGAGGTTTTGGAAGAGAGTTGTTGTCTGTCCTCCCTTTAATGTGTCTGTCAGAAGAGCGCTGTGTAACAATTCAGAAAGGAAGCTCATTTCCATCTGAATCTGAGGCTGAAGTCTCACTGGCCGTTCACCATCACCAATTTTGCCCTAGACATTTTTCGAGTCCTGGAAATGAATGAATGAATGGATTAATGGATTGTTTTAAAGTTTTAAGGCCTTCGTAAATAATGCAATGACCTCGGTGTGTTCTAAAGAAGCTTCAGAATTTCTTGTAGGGACACGTGGCCATTTTGTTTTTAGACATTTCCTTTCTGTCTGACCTAAATTTAGTTGCTAAACTTGAGTGCCTTGTAACTGAGGCCGTGATGAATTAATAATCACGGCAAAGAACTTTGTCCTCAATCTTTAGAACTCAAAATAGTCGATTGATAGTGGAGTGAAACATATTGTACTTTTTGTGGTTGGCTACACCACAAGTAACCAAACCAGCCTGGAAACTCTTACGCTTGATATTTTAAAGGTGTCAGATGCATGCTTTAAGATACGGCATCTGCCCGGTCCAACATATGAAAATTCTGTAAAATCGGCATCTGCGGCAAACTGTAATCAGGTCATGGCAATAAGTCCTGTCCTCCTTCACTGCTCCTTTTCAGGAGGCCTTCATGAATAATCAGAGAAAAAAACAGGCCACTGTTGCACTTTGAAGTTTTCCATGCTACTAAAAATAATCCCATAATGCATTATAATGAAAAACTATTTGTTGGTTCCATCAGAAAGTAGTCAGAACGCTTCAGTGATACACATACCCAAATCCAGCCGCCTTGGAGAGAGACATTGTACTTGAAAGTGTAAGAGGTTATTTGCATTTTGACTGACATGTAGGGTCAGGGTTAGCCATGAGATCATCACATATGAGTTATATATATATATATATATATAGTCACGGGGGCGGAGCAAAGCGACAGACACAGGGGGCGTGACGTCAGGCCTCGGAGAGGCTTTTTATAAACAATAGAAACAAAGTGTCCAAAAAGGGGGGAAAAAGTGTCCAAAACAAAAGGGGGATCTGTGTCCTCGAAGTACGGGGTTCCGTGAAGAGGGGAAGTAGTTCCAAAAGTGAAGGGTCCATAAAGGGGCGAGTCCGCGGCCGCACCGCTCCCCGCTCATTCCTTGGTGCGAGGGCGGCGGCTCTTACTCTAGCGGCATCGGACACCTCCACCTACGCGTCGCTTTCTGGGGATAAACACGCCCGGCATCCTGCCCGTTCAGCCGTTACGGTGCGGCCTCGATCCGGACCCGCGGTCCGGCAACTACCTCCTGGCGCGCTGGGTACCCTCTTCACCCCCTTCCTGGACCCACAGGACACCAGCGTGCATGCAACGGGGAAAGAGACCGGTCTCCTGAGGATAGGCCGCATCGCAATTTTAAACAGCGGCGGTTGATAGCTTCATTCACAACAGGTGGCCTCAACACACGCCGCCAAACATGGATGTTTCGGCGCCCCTCCTCCCTCCCACACGCCCACTCCCGTCGGATGCCTGGTGAAGGCGCATTACCGAACGGGTGAAGCTGATAGTTTAAGGGTGGGAGGCAGCCGACTCGTCACAATATATATATATATATATATATATATGTGTGTGTGTGTGTGTGTGTGTGTACGTACACACATCCCTCTTTTTTTTTTTTTTTTTTAGTAACTTGTACATTTTTCCTGTTTCAATCTTATAGCATTCTGTTGAATGGCAAGTGTGCCATTGTGAAATCAATGTAGTTTTACAACATATCTGGCTTTTAGACACTGAGGCTGCGTTTACACTAGTGTGTTTTCGTTTTAAAATGCGTAACTTTTGCTATCGTTACGCCTGTCCTTTACACTACCCCGGCATTTCCAACCTTCGAAAACGGAGACCCGTTTTAGTTTGAAAACTCCGGGGCTGCGTTTCAGTGTAAACGGACCAAAACGGAGACTTTAGAAAATGATGCCGTGGCTGCCCACATTTGATCTGCATATCCTTGATGACCGTGTAAACAATAACATCATGCTCATTGTTGTACCCATAGATTTCTGCAGTTAGATACATCATTCGACTGCTCCAAGCACGTAGACGCGTCCGCCATAGGGCATCTACCTATACATATCTTTGGTTGTACCTGTGTGAATGGTCATGTGACATGCGTTTTCGGTTGTGTAGCGTAGATGGAGAGAAAACGCTAGTGTAGATGAGGATCGTTTTCATTTTACGCCGTTTTAAAACGAAAACACACTAGTGTAAACAGGGCCTGAATAACCATGTTTTCTTTTTCCTACAGCTTTACCTTTCTTTAACAGTTCCTCTTTATACGCTGGGACATTGATGTTTTTCTAAGGTGCAGTCACATGTAGGGAAAAAAATGTTCATTGTCCGCTGTCAATAGTGTAGCGATGTCTAAAGCACAGCTCACAAGGCAGTCATTTTTAAACCAAGCAACTTTCTGTGGGTCAAAGTGGTTAATTAGCTTGACAGTTGTCTGAATTGTTGTAGCAGTGGGTTTGTTTATGTATTTTATTAAAGCATTAATCTGTACACCACCATTCACCTTTTACTAACAGATACTAAATGTCCTTAAATTAATAGTTCACTAAAAATTCTGTTATTATGTACCATCATAAATGATTGTATATTTCATTCAAATAACATTTACTAAGCTCTCTCCCAACACAGACCGTTCACAGAGTCCATATCTGTGGATGATGTATGCTATATTGGATCTATGCGAGCTGTTGATCACAATGCCATTTGTCACCAAAAACATCAGGCAAGATTATAGCCTAAACATCATCTTAATTTTCATTCTGTACATTTCACATAACTATTACACGACTGCAGATTTAGAATATAGAGAAATATGGACTACATTTATGGTGTCTTTATCCACCTTTTTCTTCTGGTAAGAGCAGCGCAGCCATTTGTAAATTTTATGGGTCTGACTTACGGTCTTGCGTTTAGCTATTTTTAGCTGTACAAAACAGCTAATTTTGCTGCTTGATATTGCAAATTGGTGTATTATCATGTTATTTTATTTTATATTAATACCTTAATTATGAGCACACTGGTTTGTAATGCAAACGGTTTTACCGTTTACTGCACGTTGTTATTCTTCTGGTTATTTTCCGCCTGTTAAGTCTGACGTTATGTCACCCTTCCGTGTCTAAACGCTCAGATGCCACGAGAAAACAACAAACGGTGCTAATATACACTCATAATGTGATTTTAATTCTACCCCCCCAAAATTATAATCTTCCCCTTTAACTCAATACTGAAATCCCAAGTAGTCAGACAATGAAAATGTACATATAAATAAATATAAATATTATTTGTGTTTGGGATGCTGTGAGCAAGGTGTACACCGTAAGTTTGAAAACGTTTAGCTTAAATGTTTAATAAGAATAAACAGTGCTCATAAACGGCTGTCGAAATGGTATTCTCAAATGATATACGTTGAGGCTTGGAACCGGAAACAGCATTCGTTAGAGAGTCACTGTTGCCTAATCCACGGTTTTCCGCGGAATTGGGCTACTTTAACACCTCGGGTTGTTTTTCATGTCCGCTGGTTGAAGCAACCTCAATAACGTGATATTTAGCCCCTGGAATGCGAATTTTACTAGGGAAACCCTGCCAAAAGACGTGTATTTTCCCCCCTGGAACGATTTTTACCGAGTGACCCCCTCCAAAACGCTTACATCCGCGTTGAAGAAAAAGGTGGATGCACAACTGGTTGCAGTCCTTTTGTAACAGAAAGCTGTGATTCTTCGTTAGCCTTTTCCCCGAAAAATAAATAACTAGCCTAAATAAATAAATAACAGGATACTGGCATAACCTAAGGGTATGTAAATAATAACATAATTTACATTTTCGGGTGAAGTATTTCTTTAATTGCCACATTAGTGACATTAATAAACTATCGATATTACCAGCCAAATTAACTTTTTTGCGTTAAAAATCCAGTTGTCTCTTTATTTTTAATTAATTGGTAACTTTATATCTTTAATTAGGCTATTGACAATTAGACTAGCTACCATCTTAGCAATATCATTCATTAATTCAAAATGTCATTAAATTTAGCTTTACTTTTTTCATTTATATATTCATGCAAATATGCTGATCTGTTAATGGCTTTTAATTAAATTTCAGTTATTATAAAGTCATTGCAGGAGCATTAGAAGGACTCGCATCCAATGGTCATCTATCTACAGTACATGTGTCCCGTAAGGAAATCTGCAAAGGAAAGTGTTCTCCTTTAACTGCAGAGGTCTCCCCATCCCCTCACACACCTTTACCAGCCTGTGGTTCCTTCCTACACAGAGCAAGAGGCGGAGGAGAGGACGGAGATCGGAGATACGCATCCTAGTTGAAGTCAATGAGAACTTCTCTCCGGAGGAAACGGGCGTTTGTGAAGGAGCTTCAGGACGTTTGGAGATCTCAGAGATGCTTTTGATGGTCTCAGCCGGTGATATCGCCCCGTTCATGGTCAGAACAAAACTGAGAGACCATTTCAATGACTCAATGTGCTCATTTTGAGGAGCAAAGGAGACGTTTCTGTAGGATTCCCAGTCCGGAGACGTGATGTCTGCCAGCGTGCGTGCCCTGCTCTTAGGTAAGTTTCCTCCTCGTGCTTGTAAGTGATGTTTTTGCAGCTCCTGTCAAATGTGATTAGTTGTAGAAATTTAGTAGAGCGGTAGACTTTGTAGTGGTAGGTGATAGCGATAGTTTCTAATAATGTGACTTTAAAATCACAATTGGCAACAATAAGCGATCAGATTATGGCAAGCCGTTTTAACATTTTCTATTAGCGAACTAACATCTGTTTTTATGTTATTAGTAAGGCTACTTATTTTAAGTATTCCAATAGTGACTAGTATCTTTTTGTTTCCCTAGTAACTATTTTCTAGTATGCATTAGTATCTTTGTAATTAATCTAATGATTTCTATCCTGGTAACTAATCGCATATTTTTGCCATTAAATTATATGGGGGTCTGTTGTTAAGAAGTCAACTATTTACTTCCGATGCTATTCCAGTTGTTACTGATATCTTTTTAAGTTTTGCTAAGTACATTTAATTGTTTCCTTGTCACATGTTGTTAACTAGTCAGAATAACTATTTTATAGTTAAGTCTGATTATTAAATTAGAAAGTAATTAAAAGTTAAAGTGGCGTGCCATAACCAGGTATAGGCTACATCAGTCTTTCTTTGTGCGCTGTATTATTCAGCATCCGGAGATATTACGCATTAATTTATTAATGCCTTGCTGTCCATGAATTAAGTTATGCTTTCATGTGTTGTCCACAAGTGTTCTTGAATGTATGTTTCTCAACCTTCTCATAAACTCTCTGCATTGCAATTTTTAATGGATACTGTACTGAAACTCATTCAAGGTTGAAACTGAAGTTTAAATGAACTTTTTCCTTTATTTCTCCATATCTCTGCAATTGAGATACAGATATTTAGTGATGAAGTCTGACCACACTGGGTGAAACCAGGTGAAAACAGACACATTTTTGGTTTAAAGCAGCATTAGAATGTCTCTGCACATTTTCTAGACTGCACATTTTTGTTAAGTCAGGTCCCTTCTATCATTTTATGTTAAAATATGTAACAAAAAAACAACTGTTTAAGGCCGAAAGCTATTTAAATGTCAGAAGTCTCTTTCGGTTATGTTCTGTTACAGTAAAATAGGCCAGTGATTCAAAATCATCATTGTGAACAAAGAACTGAATGATGTGAAATATTGCTATTATCATGTCAGGGTATCTTACATTTCCTTTCAGTCCTCTGTAAAATGATTTGCCCTGCAAACACCTTAGCAAACACAGACCAGTCAAATCATTTAATGAATGTTTAATACTATTGTGGTGACTGTTTAGAAAAGTTTGCTGTGACTGAATATTACATTTTAAGGAACTGTGACTCACCCACCTTTTCTGGCATATTTCACGGAAGTTCTTAGTTGCATATCAGCAAAATAGTAGTAGTGAAGTTGAAAAGCTTAGGTTTTAGGCTTTGTTTCTGTGTAAATGTAATGCCGCATCAGCCCTAAATTTTGTTGTTGTCATGACATTTATGTGTCTTATTTCCAGCTGCGGGAGAATCAATACATGAGTTTAAAGTTGTGTGTAAGGCGTTCTACTGGTAATGTGATATATTTCAGAGTGAATCTGGATGATAAATGAGAAAAAAATATAGGGTGAGACTTGATTTTATCCATTGGGAATGAATTGTATTGTGAAAACTGTTGAGAGGTGTTTGGATTAGAGTGGTTGAAAATTAAAAGGGCTTCGAGTTATTGTATTTTGATGAGAAATCGCATAACAACCACTTTTTGATTTGGAATAACTTGTACCAATTAATCATTCACAGTAAGACCACAAATATGTCTTGTAGTGTTTTAATGTTGAGTAGTTCTGTGGCACTGCATGCATTGTAAAATACCACAACCTGTGTGCTTTTTTTTACTAAAGTGTTGTGACTAAACAATAAGCGGCACAGAGAGGCGCGAGGCACTTGAGTGCTCAGACTCACGCACATACAGCAGCAAACGTCACAGTAATTATCATGATGTGCGCTTTCATTAGTTGCATTAAAACAACTGTGCTAGACAAGCCGTGCAAACAAAACAACATATCACGGCACCATCATCCACACCCTGCAGATACGCCAACACAAGAGTAGCTATCTGTCTGCCTGTCTGTCTATCTAATGGCATTGAATTTTCATTGGTTTGGGCTTTCTTCTGGAAATAATTGATCATTGCCTAATAGTTAAGAACATCTTATTCCCTGTAGCAGCAATTATCACTCCTGCAGTCCTAAATAGATGTTTTGTTTGTTTGATTGTTTTCTCTCCTCATTGTTGCTTTAATAGTGGAAATGCACTCATGATGAGGCAGCAATGGCAAGGTGATGCCAAACCAAAATTTGTTACTATTCAGGTTATGTTCTAAAGAGGGTTTTTTTAGACCTACACTACCAGTCAAAAGTTTTTGAACAGTAAGATTTTTTTATGTTTTTTTAAAAATTCTCTTCTGCTCACCAAGCCTGCATTTATTTGATCCAAAATGTGGCAAAAGCAGTCATACTGTGAAATATTTTTACCATTTTAAATAACTGCTTTCTGTTTGAATATATTTTAAAATGTAATTTATTCCTGTGATCAAAGCTACATTTCCAGGATCATTTCTCCTGTGTCACATGAGAAATCAAGTGATATTTTAAGAAATTATTATTATTATTATTATTATTGTTATTATTATCAATATTTAAAACAGTTGAGCACTTTTTTTTTCAGGATTTTTTGATGAATAGAAAGATCCATGCATCAGCATTTATCTAAAATAAAAAGCTGTTGTAATATTATATCATTCAAAAGCTTGGAGTCAGTGTAATATGTTTTTTGTTTGTTTTTGAAAGAAATTATAAAATTTTTATTTAGCAATGATGCTTTAAATTGATCAAAAGTGACGATAAAGACATTTATAATATTACAAAAGATTTCTGTTTCAGAAAAATGCTGTTCTGAACTTTCTATTCATCAAAGAAAAAATGTTTTACTCAGCTGTTTTCAACATAATAATAATAATAATAAATATTTTTTGAGCAAATCAGAATATTAGAATGATTTCTGAAGGATCCTGTGACTTGAGTAATGATGCTAAAAATTCAGCGTTGAAATCACAGGAATAAATTACATTTTAAAAATATATTCAAATAGAAAGCAGTTATTTTAAATAACAAAAGTATTTCAAAATTGTCTGTTTTTGCTGTCCTTTGGATTAAATAAATGCAGGCTTGGTGAGTAGAAGAGAATTCTTTAAAAACAATAAAAAACTTTTGACTGGTAATGTACATTCAGATTTGATATTGTTTATGCTATTATATTATATTGTATAAAATTTATATATGTATGTATACAAATTAGGCATGCACAGTATATTGGTACCATGTTCAATTATCTGCTTTTTTCTTTTTTTCTTTTTCTTTTTTTTTTTTTAAATAAATTAAAGTTGTGCATGCTCATTTTCCACTGTATCTATATTTAGATGACATTTGCCATCATGTAATGTTCACTAAAATAAATAAATAAATAAACCTAATAATTTAACAACATTGTTATATGTAATATTTAGCCAGTTAAATGAATATCCATTTTTCAAAAATGAAAATGGAAAAAAAATGTATCATTTAAATCAATTGGTTTGGTGTTTTATTTTTACTTTATATTGACAAAGTAATATAAAATATAAACATCAACCCATTATTTGTTTTTATTATAGACCTTATTGATGTCAGCCAGAAATTTTATATCAGTGCATCCCTAATATAAACAAAAGCTTTTGCATTGCTTCAGATTCACATTTGTTGCAGCATCTCAAATAAAGAGTGCGTTATGAAGCAGATCTTAGATCACTCTATTTTTAGACGGATCTCCAGGGGCAGCAAAGTATCTGTCAAGTATAAAGATGACATGGGCATCTAGAACCAGAGGTCAGGAAGTGACATCCTGCTGTGTGCTGCCTTCCCTTTCTCCCTCTCTCTCTCTCTCTTTCTTTCTCTCTCGCTCAGTCTTGCTCACTCCTTCTCTCTGCCCTGTGAATGTTGCTGTCAAACAGACTTTAATAACAAAAGCTACATGTAGCGTTCTGAAATATAGAGTATCTCCTTACTTGACCTCAGTGTCTCTAACCCTACCCTTGATAAGACCACGACCCGTTCACCGCCCATTCACTGCCAGCATCTGCCTTTACTTAAACAAATGCAATGAGATAATGGGATCATTTGCGTGCTGTAAAAGAAAAATGTTTCTCAGTGTCATAGCAAATGTTTTTCTCCCTAATATTTCATGGCAAAATTACATTAATATTTAATAGTTTGTTTATAATTTATTCATTTATGCTTGCTAAATGGATGTCCCCGCATTACTTTTTTAGACACCATAAATACTGTATAGTGGCTTCAGTAATGAAACCATTTGTACAAAGGAACTCAATACACTTCCCACAGGATTATGAACCATATTGAAGCACCACCAACAAAAGCTAGGAGTGACTAGCCTGTGTGTGTGTTTTTGGATGGCTCTGGTAATTTAGTAACTTAAGTCAGGAACTGTACTGTGTTTTTTTTCAGCACCTAGCTCTAATTTAGCTCCTGATGAGCCCGGCTTCACATGGACAGTGTCAGCCGTGTGTGTGTGTGTGTGTGTGTGCGTCCCTACGGGGCCACAGTGCTGTCTTTAATTAGTAGAGCACATCACAGCAGGGCCGGCCCTCACTGAGAGCCATGTCATTCCGTTCAGAGAAATCACGGTGACATCCTTTCTCCCACCAGACACACAGCACCAGCCACTTACCTCCTCTGTACACACTCACACACACAGATTAACATGCACAGATTCGTGCACATGCTGGTATCAGTCACACAGCTGTACATGTGTACAACACATCCAGAAAACAGTCCGGCAGTGTTGCTGTATGTGTGAGTGTGTGGGGCTGTTTTGATGGGTGTCATGAAAGTGTGATATTGTACCTTGCCTTATTGACCATATGACACCTTACTCTTGAACAACAACGTGACTAATAGAAGATAAAAACTACTTTAAAAAAAAGAGCAGCTGTTTATATAATTGATAATAATAAGAAATTGTTTCTGAGCACCAAATCAACATATTAGAATGATTTCTGAAAGATCACGTGACACTGAAGACTGGAGTAATGCTGCTGAAAAATCAGCTATTCTGTGTTATCATAGGAATAAATGGCATTTAAATATTAAAACAGAACAAATAGTTAGTTTAAATTGTAATGTTTTTTTCACAGTATTGCTGTTTTTAGTGCATTTTCGTTCAAATAAATGCAGCCCTCCTTTATAAAAACTTTTTAAACTTTTTTTTTTTTTTTTTTTAATGTGTGTGTGTGTGTGCTTGTGTAAACAAGCTCTTTGCTGTTGCACTGTACACATACTATACAATTCTGAATTTTTTCAGTATTTGCTTTGGTGTGCATTAATTTATCAGTTATGTGTCCTTTTTTTGGAAAGTGTTCTTTTTTGGAAATAATCTAAGCTTGCAGGAAATACATTTTTTTTAAAGGGCTTTTTTATGCCTTTTAATGAGACAGGATAGTGAAGGGAAATTGTTGGGTGAAGAGAGGGGGTAGGGATCGGCAAAGGACCTCGAGACAGGAATCGAACCGGGGTCGGGTTGCGCACTAACCACTAAGCTGTCGGCACTGATGGAAATACATTTTTGTGACAATCACCCTTTAGTCTTGTGGTTTACTTTGCTGGATATAGGAAATGATGACAAAATAACATGTTAATATACATTTTATGAAGTATGCGATTATAATTGTGATTAAACACAGAAAAATGATGTGATAAACATTTTTTTATCTATTGACAGGCCTAATAAAATATTATATACTATTATATATGGAGTGCAACCACTAAATGCAAGAGATTTAAATAACTTAATAGCTTTGGAAATGTTTTTAGCATACATTTTATTTTAAATACCCAAGCCAGTAATTGCCTTGCAATTTCATTCTATAGACAAAAATTTAATTACAATTTGTTAATGACTCCTTATGTGTTCATAAGTGAAAAATGTGTTTCAACTGACATATTGATTGGATAGCTAAATTTTTCTACCTGATCTCATGACAAAAACCTACCTGTGGGAAAATACGTACTGCCATGTACGTTTCATGACGTATTCAATGTGAAATATCCACCGAGTGGCACTAAAAGAGTGTTAGTTTGTTTTTCCCCCGGAACAAATGAAACGTTTTGAACGCATCACCACAGTTCTGACTTGAAATAACTAATGCTCCGTGATGTTGTAAAATATCACTGCAGTGTCCAACAGAAATGAACACTAGACGCAGTAAAACAGCGAGTAATCTTTATCGTACAGAGTTATGATTACAGCTTCAGATGTAACAAGCTCACTCGGTAGCTCAGCCGGCACGTAACTGGGATGCGAAATCCTTGGATACAAATCCTGTGAAAAACATAACTTACAATGAAAGAGCTGAAAGATAAGAGATTGAAAAACAAGCTAAAATGCCATGCTTGCGATTGCGTTTTTACGTCACATTCGCCTTTGTTCATACTTGAGTAGGTTTAGGTGTAGTGCAGATGCTACGTTATTTTAAAACGTCACAGGGCATTAGAGTTATAGCGCCACTTAATGGTAATATTTCTATTCAAAATCGCGATTCCTTGATTTCTAAAAAATAATATCGTAGCAAAACATTAAATTCGAAATAATTGATAAAATCTGAAAAATCACCCAGCCCACAAGTAGACTTGTGACTTTTTTTTTTTTTTTTTTTTAACCTACAAAAAACATGCAGTATATTTGATAAATATTTTTAAGGATAGATAGATAGATAGATAGATAGATAGATAGATAGATAGTAAGTATCTATCTATCTATCTATCTATCTATCATGAGAGCATAGAGTTATCTTGTAAAGGATGTTTTTCCTCCCCTTTGCCTGTCCCTGTGCTTTTAGTGTATGTTGGTCATCATTGCTTTGAAGTGTCTCATGGCACAAGCCGCTCTGACCTACAAATCTCACGGCACTCAGAGACACGAGTGAAGAAAGCGGCCAGCAGATTGCGGAGGAGCGTTTCAGGCCCAGAGCTGGAATGATCTCCTTTACCTCTGGTTTTCCTGAGACACCGTGAAACGGTTTAGATTTACTGTAATCCAAACCACATGCTCTCACCTCACGCTTTCATTGTGGAAAAACCAAAGTATTTCTTTCAAAAATATTTGGGGGAGGTTTGCATTTCAGCGTTAACTCTGGATTTATAGGCGGCACGACGGGATGATGTTACCTGAGGCGCTGGCAATGATTTGCAGGGTGTTTTTTGAGAAAACACTTCTGATACTCTTTTAAGTTTATCTGTATCTCTTACTTGTTTTTTTATTTTACTTTTGACCTCCCTGAAGATGAATTCACCCATTTGGATATTTCTGTAAGAGTCGTGTTTCTTTAAAAACAGGGGAGGGTAAACAAGAACGAGTATTTGTTCTAAGTTTTTAGTGCCAAGAATGAAAACTGAAATCACACCCCTCCTCCAGGACATTTATTAACTGCTGTCCACCAAAACGTGGCGTCCATTTGATAAATGAGCAAAACCTTTTAATATGAGATGCCAGGCAAACAAAGAATGATGGATGTGTTCAAATGCATTAATTAATCTTGTGCATTACTTAGTTACAATTTAGTGTCTATGAATAACATCTGCTGTCGATTAACACAGAATTCTTATTATTTTTTTTTAAATATTGCAATAATATACAATGGAAACCTGGCAAGCAAGTGGCTGGAGAGTAGAAAAGGAGAAATATGAAGCTTTTTTTCATTTTTAAAGCACTTATGTGAATTGTTTTTTGAGCTGTCTAAATATTTTTTCTCCATGCATGCACAAACTTCTGGTTATGCATTTCTGATGCATAACATTGTAGTTGCCATACATGCTGGAAGAAGCTAATGAGGTTTTCTTCTCTCCCTATTTTTTTATTATTTTTTTTTTAACAGAACATATGGCACCAGCACTTCTGTTTTTTTTTTTTTTTTTGTACGAGTCGTTAGACATAACTTCTTAATGAAATTGAGCCGTTCCACTGCACTGCACATGTGTGGATTTTTTTTGCTCTAATTGCTCTTGTTGCATCAATGCGTTCTGTTCACCTACAGAAACAAAAGCAGCAGCAGTTTTTGCCAGCTCACATCGCTCATTCCTTCACGGCTAATACACCCAGAAGGAACACCCGCAGACTGCGTTTGGCAACTTTCTGATTATGGTGCAGGATTCAAGATGTATTTAATATTAGGTGTCTCTGGAACATAATACAGCACCGAAAGCTCTGGGAAAACGCTAGTGCATCTGATATGTTGTTTTTGGGCTTTTGCTACTCTTTAATGATATATAACATGAGACTAAAGGGAAACTGCAGTGGAAAGACAGATGGAATGGGATTAGAATACGGCACAGACTAAATCAAACCCATCGCTGCATCCCATTTCGCATCCTAAATGGTATGCAAGCCTAAAATTGTGCATTTTAAATCATTGTGTGCTAAGAAATTGTGCTGGGTCATATTGCCAAATATTTTGGATGTGGACAGAAGAGCAAAATTAATGAAAAATTACAATGAACGATTGTTCGAATGGTGGATAAAGAACCCTGATTAACTTCTAAACAAATTCAAGCTGATCTGCAGACGCAGGGTACAACAGTATCAGCTCGCACTTTCCGTCACCATCTAAATGAAAAGGGACGCTATGGTAGGAGACCCAGGAGGACACCACTGCTGACACAAAGGCATAAAAAAGCAAGACTGGAGTTTGCCCAAATTTATATGACAAAACCACAATCCTTATGGGAGAATGTATTGTGGACAGATGAGACAAAAGTAGAGCTTTTTGGTAAAGGACATCATGGCACTGTTTACAGAAAAAGAGATGAGGCCTTCAAAGAAAAGGACACAGTCCCTACAGTCAAACATGGTGGAGGTTCAAAGATGTTTTGGGGTTGCTTTGCTGCCTCTAGCACTGGATGTCTTGACTGTGTCAACGGTATCATGAAATCTGATGATTACCAAAGAATTTTAGGGCGCAACATAGTGGCTAGTGTCAGAAAGCTGCGTCTCCACCAGAGGTCATGGGTCTTCCAGCAGGACAATGACCCGAAATACACTTCAAAAAGCACTCAGAAATGGTTACAAACAAAGCGCTGGAGAGTTCTGAAATGGCCAGCAATGAGTCCAGATCTGAATCCTATAAAACACCTGTGGAGAGATCTCAAAACAGCAGTTGGGAGAAGTCTGAATGACCTGGAGCAGTTTGCAAAAGAAGAGTCCAGAATTCCAGTAGAGAGGTGTAAGAAACTCATTCATGGTTACGGAAGTGATTGATTTCAGTTATTTTTTCCAAAAGGGGTGCTACCAAATATTAAGTTAAGGGTGCCAATTTTTTTGTCCAGTGCATTTTTGGGTTCTGTGTGGAATTGTATCAGATTTGACTTTTCTTCTGTTTTTTTGTGTTGTTCCAATGCAAACAAAAAAAAAAAATAAATAAAAAAATAAACATGTGAGTCCCAAAACATTTGGAACTGCAAAAATTTTCTGAGAGAAGGGTTGCATTTTCTAACGGAATTGCAAGTGTGTATATATATATATATATATATATATATATATATATACAGTTGCAATCAAAATTATTCAACCCCCCAGAGACGATAGTACTTTACAAATACAAGCTTTTGTGAAGATCCAGGACTTTATAAAAATTGCATCTTCAACAGATTACTGGTATATTAAACGTGATAATGTCAATATATAATGTAATGTCTTTGAGTTTTTGATTTTTTTAATAACATAGGTATGTCATAATTATTCATCCCCTGTTCAATATTGCTGTTTTTTTTGTCAGTTATTTTTATGGTGGGGAACAAAATTTTCTTAAAACACAATTAAGCCTTTAGAAACTCTATTAAAAAAACAGAATAAGCTTGAGCTGTTACACATACATACAGTTAGTCCAGTTAGCTGAAGTTGAGTAGCAAAATGGTAAAAATCAACAGAGCTCTCACAAAAGCTATAGAGAAGAAATAGTTTTATTATATTATAAAGTCTAAGGCTGTATTAAGATTTCCAAGACATTTAAAAGTTGCTTTAGTTTAAAGTGTGTTGTACCAGAAAACCTGGTGGTGTTGAACAAAAAAGCACAATGTCATAAAATGTTTGATCAGAGCAACTGAGAAAAACCTGCAGTGTACAGCCTTATACTTGCAAGATGACCCAACAAAAGGAGGAAAAACATTTCAATGCAGAGTATAAGATGAACACAAGACAAGTATGGCGTTCATGTTGAGGCATCTTGCCGAATACCACTCTTGCCCAAGAAGAACAAAAAGACAGACTTGAACATCCTAAAATTCATCTGGATAGACCTGCGGAGTTCTGGAAGAATGATTTATGGAGTGATGTAACCAATCTGGAACGTTTTAGACCTGTGGATCAGCAGTATGTTTGGTGCAAAAAAGGCAAAACTTATTAGCAGAAGAGCACCATCTCCACTGTCAAACATTGAGGTGGATCAGTCATGTTATGGGGTTGTTTTACTTTAGCAGGAAGTGGAAAACATGACTGTATGAAGGACATCCTGGATTCTTTGAAGTATCAGGCCATTTTGGCAAGAATTGTGATGCCTTTGATGCAAAGACTGAAGCTGATGATCAGTGGACTTTCTTGCAGGACGGCCATCCCAAAGTATACATCCAAATCTACTTACGCTTGGTTCAGGGATCAGTCATAGAATGTTCTTGAGTGGCCTGTTCAGTCTCCAGATTTAATTCTCATTGAAAATATTTGGTTGAATTTGAAAAAAGCAGTGGCAATGTGAAAACCAAAGATTATCAGTGATCTGAAAGCTTTTTCAGGCGAGGAATGGACCAAGATTGCAGTAGAAAGGTGACAGAAGCTTCTAAGCACTTCCAAACAGCGTTTATTGGTGGTTTTAAGGAATAATAGATTCTGCACCAGATTTTACTTTTGGGGGTTGAATAATTTTGAACATGAATGTTTAGAGCCAATTTAATTTTCTTTCATTAGTCATCAACTTACGTTCTCAAAATTACTCAAATGTGTATGAATAAACTTTCTCTACTAGTGTACTGATGGCTTTGTTGAATTGTTTTCACAAAATTTTGTTCTCTGCAGCAAAATGTCTTGCAGGTCAAGGGGGTTGAATAATTTCGATTGCAACTGTATATATATATATATATATATATATATATATATATATATATACACGTCACTTATATATAACTGTGTATGTGACAAATAAAAAGAAATCTTGAACTTGAGCTGTACGCACATCGTCATTTAAAGAAATTGTGAGAATAAAGTCAGAATTTTGAAACGTAAACTCAAATTTACCTTTTACCTTCTTTTATTCCATGGCTCCATAGACTGCTACTTGAAAACCGTCATTTTCGGCATCCAGATAAGCTCTGCCCACAAAAACGTCATCACTGTTTGCAAACACTGAACTGGTCTATTGAGACAGCATATACTTAAATCACAGTGAGAGTCACATGTGTTTGAGTTTGTGTATTAGACGAAAACATGTCATTCATCCACACAGACATGCAAAACATGTAGACTTATCATTGACATGCACTGACTGGCTTTTGTCATGTTTATTTCTGCTGTGTGATAGGTTGTTTGATTAATCCATATTGACTAAAAATGTCCAGAGCTTATCATCATTAATGATGTAAATCTGATCGCAATCTTGATATGATATCATTCATTGCCCTGGTATATAAGAAATAGTATTCTAAAAAACACAAGAGGTTGAAGTCACACAGTTCCCGCTTCTAAACTGCAGTATTAGCATGTAAGTGGACCGCTGAAGGGCCTGCCTGAAATAACCTGAGTCTCTTGTCAGTAAATTTGGGCTCAGCCTCCCCAGCCCTTAGGAGCTGACACCTTCCTCCTATTGTTAGTTAAATACTGAGGGCTTTGTGTGTGTGCTGTGAAAAGCTGTATTTTAAAAGGACTGTCTGGTGTTATTTGCGGTACGGAGGAGGACGAGTCAATACAGGTGCTGCCGTGGCCGCGCGTCGGGCTGCTGTTTCCTGCTGCGTCTATTCTGAGCAGCTTTACCTTGGCGTTCATGCGGTGTGACAGCTTAACTGCAGTGCGCGTCCCTGCTGGAACAGAGGAAAGGCAAAGGTCTCGCTCAGATGCCCGGTCTTCCTCAGCGTGAGACGAAATCTGGCATTTAAAAAGAGGCATGCCATTTACTGCGTCCAGCAGCAGAGGAAAAACAAGATCCTGGGAGAAATCTGGCATGGGATAAAGGTTATGTTGATAAAATCATTTTTGCTTTATAAACCAAGCTGAATTTCTAATAGAAAGATATTAAGTTTTATTGGCTCTGAGGACTAAGGTGGTTTAAAGGGATATTTCATTTTAGAAACAAAAAAAAAAAGGAGAAATCTGTCATCATTTACTCACTCTCATATCGTTCCAAACTTGTATAATGTTGATTCCAATGGAGGAAAAAAAAATTAAGTAGTAGTATGTTGACGCTGTATTTTCAGTGTGCTCCAAAAACACCACACAAGTAATTGTAAGTTAATGTAGTCCATATGTTGCAACCCTCTACAATGCGATTAAATCTTCACACTGGGCGACTAAATGATGTCTGACATTAGCCACTGGCTAATTAATTTTTATTGGAGGCTAAGTTGGAGGCTAAGTTTAAGTTTAGCACAGATATATTTTCTCTCACCAAACACTCTGAGCTTTTAAAGTCCCCTTGAAATCAAAATGAAAGTTTTTTTTTGGCTTTTAGTATGAATGTGTTAGCCTTAAAGGAGAACTCCACTTCCAGAACAACAATTTACAAATAATTTACTCACCCCCTTGTCATCCAAGATGATTATGTCTTTCTTTCTTCAGTCGTAAAGAAATGATGGTTTTTGAGGAAAACATTTCAGGATTGTTCTCCATATAATGGACTTCATTGGTGCCCTGATTTTGAACTTCCAAAATTCAGTTTAAATGCAGCTTCAAAGGACTCTAAACGATCCCAGCCGAGGAAGAAGGGTCTTATCTAGTGAAATGATGTCATTTTTTTCGAAAAATAAAAATTTGTATACTTTTTAAGCACAAAAGCTTGTGTAGCACAGACTCTGGGATGCACGTCCATTCGTTCATTTTGAATGAATCTTTAATGTGACTCGGGAAGAACGAGTCGTCTCGGGGAGTGATTAGTTCAGTCGCTATATCCTATTAGGTTCTGTACTGGAATTAGTTCACCTGTTTCACGTCTTTGGGTTTTTCAAGTCGTTCGTTCATCCTATGGGGCTGTCACGTGATGAACGAACAACTCAAACCCGAAGACACGAGAGATGAACTAATCATTTCTTTTTCCGGCACACACTGCATTGGTTAAGCTTATGGGGCTGTCACGTGATGAACGAACGACTTAAACCCGAAAATTTGTCAGATAAGAGGTGAGGTGAGCTAATCATAGACTAAAGACTAATTTGATTCAATACGTAGCGTCGTGAACGCGCATACCAGAACCTGTGCTACATGAGCTTTTGTGCTTAAAAAGTATACACATATTTATTTTCTGAAAAAAATGACGCTTCTTCCTTGGCTGGGATCATTTAGAGCCCTTTGAGGCCGCATTTAAACTACAAAAACCATAATTTCTTCACAACTGAAGACAGAAAGACATGAACATCTTGGATGACAAGGGGGTGAGTAAATTATTTGTAAATTGTTGTTCTGGAAGTGGAGTTCTCCTTTAAGGTTATCTATAAGCTAGTGTGCTCCAAAAAAACCAACAAAATTTGCATTTACAAGTTATAAGCATGCAAAACTTACAGTGTCTCACTTCCACCAATATGAATCAAAGATTTTGATGATGCCACACTGCACTTTAGCTTCTCATCAAAGTTTGAGTCCAATCAAATGCTCTCTAGAATCCAAAGTGTCCCGCCCACTACACTATAAATAGACACTGAGGCTGTGGCTGAGACCGGTCACTTGTTAGTATTTTCTGTATGGTGAATGGCATTTAGTGCCAAAGACAATAGAATACCCAAGACCCAAGACTCGTATAATTTTGAAATGGGGAAAAATGCAATGCTCATTATGGCCTTGAAACCCCGCCTTCGGAATAAATGAGCCAGTCACTAATCACTAGGTCAGTGTGTTACGGCAACTGCCGTTAGAAGTCCCGGTTGCTATAGAAACAGTCAGCGTTCTGAGACGTGCGCTCAGTACTGCGCACCGGCAGATCTCACCTGAAAAATAAGCTTTTTTAACGCTATTGGAGCATAAGGAACAATATTGGCAGTTGTTGTCAGATTTGATTGGTGATTTCAAATATGAAATTTAATCGTGAACTTGGTGAACAGCTTTGGAGAATTTGATGTTTCCCCATTCAAAGAGATAGGAGCTGCACTTGCCTGCCCGAGAGGCTTTTCAAAGATGGCCGGCGAATGAAATGACTTGTCTTAAATGGACTTTGGTAGTGCACAATGTAAGCGATAGGGAACGATTCAGACAGTGTAAATATGCTTTCAGTTGGGGCATATGATGTCTGGTTTTGCGTTGTGTCACTTAAACCACTATTAGCTGTTTTAAAAAGGGGGCAGGACATGCCCTGTTTTCCTGTTTCAGTTGAAATTACGTCATCATATAGAATAATGCTGCATGTTTCAAGGCTACCATAAGATACTGCTGGGTTCTCTGGTAGTGGGCGGAACTTATGCGCAAACTGCAATCTCATTGGCTGGCGCTCACCTATTATTGCCCCTGTTGTGTTTTCAGCATATCAGTTTGAGTGAACACAGACAACGTAATTAATATTCATGACCCCAGCAGCTTATTAATTCTGAGTTTTATATTGTTATTATTAGTAGAATCAGTCTGGTGAGTAAACAAAAAAAATTACCAGCCAATGGTGATTCTATTGTCAAGTTGTTATTTGTTATTATAGTTAACTAAACCTAAAACCATTAAAAACAGTTGAACTTTATGTACTAAAATAACATCAAATAAGAAAACTAAAACTGGAATAAAAAAAATAATAAAACGATACAGACATATTAACAATATATATAAATGACAAAAATACATAACAAATTACAAAAACTTTAAATGTAAACATAAAACGAATAAAACTAATTAAAAAACAAATTAAAACTTACACTCTTAAAAATTGCTGGGTTAAAAACAACCTAGCGCTGGGTATAATATGGACAAACCCAGCAATTGGGTTGTTTTGACGGCGCGCCCTTAGCTGTTATAAATTCACTGTAAATCACGGCTTTAATAAAACGGTTTTCCATGTAGTAAGGTTTCACAAAATAAAACAGAGCAAATAAAGTGTAATGATATTAATAAAAACATTATTCTTCCGCCAAACAATGTAGTTCCTCAGAAACGGTTGTGGTTGTAACAAAGTGGTTGCTGAGCAACACACAGACGTAAACAAAGGTCTATGTTTGTAGAGTAATTTACAACAGCTTTGAACATGGCTCAACCAATCAGAATCAAGGACCAGAACTATCCATTTAATAATGTATGATTTAAAATACTGCACACACAAATTAGTTTTATGGCGTTTTAATAGTGCATTTTTGCTTGACACCTTCTGGTGACTATTCAGTTTCACTGTATGGAAAAGAGCACACTCTAAAAAATGCTGGGATATTTGGCAAACCAGCACTGGGTAAATACTGGACAGAACACATGCTGGGTTATTTTATTAAGGTCAGCTATTGTTTAAAAATTATATTGCTGGCTTAAAATGGACTGGCACTTATAAAAAACACAGACAGAATTACTAGAGCCAACAGCAATAATCAAAAGATGAACATTTATTATTAAGCAAGAACACATGGACAAAATACAAGACAAATTTAATTTATTTGGGTGAATACAGCATAGTTTACAATATTACATACATTTAAACTCATTTAACAAGTATTTTAGACATAAAAATGTAACATTTAAAAGTAGCATTTTAATTTTTGTGTATTCAGCCGATCTCTGCAATCGCTTTTTAGCGAAATAGCGCTAATTCTCATGCCGGTGTGTCGCCGAAATCTGAGTTGCTGAAGGGCTACCGTTTAGCGGGGTACCTGTGAACTTCAGACCGCGATATTTAATAAAATATTTAATAAAAAATATTAAAAATAACCCAATAAAATGACCGTACGGGCTCAACCCAGCATTTGAGTTAATAAAATAACCTAGCATTTTTTTAGAGTGCAGCTGGAACATATACAGTATGGACCGCCAAACATCTCCTTTTGTGTTTAGGAAAAAAAAAAAAAAAAAGACAGGACAAGCAAATAATGACTATTCCTTTAATCACTGGGAAACATCATAGCTAAGATCTTTCCTGAAGTCACAATAACAAGAAATCCATCGAAGCGAGCAGGACGGTATGGAATAACAAGGGCCTTCCATCGGCTGAATGTCTCTTGATTAAACAAGCATTACTCATGTCAACAGCGTATGTCTCTTTCTCTCTCTCCATTGACCTCTCCTCTGTACTGCTCCTGTGACTTTGACTAATGCTGAAACCAGGGCAGAGTTTCCACTGCCTAGCCTTAATGAGCTAATTAAGTCCGTGGCTTGCAGTTTTAAAGTAGCTGTTGGTAGGCAAAGAAAATCTCAGCAAACATGCAGACTTTAGGTTCGCATGGAAGAGCATCTCTGACAGTATAGGCAGCACAGGCTTCTCTCAGCGAGAGAAAGAGAGATTTTAGTATGGATCAAATCTCAGTATTATGCAGTGATAATAAGCAATGTTTCTTGAGCACCAAATCAGCATATTAGAATGATTTTTGTAGGAACCTATGATTGAAAACCTTATGATTGAATGGTTGATAATTCAGCTTTGCATTACAGGAATAAATTCCATTTTAAAATGTATTGAAATAGAAAACAGTTATTTTAAATAGTAATAATATTTCACAATATTTCTGTTTTTACTGAATTTTTAACCAAAGAAATGCAGCTTTGGTGCACATAAGAGACTATTTTTAAAAATGTAAAAAAAAAAAAAAAATAAATAAATAAATTTACAGATCTCAGAATTTTTTGAACCGTAAAGAAGTGGACCAGACTTTATGCCAGGAGTCAAAAGCATGACTGTGTAAAACTAGACCAACCAAACGAACTGCATTAGCACATCTCGGCATTTATCTGTCTGTTACACAGATTATTTAATGATGATGGTTTTAATCTAGTGTGTCAGTGCTGCGTCTGCAGAAAGACCTAAACAGTACCTCTAAAAATAAAATAACAGTTGAAATGTGTCTTCAGGGGAAGTTTGTGTTTTCTCATTAACGTGCGAGGATCTACATGACACAGGAGATTTTGACCAACTTTGACGGCGTCGTCCGATCTCGTCTGACTCATGTGAGATGAGTGATGCATGAGGGGTCTGTTGATAATGAGTCTGCATTCTTTGATGTCATGGATCAGCGTTAGAAAGATCCGAGATGACCTTGCGTTATGCAAGCACGGGACACCTCACTCTTCATAAGGGGATGACTGTATAGATTCTATGTGCATCGTCGAGTACGTGAGTGGAAAGCTAGCTGGAGGGAACGACTGTGTGTGTGTGTGTGTGTGTGTGTGACTGCTCATCCCATGCTGTGAATGTGTGAGAGACAGATGTCAAGGTTAGCTGACAAAAAGGCACAGTGCATTCTGCCTTAGCGTGTGATCTTCAGAAAAGGAGAGGAAGACAGAGGAGGCTTCTGCGCAATGCATACTACACAGTATATACTATATACTTTCTATTTTTTTAATTTAGCAGCACATTAAACAATACACAGGGTCCACATTTTTTTTAATAAGGTTGTCAAATATTTTTTTTTTATTTTATTTTATTTTATTTTAGTTTAGTTTAGTTTAGTTTAGTTTAGTTTACCCTGAAAAAAAAAATACTCAACTGTTTTAATTATTGATAATAATAATAATAATAATAATAATAATAATAATGATTCTTGCAAATCAGCATATTGGAATGATTTCTGAAGGATCATGTGACACTGAAGACTGGAGTAATGATGCTGAAAATTTAGCCTTGATCACAGGACTAAATTACATTTTAAAATATATTCAAATATAAAACTGTTATTTTAAATAAAATATTTAAAAAACTTTTGGCTATATATATATATATATATATATATATATATATATATATATATATATATATATATAAATATATATATATATATATATATAATATTTAAAATATAAACAACATATTTTTCTTAAATATATACATGCATGTGTTTGTATTTATATATACATAGAAAATATACACAGTACGCACATATGTTATGTACACAAAAATGTTTATTTTGGATGTGATTAATCACACTATTTTCTTTTCTTTTCTTTTCTTTTCTTTTCTTTTCTTTTCTTTTCTTTTATTAAATGTAAATTTCGTCATCATTTATTCATCCTTTTGGCATTCTAAACCTGCATGACTGACTTCTGCTTAACACAACTACTGAAAAAATGCTGATATGTTGAATAATTTTAATAACTAAATGGTTTTGGTTCCCATTGACTTCCATAGTATTTTTTGTCAATGGGAAGTGAAATTGTTTAGTTACCAGTTTTCTTCAAAATATCTTCTTCTGTTCCGGAAGAAAGTCATACAGGTTTGGAACGACATGAGGGTATTGACAGAATTGTCAGTTTTAGGTGGACCCTTATCCCCTTAAGACACATGCACTAAAATTCAGACAAACATTCTTAAAATTAGATTGACATCATTTGTTATGTTGCAGTTGCTAGAGGGTTCTGGCTGATTGGCTAGTAACTAATTTTAAACATATACTAAACAAAGCCAATTTTTGGCACATTTGCTGCTTGGCGAGTGTTAATTTTGGACCCCAGGTATGTATTATGCAACACATTTTCCAACAAATGTTTACTACATAAGCTCATGACATTGCATGTTTAATTCAGTAATATGCATCTAATTAATCTCAGTAATAGCTATAATTATTCTGCATTTTAATTCAAGGTTTTGTCTAAAAATAGCAGCTTTTAGCAGTCTGATCCAAATAATCCAAAGGTTGCATTAAAAATCAAGACCCATATTTGGAATGGAAGATCATGTTGAGTGCAGTGGTTTTTGAGATATAATACTGTTCAATATGCTTTTTTTTTGTAGCTACTAAACATTGAACATTTGCATAACAGAATAAAGGAATAACAAAAAATGCACATACTGTGCACACTTTATTGCATACTGCAGATGTAGTATAAGAGTAGTGTGTTAGGACTAAACAGGCAGGGAGAAGCAAGTCTTGCCTTTTTTGGAGTAAGAATATTTGATTTCCTTTCATTATCTGCCAAACTGCCGTTGTCTTCTCTTCTAAGTAGAGCCAGGTGTTTGGCAGGCTTGTCTCTTTCTCTTCCACTTTCTTTCACCTTCCTGTCTGCCTACCTGGCTTCCTGCTTCTCTGCAGTACTCTGGCTCAGCTGGAGAGGTTCGTCTCAGAGGACATCGCATCGGACCCCTCCCCTCGCTCTGTTATATTACAGCATGTCATGTTCCCCATTTAAATGTCAATTGGACTAAAGATGCCATCACTGCAGTGTGATCACGTCCTCTGTTCGTGACACTTTTATGAGAGGCAGAGCGAGACTGTAATCACACGACACACACCCACACTTACTGTCCTGTGTGAGCGAATGAAAATAAATCCAGGTTACGTTTCGTTCTAAAATTAGAAATTTTGTTTTGCATGAAGAAAATTAAGCCTGTTTTAGAAAGTTTAAGAAGTTCTGCATTATGAGATGCATATTTTGTGAATATATTTTAGTCACAAATTCTCATAATTCATAATGGATTTTTGAGTTTCTTTCTTGTTAGTGTAATTTTTAATATTGATTATAATAATATAACTTTATATTACTTTTTAAATCATTTGGAAAGACATTTTAAATAATGTGTAATTATTTGGTCAAATTACTGTAGTATGCATGAGATTTATATGATTTACAGTAAGGCTTAATTGTCATGAAAGTAATGTTAATAATCTAAAAATGTGAAATTTTCATATTTTCATGTATATACACTACCAGCCAGAAGTTTTTGAACAGTGAGATTTTTTATGTTTTTTTTAAAGAAGTCTCTTCTCCTCACCAAGCCTGCATTTATTTGATCCAAAGTACAGCAAAAACAGTAAAATTCTGAAATATTTTTACTATTTAAAATAACAGTTTTTTATTTGAATATGTTAATTCATGTGATCAAAGCTAAATTTTCAGCATCATTACTCCAGTCTTCAGTGTCACATGATCCTTCAGAAATCTAATATGTTGATTTAAAATTTGTTAAAATTATAATATGCTGATTTGCTGTTCAAGAAACATTTTATTATTTACTCTACCATTATATACTCAGTATATACTGAATGGTAGAGATATTATATATATTATACTTTAAATTGTTTAAAAGTGATGATAAAGACATTACAAAACATTTATTTCAGATAAATGCTATTCTTCTGAACTTTATATTTATCAAAGAAAAATGGAAAAAAAAATATGCTCAGCTGTTTTCAATATAAGAATAATAATAAATGTTTTTTGAGCAGCAAATCAGAATATTAGAATGATTTCTGAAGGATCATGTGACTGGAGTAAGGCTACTAAAAATTCAGCTTTGAAATCACAGGAATAAATTAAATTTTAAAATATATTCAAATCAAAAACAGTTACTTTAAATAGTAAAATCTTTCAAATTTTTACTGTTTTTGCTGTATACAATTGCTCAAAATAGTTATCTTTTTTTGTTTCAATATTTATATAACATTTGAAATATATGTAAAAATGGACTATATAACAAGATTATATATATATATATATATATATATATATATATATATTTAAGGTACTAGTTGTAAAATCTTGTAAAATCACAATTACAGTTATAGCAAGCTTTAGCCTACTTATCAATTCACCTGAAGTCAGCAGCTTTCATAATTAATGTGGCTTTTTATGTTTGTTTGTTTGTTTTATCTCTCATGTGCTCAAAGAGAGAGATGTGCTTGCTCAAGTCAATTAATGCTGCAAGGGTCCTCACGAAATCAATGCAAAACTGCTGCGCTGATTTAATTATTTCCCGTCTCACACACGGGAGAGAGAGAGAGAGAGAGACGCGCTTAGGAAGTGAACCAGAAAAAAAACACACTCAGCCTGACCCTGAATTTTTATCCATTTTAGCAACAACATCTCCTTTATCATTGGAATTTTGCACAACCGCAGTTAAATGCTTGATTTCTGTGTTTGGTTGCAGTACAAAAGTGTGCTTGAACACTAAAGCCACATGCTTTTGCATAAATTGGGGTTTGAGGCACATAATCAATAATACATAAATTCCAATTGCTAAAGGTCACTTATTGAGCTCATTTCCATAGTAACAGAATTTAAGTACGTCCCCAAAGCTTCAGACCAATTTTAACATGACGATTGTGCAGTATCGATCAATTAGCAGCATGATGCAGTCGATTCAAAATGAATAAAGAAAATAGCTTAATAAATATTGACTCAATTCTCTGGAGTTTGTTGAAGTCAGCACTCTGTCTGCATTAGTGCTCCTATTTTGTTATAATTTTTCCATGATGAAATCATTCTATTGAAGTTTAATTTAAAACTATTACATTTGTAGATGAATCAGACGGTATTTTAACCATCTTTCAATGACTATACAATGCATTTTTTAACACAACAGTTAATTAAAAATGGTTAAAGAGTATAAATACGTAAATACAGTGTGATAGCTGAATATGGCATGCAATATAATGAGGTCATGTAACATGACATGAATGGGACAGATTGGAATTTAAGTTGTTATTAACTGAACATCCCCTAATAACATCCCTGTTATTAAGTAAACAAAACTAAGTTTTCACGCATTGAATTTAAATATGCAAATGCACAAATGAGGTTTAAAAGCTATGGTGGAGGGCATCTTAATTACCCATCATCCCAGTGGTAAATATGAGACGCACAGTCCATGGTCTGTCCAGATGCTGCAGGTGAGATGATGTCATTGCCCAGGTGTTTACATGCTGTGAAGCCTTCCTTTTGCTAATACTGTGCGGGTGAGGTATTTCAGGTCTTTAAATGTGTTTTGTGTGCACTTTTTGTAAACAACAGCAGTTTTTCTCTTTTTTTTTTCTTCTGGTGGGTTTAGGTTTGTTGTGATGGCTCTGTAATGAGCTCACACTATTCTGCCTGTTCATAATAACTCCCAAAATGTTCGTATCTCTCCACAGTCTCCGGTGGATATCTGCGCAGGCCTTTGAAGTTCTCTCGCACTATTCTGAGTTCACTCATGTGATTCATTTAGCTTCAGTTTTGGGTCCTCTGTTTTCGCCGCACTCCTGAACTGATGTAAATGCGGGAGGCGTCGGAGCGCCAATTAACTCCGAAGCTCATTAGGAAACAAAACAGAATGGAGTGGCACCTACAGTAATGGTACGGAGAGTGAACACAGAGGAGAGGATTTGTTTGTCTTTTTAAGTTCTCTGCTCTTTTTTTTGTCCCAGAGTTCCACAGCGTTTATTAAGAGGTGGTTGGAGAAGTATTTCATATTATTTCACAATGAGCTTCTATTATTCTCCTATTAGTCCCATAAAATGATTTATGCTGCAGCTGCTTTGTTAGTTTTATTGCAGACGTTCCTCAGGCGTTTTTTGGTTTCCAAATGAATATTTAACAAAAAACAGCTTTTCACCCCAGTGAATTTAGGTAGATTTTTTAGAGAATCTTTTCTTTTCTTTTTTTTCCTCCATCTAACACCTAACGTTTGAATATACAAGTGCACAAATGAGATTTAGAGCTTTTAGGACAAGCTTTTCAATGAGTAATAACTTTAATTTCAGTTTTTTAGACAAAACTGTTGTACTTAAAGTTTTAGTAATGTTGTTGGTTTTTTATTACTTTTTATTATTTTATTTCAATTTTAGTTTTAATTATTGAAGTAGTTTATTGAAATAAAATAAGTCTTTATTTTAGTTCAAATTTATGGTAAGACTTTACAATAAGGTGTCATTTGTTAACATTAGTTAATATATGTGACCTTGGAGTCTGGACCACAAAACCAGTCTTAAGTAGCATGGGTATATTTGTAGCAATAGCCAAAAATACATTGTATGGGTCAAAATTATAGATTTAATGCCAAAAATCTTTAGGATATTAAGAAAAGATCATGTTCCATGAAGATATTTTGTAAATGACTTATCATAAATATATCAAAGCTTAATTTTTGATTAGTAATTTGCATTAAGAAGTTCATTTGGACAACTTTTAAGGTGATTTTCTCAATATTTCGTTTTTTTTTTTTTTTTTTTTTTTTTTTTTTTTTTTTTTGCATCCTCAGATTCCTGATTTTCAAATAGTTGTATCTCAGCCAAATATTGTTCTATCCTAAGAAACCATCCATCAATGGAAAGCTTTCAGATGATGTATAAATTTAAAAAAATTGATCCCTATGACTGGTTTTGTCATCCAGGGTCACATATTAACTAAGATGAACAAAAAAATTAACAATACATTTATTACACCGTTTATTAATCTTTGTTAATGTAAATTAATAAAAATACAGTTGCTCATTGTTCATGTTAGTTCACAGTGCATTAACTAATGTTAACAAACACAACTTGTGATTTTAATATGCATTAGTAAATGCTGAAATTAACATTAGGATCAATAAATGCTGTGGAAGTATTGTTCATTCTAAGTACATGTTAACTAATGTAGTTAACTAATGAACCTTTTTGTAAAACTGATTAGAATTTTAAATTGAACTGCAACTGTAATGACCCTGGTTCACGTTGTTCTTTTTCATACTTTCTTCAAAACATCTCCTTTTGTGGCCTGAAAGAGAGGCATTTGCTTCTCTGTGGATTAGAAGAGTAATATCATCGCTGCAGTTTTTGTTTGATTTCATGCATTGTCTCTTGTGTAATGAAAGCAAAAGCTGAATCCATTCATAGAGCAACAGTAGAAATGAGGTTTTTCAGTGTCAGTCTTCGTTTTTTGAAAGCACACGGCCGTCTGAGAAACTCTCCGTATTTGGATGTTCCTCACACAGTTTCTCTGTGATATTAATGAGATGCTACAACAGAATTAATCACCGTCTTTGTGGCTCTCCACTGTGAAAAGCTCTTCATTAGAATACAGCTCTTTTATGCTGCGGTAATTCAGTGCCTTTCTTTCATAATTCTGCTTGACGATATAATTCAAGCGTTTATCATCCATAGACGGAGAACAATGTCTTTTATATTTTTCTCGGTGGACTCTGCGTTCAACTGAGCACTGCAAAAATTTTACTTTACTCAATAAATTCCACTAACGCTGTCTTGACTGGGTTGAGGAGTCCTGATGTGGCTGAAATAGTGCTGATCTTTATGTACTTCCACAAGATTTAAGGTTACTATAGAAGTTTAGTTACCCTAGTTTGTACTTTAACTTGCTATGCTATGCTGTACTTGGAGATGCACCGATATTACAAATCTTGCTGATATAATAAGCCAGTACCAATAATTAGTTTCATTTATCTAAATACTAAACTAAAACCAGTTGTTATAAATGCTAGGGGTGAATTTCTGCATCACAACATTATAAATGCACACTAAAGTTTAGGGTTGGGAAGATTTTTCTTTTGAAAGAATGTAATGCTTTTATTCAGCAAGGATGCATTAAATTGATCAAAAGTGACAGTAAAGACATTTAGAATGTTAAAAAAGAGATATTTTAAATAAATGCTGTTCTTTTGAATATTCTATTAAATATGTACTGGTTTCCACATAATAAGCAGGACTAATGATAAAGTGTTTTCAACATTGATGATAATAAAACTGGAGTAATTGCTGCTAAAAATTCAGCTTTGTCATCACAGAAACAAAATTACATTTTAAAATATATTCATATAGCAAGCAGTTCTTTTAGATCATAACAATATTCCTTCACAAAGTTACAGTTCAATAATACAGATGTGGTGAGCCATAAGATACATCTTTAAAAAAATGTAAACGTTTAAGAAATATTTAATTATTGGTGTATTTAAAGATGAACTGGTCAGGAGCGTTAGATGGCAGCAAAGTCATCTGAATGTAAGAGTAGAGGAAATGATCTTGAATGATTAAATATCGATTATAACCAATCTTGTGCATCCCTGACTATATTATACTGTTTTGCCACTATAAACTGTACTACTTACTACTATACTATACTACTAGTTTCTCTGAACTGTTCCATTACTTTGCAATAATTGAGCTGCACTGGAAAAAAAAAAAAAAAATGTTGAGTCAACTTAAAATTATTTGTTACCCTGCAGCCTTAAAATTTTAAGTTTAGTCAACTTGAAATGTTAAGTTGTACTAAGTGACAACTTAGCTATTTGAGTTCACTTAACAAAAAATTTGGTTTGTTAAACGTAAAAGCTGTGTGAGTTACCCAGCTACCTTAAAATTTTAAGTTGAATGAACTCAAATATCTAAGTTGTCACTTAGTACATCTTAACATTTCAAGATGACTAAACTTTTTCGAGTTGACTACTGAGCATGTAGTTAGAAAATACTTTCACTTCCATTACTTTTAGTTCCACCACCGGATATTAGTGTGCAGAGAAAGCGAGAAAGAGTCAAGCTGGCCTCGGTGGGGCTCAGTATGTATCCGGTAAACCCATGATCTGTGGCCAGTGGTGTTGGCAGTGTGAATGGTCGGCTCTCAAGGTCTCTGTGAGCCCAGACATGGCACATTGACTCAAAGGGGACTGGAGGGATCAACAGAACATGTTTCTGACGATTGTACAAACGTGTTCCACAGCCTGAGCCTCAGAAGTCACATATGTTCACAGACATACCGGCCAGCACCCCTCACATGTGCCAGCTTTTGGTGCCATGCTTCTGGACCATCAGAGTTGGGTACTGTTTGTAATGGGTATGGAACCACAGCAGATGAAATCAGATTGTTTAGTTTATCTTGTGGGCACTGGCTGGAAACGCAGATGTCCTGGAAAAATAATAATTGGATTGTAAACAGGCTTCTCATTACTAACATTCTGATTTGATCAAGCTTGATAGCTGGAACGGACAATGACGCTGATGGGGCGTTTGCTTGAAAATGCTGATTTTCTAAAGCAAGACATGAAGCTCATTAGGGAAGTGTTTTGGGAATAAATATGTCCATTAGACTTCAAGAAATTTTAACTGTACTAATAACAGATCCTTTTAAAAAGAATATCGAAATATCAACAGTATTGATATTTGTTTTAGTATTGGGGTGACCACAAAGCATTACCTCCTGCTGCACTCTTAAAAACCTTTAACATTCATGGAACCTTTTCATTCCACAAAAGGTTCTTTTAAGAACCGTTTACTCTAATGTTCTTTGGAAACCAAAATGGTTCCTCTTTGTCATCACTGCTGAACCCTTGGAGCCTTTATTTTGAAGCGTGAGGGTTTGGACGGCCAGAGCACTGCAGTGCTCTCAGAGATGGCCAATGAGGAGAAGTTTATTAAACACATTGCACAGGCTGTTAATAACAAATGGGAGACGCACTCTGAGGCCGTAGGGAGCTAGAAACAACTATTCCACTAGTGTGTGTGTGGGTGAGAGAGAGAGAGAGAGAGAGAGGGCATTCTTTACACACAGCTTGAGGTGTTTCCCATCTGCCACATGGTAATTCCGACAGCTTTCACAGTAACAGAGATGGATGGACTGATTACATTTACAGTTTTCTATCCCAACTGCCTGTTCTCCTGTTTCTCTGCTTTCTCTCACCCCATATTTTGTCTAGGCTCCAAACATACTTGACAGAAAAACATACATTGATAATAATACAAAAAAAATGTTTCTTGAACACCAAATCAGCACATTAGAATGATTTCTGAAGGATCCTGTGAAACTGAAGAGTGGCGTAATGACTAAAATATTAAAACAGAATACTGTACTGTAATTTACTATAAATTTTACCGTAAACTGACCCCAAACTTTTGGATGGTAGTTTATACGGTAAAAAATGATTTAACATATAATTTAACTTTATAATAGTGTGGTTAAAAAGGGACATTTATATCCAAGAAGAAAATGTGCATGTTTTTACAATAAACAATGCTGTTGTATATACGTATACAGTGGCCATTTTTGGTTACCGTTGTAGTTACTTTATAATACAGTGATGTTTCAGCATTTTTAACAGTGTTTTATTTTGAAAATATATGCATCATCTTCACCATCAATTATAGGACTGTTCAATACGCCAATATTTCATTAGCGGTTCAAGCGTGTAGCACTAAAACCTTATTGTAATTGTTAGAGTGGCCAAGGATCAGCAATCTCCATGTAAAACTGATCAGGCAGACCGAACCATAAGCTTTAGAGACTTAAAACTTGGAGGAATGGTAGTACTTTTCGGGTATTTTGCATTTTTTTAAACTTCTTCTTTTGCAAACTAGCCCTAGGTTTTTCGTCAGATTGGAACCAAACCAGTCCAGGAAGTTTCTCTGGAGAGTGAATATCAATAATTATCAAAAAAAATAAATAAATAAATAAATAAATAAAAAAGTTAAACTTTCTCTGGAGAGTGAATATAAATAATTATCAAAAAAAAAATGTTACTTTTGACTCTTCGCCACAAAGGGACGCCAAAATGTTCGAAAGTTACAAAGTAAAGGCATGGCCACCTTTACTAAAATGGCTATATCTTTTGAACGGAATGAGATATCTTTGCCAAACTCATAACGCGTGTGTAAGAGCTGAATCTGAGGTCACATTAAAAAAAAACTTGTGGGCCTTGGCGACTTGGTGGCCCTACAAGAGGGAAAAAAACATAAAAATGGCCATCCCTACGCAATTGTTTGTCCTATTGATTTGAAAATGCAGTATGCACAGTCTTGGTCCAAAGTGCCACAAGTGGGGACATTTAAGGACATTTGCGTGTCTCAAAAAACATGGCTGCCATAGGCTGATGAACTTTGAGCACCTATTAGACAAGGTGAACGGAGGCCAAATGAAACAAAGCTATGTGAACCTGTTTGACTGATGGCTCTAAAGGTCTAATTTGAAAGATATCAGCCACTGTGGGGGCAATATCACATTTTCAAGGGCATAAACGATTGTATATTGATTTTTTTTTTTGTTTTTTACACATACACACAATGTTCATCTCAAACGATAGACCTCCTCGTTCTGAACTACTTTGCCTCTAGAACCACTGCTGTCGATCAAACCTTTGGTAAAAAGATTGAGAAGATGTGAAAAACCTACTTTGGTGAACTAGTCCTACACTGTAAAAAGTGACTGTGATTTTAACAGTAAAAACATATTAATTAGTTAATAGTAAGTTATTATATACGGTGAAAAACTGAATTGGACATTACATGTAATTTTACGGTAGTATACCGTTTTTGGAAGTGGGGAAAAATAACATATAATTTACAGTGAATAACTGTAAAGTGACATTCCCAGAATCCTTTGCATTACATTTCGTTTTTTTATTAAAATAACTATGTTTCTTCTTATTTTTTTCTTAGCAGTTGTGTACATTAGGGTTGTATGTTATGTCCAATGTTGTTAAATTAATGTTTATTGCATTTTTCAAGTCTCATGTGTGTTACCATGATGATGTTTAGTCTTTGTGTGAATGACACTATGTACCTTCTGTATATTAGTTAGTATTTAACTTTTGATGATCTTTGGTTCATCATGTGACTTTCTCATCACCACCTGATTTAGTGGTTATCAGTGTATTACAAAGGTACGAAACAGATTTCAGTACTTTCCTAGGTCAGTATATTAACATTATATCAGTTATAAAATTACAGTATTTAAATGTAAACTTAAGTTAAATCCGTAAAACCAAAATGTTGCGACCATATTTCTTACACTAAAATTTTGTCATCAACAGCTGCCAGTTTTCTGCCGTAAATTCTCTAGGTCAATATAACGGGGTCATTTAAAAAAAGGGTCCTGTCCAAATATACCTAAAAGCCTATAAAGCCTAAACGAAAACTTGAAAACACAAAACCTGGTGAGCACATGAGTCAGGTGATTTTAAACATGCATGCAAAGTTTTAGGGAGATCGGATCACAGCAGGTGATATAACAGTCATAAAAATCATATTTCTATGGTAAATTACCCGGTTTTGCCAAAAATGCTCTTTTTAATCATTGATTTAGCTGGGTACAACCATGTTAACACAACATCTTTTTCCTTATGTGCTTAAATGCCTTCAGCTCTTGAACCCTTAATCAGTGCTTTCAGCTATAGTTTTTATTATTTTTTGCTCAAAAATAGCAGCTTGCAGCAAGAAGGAAACTCTATTGCCCCCTTGAGTACTGAGGTTTGCTGCCACCACAGTAACGCAAGAAAGCATGCTAGCTATGTAACTGACACCACACACTTTCACAGAATGTTTTTGCCATTAGTTTATTCTCTCTTTTCTGCTCCATAGAGGGGATCCAGGTTATAAATGGAGGAAATGCTTTTGTGTGTCTAACACTTCTCTTCTTTTCCCTCTCTCACTCTTAGTTTCTTATTATCATTCCAATATTATTCTTCACCATTCATGCATAGCTTGATGACCACCCATAATTCCTTTTATCGATTCTTTCATTTACTCATTCGTAGTTGTGAATTGAAACTCATCACGTTGGAAAAACTCATCTTACGTTCAGGATAGAGAGTGTTTGTCCACATTGAGTTTCACATTTTTCTAAACTCAATATTCCATTACCGTCGTGGCTCATAATATCCTGCTTTGACTGGTTTCAATTGTCTGTTTGTGAGTAAAGTGATTGCAGTTTACCGTAGACCGGGGACCACTTCTGATCCATTCAGAAGCCAGATCAATTTCCATATCCATCAAAACCCGGTTCCCTCTCGGATTAGCTGCCAGCGCCGTCATCGTGGCTGATCTATACATGCCTCGGTGGTGGGCAGAGGCAGATTACACTCAGGTTTGAGACTCCTAACTCACACAGGCGTTGGAGTCTTTCCGCCCACCTGACAGACGTGGAATGCCCAGGGCTCTGAATGATGATCACAGTTAACATGACAAGCTGTGACTATCAATCGCTGCGGCCTGATTAAAATACTACGTGACGAATCATATTTACCGGCCAGAGGTGCTTTTCATAGGAAGCGACGCCTGGTTCCACACGTGGGTGTGAAGCTGAGGTCAGCGGCGCTCTGTCGCATTCCCCATATCTCCCGAGAGCGCGCTGTCATTCTGCGGTGAACGCACGCTTGCGTTATGAAAGAATAGTAGTGGAAAACCTCTTTGGTGGCAAGCCGTGATTTGTCTTTGATAAAGAGAGAGGAATGGAAAAAAAAACTAAGAGTGAAAATCATCCACTAGTGCATCTGCACTTGAGTTACAGTGCGTTTCAGCAGTTTGGTGGTAGAACATAAATCTGAGTGCAGTTGGAGTCATAAACTGGCAGGATATGAAACCCCAGCGTAGTGCATGATGGGATAGTTTACTGGGTGTTGTAAAAGTGCCTCAGATCACCAAATATCCCAATTATTATCTCTTAAATACTTGGCTAGTCTGTTTTTTCTTCCTTAACCCAGAATTCCACTCCGATTTAAAACAAACAAACAAACAAACAAAAAAAAATCCTGATATACAGGTTGAGATCAAAAGTTTACATTTCCCTTTTAGAATCTGCAAAATAAGAGGGATCATACAAAATGCATATTAATGTTTATTTTGTAGTGATCTGAATAAGATATTTCACATAAAAGATGTTTACATATAGTCCACAAAAGAAAATAATAGTTGAATTTATAAATTAAACCTCGTTCAAAAGTTTACATCCCCTTGATCTTTAATACTGTGTTCTTACCTGAAATATCCACAGCTGGGTTTTTTTTTGTTTAGTGATAGTTGTTCATGAGTCCCTTGTTTGTCCTGAACAGTTAAACTGCCTGCTGTTCTTCAGAAAAATCCTTTAAGTCCCACAAATTCTTTGGTTTTCTAGCATTTTTGTGTATTTGAACTCTTTCCAACAACTGTATGATTGTATGTATGTTGACTGTATGATTTTGAGATCCATCTTTACACACTGAGGACAACTGAGGTACTCATATGCAACTATTACAGAAGGTTCAAACCACTGATACTCCAGAAGGAAAAACATTGAGAGTGGGGGGGTGAAAACTTTTGAACAGAATGGAGATGTGTAAATTTTTCTTACTTTCTCTAAATATCATATTTTTTTCATTTAGTACTGCCCTTCAGAGACTACAGAAGATACTTATGTGTTTCCCAGAAGACAAAATGAGTTAAATTCAAAAGGTTTTCACCCGCCAACTCTTAATGCATGTTTTTTCCTTTTTAAACTTTTCAACTAGGTCATTTTTATAGATACAACTATTAGTTTCTTTTGTGGACTATATGTAAACATTTTTTTTGTGAAATATCTTATTCAGGTCAGTACTAAACACAATAACATGCAAAAACAATAACATGCAATTTGTATGATTCATCTTATTTTAGTAAAATAATTAACATTTTGCAGATTCTGAAAGGGAGGTGTAAACTTTTGACCTCAACTGTATGAAATAATAATAAAAAAGCCTAATTTTTTAAAAATGAAACAGTTCATTGAACCTAGACAAAATACTGAAAAAAGTTTGCATGTGTTTTTATGCCTCATATAATATGATATATGGATCTCATACTCAAGGAGGAAAAAAATTCTGATAGCTTGCAATGTAAAGCAAAGTGATTTTTACGCTGAAAAGAAGATTTTTTTTTTTTAGAAAATTGTAATTAAAACATGGATATAAATAAAATAAAATAAAAAAAATATCAGTTTTCACTATCAGAAATCTTCCAATAATATGTCTCTCAATAATATGGAAATATATAATGCGTCGCAATGCAATGATGATTGAGTGATGAACAAATAAACGTTCCTCAAAAACCTGATCATATTAAATACTCAGAATCTAATTTTTTATCTAATGCTTCACTCTAGTAAGTGTTCATCTTGAAATATTACTAACGTTATAAAATTTATTCTTACATTTATTTTTACATTCAGTAATGATTTCACAGCAGGAAGATGTTTACCATGACCTGAAAGGAGACATTTTTAGAAGTATACTAAAAGTCTTTTAGCTGCTAAAAAAATATATGAACTATCAATTAGATGACAGAAGGCATGTAGATTTTTCAGTAAAGTTTTGATCACTGATAATTTTAAGACCTTAGAGATTTGTGAATCAAATGTGATAAAGTAGGCTTTTTAGGGTTAACCTTGGTCAGTCAGCAGCAATCACCAGAAATTTTGGCTGAAAATCTCATGCTTGTCAAGCCTGGTTTATGCTAAATAAACCAGCATGAGATTTCAGCCGAGACTTCCTTAGTGTTTTGCCTGCAATGCAGCATTCCTGTGAAGGATTTTGTTTCGTCACATCTTAATGGCGGAAAAGACATTCAGCTTTGACAGTCTATGGCTCACTGCACATCTCTGCCCCTTTCCCGCGTTTAATATGACCCAGGCTCGAGAGTATGTGGATATTGAATTATTGAGAGTGGATAGCTTGACCTTTGCTAGTGATATGAATCAAACATTAGCGAGAGATCCAGCTGAAGAAATTTACAGGGGCCACATCTAATAAACGGAGGCCAGCAGGGTGAAGAGAAGTGCTGAGGCCGGAAAATCCAGAGATCCATTACCCAATAATTCATCTGGAAGAAAGGCGGCCCGGGTAACCGCAGATGCAGTCGATCCCGGGGTGGAGCGGCAGCAGGAATGGGCGGGAACAGTCCTGTGGGAGTCCTGTGGCTTGCTGTGATGTGCCTTGGATAGAGTGCTGTCATGATTTGTTGTGTTAAAACAGTTTCCACTGCATTGAATACTGTATACAGCACCGTGTTTTAGAGTTTTATGTTTCCTATATTGTTGTGTATAGAGAGCAGGGCTGGGCAGAAGATTAAGAATTTGCCCATCGTTCAGTTCATGAGAAGAGGATTTGAAATTTGAATTTCAATTCTAAAGTATTCTGACAAAATGTACACTATTGTTTTTTTTTTTTGTTTTTTTTTTTTTGGAAGAAGATTCTTTTGCTCACCAGTGCTATATTTATTTGATCAAAAATACAGTGAAACAGTAATATTGTGAAAAATAAATGCAATGTAAAATAACTCTGTGTATTCTGTCTCAAGACAGTTAGGGTATGTCGAAAAACTCTGACCGTATTTTCTCCCTCAACTTCAAAAATCATTTCAAAATCATCCTACATCACTGCAGAAGTTTCGACCCAGTCTTTGCAAAGTGAACTTGCAAAGAAGATCAAACACCCTTAACAAAAAAGGTAAAACGGCGATATAGGACGATTTTGAAGTTGAGGGAGAACATGAGATGGGAGTTTTTCTACATACCCTAAAACTGTCATGAACAGGAACAAAAAACAGTCCAGACAGAGTAAGACAAGGCGAGTGTTTGGCATTAAAAAGTATATAAATTGTATTATTTTTATTAAAATAACCGATCGTTACGCTAGATAACACCCATCTTCCACAGCTGGGATCGTTTACAACCGCATTTGGGATCGTTTGAAGCCGCATTTAAACTGCCTTTTGGAAGTTCAGAATCGGGGCACCATAGCAGTCCATTATATGGGAAAAATGCTGAAATGTTACAAAACATAATTTCTTTACGACTGAAGAAAGAAAGACATGAACATCGTGGATGACAAGGGGGTGAGTAAATTATTTGTAAATTGTTGTTCTGGAAGTGGAGTTCTTTAATAGTTTTGTGGAAATTGATACATTTTCAAAAAAACAAACAAACCGTCTTTCAAACATTGATTTTTAATATCTAATTTAATTTGTCTAATATAATCTAATGCTTAATGTATCTGGAAATAGCCATATGTTTTGTGTATTCTAGTATTATGGGTAATTCATACTAAAAAATTAAAGATGGTAAATGAAATACCATTTGCCAGAATTTCTTTTAATCTATTTACATAATTCTATTCCTTGCAAGCAGAATTCTGTATTCTGTTTGCAACCTCACTTCAAAATAAAGCTGCAAGCAGTGATTCCTGGGGTCAAGCCTGTAACCACCTAAATCAATGATAAAAAGCATTTTTGGCAAATTCAGGTAATTTACCATAGAAATATTATGTTTTTAACAGTTATGACTGTTAAAGCACCAGCTATGGTCCGATCTCCTTAAAACTTTGCATGCTTGTTTAGAATCACCTGTCGAGTGTGCTCACCAGGTTTTGTAAAGTTTTGAGTTTTTCTTTAGGCTTGCTAGGATTTTGGGTAAATTTGGACGGGCCCCCTTGTTAAACGACCCCGTTATAGCTTCCCAAAGGGTAAAATTCAACATTTTTTGATAACTACTGACATAGAGAGTCCAGAGAATTGCACTGCAGTGTTTTTTTTTCCAGATTTAACAAAAAAACCTAGGACTAGTTCGCAAAAGGTTTTTTTTTTTTTTTTTACATCATTTCGATCATTTAACAAATGCAGTGGTTAAGCGGTGGTTCTACAGGCAAAGCTGTCCAGGATGAGGAGCTCTATCATATGATACGAATATTGCCCCCCCAGTGGCCGATTTCTTTTAAATTTCTCACAGACCTTTGGAGCCATGAGTCAAACAGGCCCACAGAATTTCGTTCCGATCGGCCTCCATTAACCTTGTCTAATGGGTGCTCAGATTTCATCAACCAATGACTGCCATGTTTTTTTGAGAGATGCAAATGTACTTATAGACGCTTGTGGCGCTTTGGACCAAGACTGTGACTTTTGTCATGTGACCTCAGTTTGAGCTCTTACGTAGGTGTTCTGAGTTTGGCGAAGATATTTAATTCTGTTCAGGAGTTATAGGCATTTTACTAAAAGTGGCCCCACCCCTTTCGACATTTTGGGGTCCATTTGCGACAGTCAGTCGCGAGTTCGGCTTTGTTTTGATAATTATTGACATACACTCTCTAAAGAATCTTTCTGCACTGGTTTGGTTCTGATCGGGTGAAAAACCTAGGACTAGTTCGCAAAAGTTGGTTTTTCAAAAAATCCCAAATATCCAAAAATTTCACCCACACAATAGAATCTGTGGTGTGTGTCCAGCATGAGTTAAGGATTCCAACGACATAAGACACTTGATCCTGTGACTGACGGTTTAGGAGTAATGAGCAATTTTGTACTTTTGATTGCTGTAGCGCCCCCGTCAGGGGCGAGACTTGATGTTGTGATGTTGTTGAAGGTGTGAGTACTACCATCCCTCCAAGTTTCAAGTGTCTACGACTTACAGTTTGTTCTGTGCAATCAGTTTTACGTGGAGATTGCTGATCCTTGGCCAATCAAACAATTATAATAGGGTTACATTTGAGCTGTCACGGGTGCGGAGCAAAGCGACAGACACAGTGGGCGTGATGTCAGGCCTCAGAGAGGCTTTTATTAAACAATAAACAGAAAGTGTCCAAAAAAGGGGGAAAAAGTGTCCAAAATAAATGGGGGATCTGGTGTCCTCGACGTGAAGGGGTTCCGTGAAGGAGGGGCAGTGTTCAGAAGGGAAGGGTCCAGGTAAGGGGCGGAGTCCGGCGGCCGCACTTGCTCCCCGCCGGGGTCCGCGGCAATATGACGGGTAGCGGCTTCCTTTAGCGGCTTCATCCATTCCTTAGCGGCGGCACTTCCTCAGGCGGGTGAGAAGGCCCGGCATCCTGGCCCTCAGCCATTTCCATGCGGCTCACGTCCGGACCGCGGGTCCGGCAGCTCGTCCATCACATCGGCCGCGCTCGTCCCTCTAACGCACCCTTCCTGGACCCATGAGGACACCAGCGTGCATGCACGGGGAAGAGACCGGTCTCCTGAGGAGAGGCGCGCTCGGCATTTTAACAGCGGCGGTGATGAGGCTTCATTCACATCAGGTGTGCCTCATCACACGCCGCCAGACCTGGATGTTTCAGTGCCCCTCCTCCTCCCACACGCCCACTCCCGTCGGGAGCCTGGTGAAGGGCGGCGATTACTGACGGGGTGAAGCTGATAGTTATGGGGGAGGCAGCCGACTCGTCACAGAGCGTAAAAGGCATTCTAATTTTAAATCTTCTACTCTGATGCCTGGTAGTAAGATATGTAGTTGCTTGTGTTTATCATCAAGCATGTCAAGTCAAACTTACGTTATCAGTCTCACTTTTTAACTGTCTCATTTAAAGTCAAAATGCCCTGGAAAACAAGAACTTTCCTGAACTTCTTTCCCACTAATGATCACTGTCTTGACGTAAGGGCAGCGCCCTGTAGTCGAAGTCGTGTAGGAGCAGTGATGGTTCGTACCACTCTCCACTGTCTCCTGAGGTCAAACAGTCCAAACACAGCTGGAATGTGTACTGTCGTTTCAGGACGACGGCGGCCGTGAACTTTATACTGTCAAAAGTCACAGATGTTTGAGTTTAAACCTTCTGCTGGAGTCAAAAAAGCAACAACTTGGTCTTGTTATTTTATTTTTGGCTTTCTGGGTAAAATTAGGTGTCAGATGATATCTTCTTATAAACTTAGTTTTAAACATATGTTTTGTTTTTTTCATTCATCATTATATGTCAGTGATTGGAGGCCAGGTTGTGTTTCCCGTCTGTGTCAAGCACTAGTTATATTGCTGGATCTAAAATTAGTTCTTTTTCCAGAGACACCAGAAGCAAATACCCATTATTTTGTTTCCAGGTCCTTCAACTGAGTGAACAGAGACAAAATAAGACCCGGGAATATTCCTTCTTATAGATGGCAATCACAAATGATGCTGCCATTTACTTCTCATCTCATTATAGTCACTGACATTCATGCTTAATTTAGTCACAGAGGCTCAATATTATAGAACGAGATGATGCATTTAATTTATCACAGGAACCTGAAAACGTCAGAATCTCATGTAACTGCAGGAAACGCAAGAATATGTTGTAAATTATCTTTAATGGTGTCCTCGTCAGAGCCATCTTCCTCCCGGCCTGACAGTTGACAGACTCCAGGGACGAGGCACAAGTCAGCACAGATTAGAAAAGCCCGGATGATAAACGGCCTCAAGTGTATGGCAAGACTGACTTTGGGTGGGGTCAGGCCTGCAACATTGCATCGCTGAGTTTGGTTAACAGCCTAGTCTTGGGGGTCCTCCACCGCACAAACCCAGCCTGTGGAGTATGCACACTGGGGCTTGTCTCAAGAGACTCTGCTTCTACCGGAGATCTTTATGGTCCTCGTAAAAACCATAGCAGGAAATCTGTCTCCACCCTGACTGTAAGGTCAACTACACTACCTCCTCATGCTGTGAAGAAATGCTGTGTGACATGGCTGACCGTTTTAAAAGATTCAGCCTGTATTTCTAACACTATTCACAGGAACTGATGTGTCACCTGATATTCAGCTGACCCTTCTCCCCTTCTCTTTCTCAGTATATACAAACTACAGTGTGGGTGTATAACTTTTCAATTTTAATATATTATTGTATTTTATTCCTGTGATGATGAAGCTGAATTTTCAGCATTATTACTCCAGTTTTCAGTGTCACATGATTCTTCAGAAATCATGCAAATATGTTGATTTGCCGCTCAAGAAACATTTATTATAATCAATGTTGAAAACAGTAAATTAAAATAAAAAAAAGGGAGACTGACAGTAAAAAAGTATATACTGTCAGAAAAAAGGTACAGTTCTCATGTTGGGACGGTACTAAAAACTAAGTACTAAATGTACCTTTGACCCTTTAACTGTCACCCCATTTTTGAACTTAGACATGAAAGTGCACTATCCAAACTTGTTATACTTCATGAACAAATACATTTTCTAATATGACTTTGAAGTACAATTTCAATGGTAATGCAATGTCAAATTTTAAAATGATGTATTTTGATGTTTTAAACTTTCGTTTGATATATAATTTATGATCATTTCTAAAACATGATATGGAAAGAGGCAACAAAAAAAGACTTTTGGTGACAAAGGTCATTAATCTGTTACTGTTCCTACATAATTTGTAACCAAAAACAGTGGTAAAATATCTATTTAGGACCTTTCCAATGATATATAGTTTGTCATGATTAAAATAGGATTTAATTGTAATATAGTCAAGTAAACTTAGGCGTCCCTCTGAGGGGAGGGGTGACACACTGTAAAAAAAATAAAATAAAATAAATAAAAATCTGTATTTATGGTAAAAAAACGGCAGCTGTGGTTGCCAGAATTTTACCGTAAAAGTACGGTAGCAATGTTTTTGGTTTTACGGTTTTAACTTAGATATTACATTTAAATACCATAATTTCATTAACTGATATAATGTTATTATTCCAACCTATTGAAGTACTGATATCTGTAGATAAAGACCTCTCTAATACACTGATAACCACCAAAAGCAGGTGGTGATGTGAAAGTCACATGATGAGTCAAAGACCATCAAAAGCAGCTTTTAAATATTAACATATATAGAAGGTGCACAGTGTCATTCACACAAACACTAAACACCATCATGGTAACATAAATGAAACTGAAATAATGCAATAAACATTCATTTAACAACATTAGATGTAACATACAATCCTAATGTACAAAACTGAAAGAAACATGGTTATTTCAACAAAAAAACATCAAATTTGAAATGTAACGCAGGGAATTCTGGGAATGTCAATTTACGGTTATTCACTGTAAATTTTCGTTCTTTTTCACTTCCAAAGGTATACTACCATAAAATTACATACAATGTAGTATACAATATAGTAGGGGAAATTACCGTTAACCATTTAACAGTTTTTTACTGTAGTATTTTTACAGTGTTTTACTGTTAAATTCATGGTCATTTTTTACAATGCAGTTAAAAGGATAAGGTGCTAATATGTACCGTTTAGGGGTGGGTAAGGTATAAAGATGTACCTTTTCACTTTTGTACCTTAGGGCAGGGGTTTTCAAACCTGTCCTGGAGGCCCCCCTGCCCTGCACATTTTGTATGTTTCCCACATCTAACACACCTGATTCAACTCATCAGCTCGCTATTAGAGACTGCAAGACCTGAATTGGGTGTGTTGACCTGAATTGGGAGACCTACAAAATGTGCAGGGCAGGGGGGCCTCCAGGACAGGTTTGAAAACCCCTGGCTTAGGGTACTGCACCAACGACATAACTGTACCTTTTTTTCTGAGAGTGTATGTATTTCATTAACTACTGACATTTTTAGTTCTTTGATGTTAAAATTGTGAACAATTTTACAATGTGTGTACATATTCAAAAATATATAATGTTAATAACATTTTTAATTATATTAAATTAGAAAATTATAATGATATTTCACAATATTACAGTTTTTAATGTATTTATGTTTAAGAAAATGCAGCCTTGGTGGTGTATTTATTTTTTAAATGTTTATTTATAGGATTTCCCATATATATTGTATGTACTATTATAAATATTGCAGGAATTGCTATTAAATTTCACAAACAATTTAAAAAAAATAACAACTTTTTCTTTTCTTTTTTCCCCCCACATCTGGGTTAAATAAATTACTTAAATACATTACTTACACTATCAGAAAAAGAAAGAAAAAAATCTATTTTAGATTTTTATATTAACAATATAATCAATATTCTATTCAACATTCTAAAGCATTGTATTTATTAAAGTATGAATCTCGTCAAGTATAAACAATGTATGTTATTTGTGAATTATGTTCAGCTTTTCTTTTAATAGTTAAGTTTTAACTATTTTTGAATTTTTGGGGGTCAAAGCTCAGTAAATATTGGTCGCAGACAGAAATTTAAACTTTACATTTTGCCAAGCTGATTGTTCACTAAAAACTCCCACGGATCATGTTTTTATGACATTTTAAGTTTTATTTTGACAAAACAATGTGATTATATCTAAGTGTGTGAGTTGTTTACTTACTTTTTAAATTAGTCTTTCCATTAATGCCATTATATTGTAAACATGGAACGCACATGAACACAAAAGGCGGGATTTAAGGCATTTTAAACCAATCACAGCTGATCATAACCAGTCATATCCAATCATATTGCGATGAAGGCATTGCCTCCTCTCACGTGACTTTCCCTCATTCATTCTCAATTACCCCCCCACCAAACTCACCGCACGCTTTAGGGGGTCTTTTAAAACTAAATGGGCTCAGGGGAGGTGAGAGAGACGCGGACTGCTGGTGGACAATGTTTCTTTAGAAAAATTAATGATTTTTTTTTTTGTTTTTGTTTTTTTGTATTATTGGTTGTTTTATTTTGTATCAAGATTTTTTTTTCTCATCCAGTATTTTGAGGAGACACTGCCTCCCGTGCCTCCTTGGAGGAAATGCCACTTAAATATATGTATATAATAATCGCTGATTGTAAACTCTTGACCTGTACTGCAGCTAATTCTTATTGGCCACAGCTTCTCCAGCAATGATTTAATCATTTGTTGTTGTTGAATCAGGGGAAACATGTCGTCATGGTTTTGGCATTCGGCTGGCTCCATCACAGCCTGTGAATCCTGATCGAGGACGACAGGGATTGTCAGCTCTGCTCAACACCATATTGTGACTTAAAGTACAGTAATTGTGGCATTTATTCCCTAATGGAGAAATACAACATTTCTGTTCCTCCAAACTGTTTCTTTGGGTTACTGTGGAGTCTCCATAGGGGATTTCAAATGTGGTTACTGATGTAGAAATCTCTAAGCTCAAAACAAACCTGTTCGCTCCTGCGTCAAGCAGCCAGGTGGACAGACGGTATCCGTGGCTGTCTTGTCTCTAACTGTTATTCACCTATCCATGAGTGATTGCACCGTCTTGATGTATCTGCTCACGGTTCAGTGGCCGTGAACGAGAGGAGGCTGATTTAGTGCTAATGAGTTAAGTGATGACAACACAATTAATACTGTTTGCTTCAGTTATTCTGACAATGAGTGTTTTTGGTGTTTCAGGTCCAATCATGTATAGTGCTGGAGAAGATGTTTTTAGTGCTGTTTTAATGCTCTATCTATCTATCTATCTATCTATCTATCTATCTATCTATCTATCTATCATAAACCCAATATATATATATATACATTCTTTAAACAGGTTTTCTTGAGAAGCAAAATTGCATATGATATTAGACTTTACAGAAAATGTAATGCAAGTACATTTTGTTTTGTTCTACTTGCAGATTTTTGCACTAGTTCCAAGCATAAAACTCCATTTATTTATTTATTATTGTCAGTTTTTGCAGTGTAGAGAATATCTAGTGTTTGTTTCAGCAGACTGAGGCTGGGGTTTGCACTGATTCTGCCACAGGGATTGTGTTTTATTTATTTGCGGGCAGTTTTAAGCAGTGGGAGGCTCTTAAAGGATTGTTCCGGGTTTAATTACAAACTAAACAGAGAATAATTTAAAATCATCAATCACTTTAAGAGCACAAATTGCTCTTATAATGAAGGGTCCATGGGGCAATGTGCACTGTTTCAGAAGTATAGAACCTGAAAAATATGTGTCATGGTTTCCATAAAAATATTAAGAAGCATAACTGGCATAGCTTTGCCATCACACAAATAAATTACATTTTGAAATCTATAAATCTATAAATTAATTACTTTAAATTTCACAATATGACTGTTTTTACTGTATTTTGAATCAATTAAAAATTTGGTTAGTTGCCTTGGTTAGCATTAAAAAACTTATAAATATTATAAATACAAGCTGTACATTTCTACTTTAAACCCCTTTTCCTTTCCTCATAGACTTCCATTTTAAGTGCAATACTGTAAACACAATTTTTGTTTAGCATTGTCGACCTGATACTGTTGATCAAAGTTGACTTGTTTTAAAACTGGAACATTCCTTTAATAAACCCTCCAACAAGTGGCCTTGTTTTTCTTCGGGAGACAAAATATATCTTCTAAACAAATGTGTCAGTTCAAGATAGTTCAGACTGGTTGGTCACTACACTTTTCATCTGTACACTGTTCTTTGTTATTTTTCTTATAGTGAACAACAAAAGTACCTAGTATGTCCAAGCTGAAATGATTTATTTTTATCCTCTGTTGTGTTTGAAAGCAGCATCTTGGAGCGGAAAGAGGCTCCAGACTGATTTTGTTTGATGGCTTGTGATGTTTCGAGCATTCGACCGACGTCTTGCGGCTGTGAATTTGATGATGAATTGTGATGGAGGTGTTTGCTTTTATCATGGTGAGGGTGAAGATGGATGGTTAACAATCACAGCTCTAATGGCATGACTGATTCTTCCATGCATATACGGCACTGCTTAAATGTTTTGTATTACAGAGTCTTTTCACGTATGCTGTGTTTGCTTGAACTCACATTTACTGGAAAAGAGATAAAATTGGCAAAGCATTTCACATCTCAATCGTAACTGCTGGGTGGAGAAGGTAAAATGTTGGCTTTTTTGTCTAGTGCCCTGCAGGAACGAAAAGCTCTAGCCCACTTTCTCCACACATTGTTTTAATCTAGCTGCAGCGGCTGAAACACTAGCCCAGCGAGAGCTTAACATGAGAGCTTCATTCATCTGCTTCCAAACTCCCGGCGTGCTTTGGACTCCTCGCAAGTGGAGAATGCTGCAGATCCATGAGCCACTTACCTGAGGGACAAAAGAGGTCATGATCTCGAAGAGTTTAAAAATGGCTTTGTTTTGGGCTGAATCCAAATCTAATGTTGTTTTATTGTTTTTTAGAGAGGACATCATAAGACAAAAAACGTTTTCTTGTTTGTTTGTTGAACACAAGGCTCCAATGCATAGTGCTATTGTCACTCATTTCATATGCAAAGATGTTAGCCAATCATAACAGGGCACATTTACATATAGGCTCTGTTCCAAAACTCTAAAATGAGTGGGCATCATAGGCACTCACCCAACGCAAAGGCTGTTCAAAATGATATTCGGCATAATTATGCTGTCTTTTAAGAAGCTTTGCCAAATTCCAAAATGTATCCTTCATGGAGATGGCAATTCCAGAACGTATAGCAGCAAGCTCAGTGGAAAAAAAATCCATCCAAGTTATCAGACGGCACAAGACTTTCTTTTTTTTTTTTGAAGAAATATGCTTACAGTATATTTCATTCAGCACCAAAAAGTAATGCTAAAAATAAAAAGCATTTTTACTAAAGCCAAACTACTGGGAATCCTATTCAGTTGGGACATTTTGTAAAAGACAAAGAGTTTTTACCTACAGTTGTGCTCAAAATTATTCATACCCTTGGGAAATACAGTTGAAGTCAAAAGTTTACATACACTTTGGAGACTCTGCAAAATGTTAATTATTTTACCAAAATAAGACGGTTTATACAAAATGCGTGTTATTATTTACCTATTTTTGACCTGAATAAGATATTTCACATAAAAGATGTTTACATATAGTCCAAAAGAGAAAATAATATTTGAATTTATAAAAATGACCCCATTCCAAAGTTTACATACACTTGATTCTTAAAGGAACACTCCACTTTTTTTTGAAATAGGCTCATTTTCCAACTCCCCTAGAGTTATACAGATGTGTTTTACCGTTTTTGAATCCATTCAGCCGATCGCCGGGTCTGGCGGTAGCACTTAGCATAGCTTAGCATAAATCATTGAATCCGATTAGACCATTAGCATCTCACTATAAAATGACTAAAGAGTTTCGATATTTTTCCTATTTAAAACTTGACTCTTCTGTAGTTGCATCGTGTACTAAGACTGGTGGAAAATGAAAAGTTGCGATTTTATAGGCTGATATGGCTAGGAACTATACTCTCATTCCGGTGTAATAATCAAGGAACTTTGCTGCCGTACCATGGGTGCAGCAGGCGCAATGATATTACGCAGCGCCTGAAAGTGACCGGCACTAAGTTTGTGTAGATGCATGCGTAATATCATTGCGCCTGCTGCACTCATGGTACGGCAGCAAGATTGTTACGCCGGAATGAGAGTATAGTTCCTACCCATATCAGCCTACAAAATCGCAACTTTTCATTTTCCGCCAGTCTTAGTACACAATGGAACTACAGAAGAGTCAAGTTTTAAATAGAAAAAATATAAAAACCCTGTAGTCATTTTATAGTGAGATGCTAATGGTCTAATCGGATTCAATGATTTATGCTAAAAGTGCTACCGCCAGACCAGGCGATCGGCTGAATGGATTCAAAAACGGTAATACACATCTGTATAACTCTACGGGAGTTGGAAAATGAACCTATTTTCCAAAAAAGTGGAGTGTTCCTTTAATACTGTGTTGTTACCTGAAAGATCCACAGCTGTGTTTTTTTGTACAGTGATAGTTGTTAATGAATCCCTTGTTTGTCCTGAACAGTTAAACTGCCCGCTGTTCTTCAGAAAAATTCTTCAGGTGCTACAAATTCTTTGGTTTTTCAGCATTTTTGTGTATTTAAACCCTTTCCAGCAATGACTATATAATTATGAGATACATTTTTTCACACTGAGGACAAGTGAAGGACTCATATGCAACTATTATAGAAGGTTCAAACTAACTGATGAAGCTAACTGATGCTTCAGAAGGATACACGATGCATTAAGAGCCAGGGGGTGAAAACTTTTGAACAGAATGAATATGTGTCCATTTTTCTTATTTTGCCTAAACATCATATTGTTTCACTTAGTACTGCCATTCAGAAGCTACAGAAGATAGTTACATGTTTCCCCGAAGACAAAATAAGTTACATTTACCCTGATCTTCAAATTCAAAAAGGTTTCACCCCCCGGCTCTCAATGCAGCGTTTCCTTCTAAGGCATCAGTTAGCGTTTGAACCTTCTGCATGGTGTATGTAAACTTTTGACTACAAGTGTAGGCTGTAAAAATAAATCTGTATTGTTAATACTTTTGATTTTTTTTATTTTAAAAATTTACAAAAAATCTAATCTTTCATTGGAGAATAAAATGGGGGGGAAATCTCATTATAAAATAAATGGTTTTCTCTAATACACATTGGCCACTATTAATCATACACTTTTATTCAATACTTTTAGCAACCTCCTTTTGCCAAGATAACAGCTCTGAGTCTTCACCTATAATGCCTGAAGAGTTTGGAGAACATCTGACAAGAGATCTAATTATTATCTAAAGGTTCTTTACTTTATTTAAACAGTTTTTTTACAACAGTAAGCAATTTTTGCCATAATTAAAAGTTGTGTGAGCCAACCACTGCAGATGAGGTGCTATAAATACATGAAGATGAGAAGAATGTTATATTACACTGAGACGCTGGATATTTACTGAGTTACGCTGATGTGCTAATTTTTTCAGAGCTCTACCAAAGTGTATTACCCTGTGATCACCAGGATTTGGATGAATCATGATCAAGGTCTTAAAGGAATGATTTGCTCAAAAATCAAAATTCAACCTCATTCCGTACCTATATTACCTTATAATGGAACAAGCTAGCATTCTGTTAAATATCTACTTTTGTTTCCCAAGTATGAGAATGAGAAAATGATGACAGAACCACTTTTGCATGAGTTATCACTAATGGTTTGGTCTTAACGCTGGTTTTAATGCAAGTGCTGCTTTTGAGTGCTGCGGTGTACAAATAAGAGCACTAAAAGTCTGTTTTTAATTAGCGTGGAATGTCGAACGTTCAGCAGCTGAGTTGTTTCCACATTGCTCTTTGTGAACACCCAGTGTGCTTTGCTGCCATGCTAGTGAAAGGCACCAGACAAATTGTTCTTGTCACTAAAGTGGTTTGCCCGTACCGCACGATTTTAAGAGCATCTGTCATTCTTTGCATCACAGACTGGAAGGTCCAACCAGATGATCCAAACCGCAGGTATTTTATTGTGTGTACCAGCAAATTTATAACAAAACAGTTTAGACTTCAGGGCTTATATTCCAATTAGTAAACTTTTACACACTATTGTCCATGGTATTTATTTATTCATATTTTTATACCATTCTACATGTGGTGAAACAACCCCAGCCATGTTGTCTAACCCCTAGCATAGTAAATTGCATTAGACGAAAGGAAACTTGACATGACCGCGAGGGATACGGTTATTTGGTTTTTGTATGGGCCGAGCTGTTTGTGTTGAGCAGTCAGCAATGGATTCGAGAAGACAAAGATGCATTCTCCCTCTTCCGCTTTCCCCCACAGTCAGCTAGATTTTCTACCTAATGGGCATGAAAGTTGCAAATTGCAGCAAAATGGACGTGGCAGGATAAAAAGTGTATTAAAGTATTGATCGGAGCAGGTCAATGGTGAACTGTAGCCCTGCATCAAGCAGACAGTGGAACGTGAGCAAGTCTGCTCTGCTCTTTTAGTTTGCACTTTGTTTCCGGGTGACTGTATGTGTCCGGTATTGATAGATATGTTTAGCTATTGATTTGAGGATTTCTGTGGGAAAAGCACGATAGTTATCGATTAAGATGCAATTGTGTTGTTTCTAGTAGAGGAAAACGTCCCAAAAGAGAGAAAACTGTCAAAAGGATTTATGATTTTGGCTAAAGGATATTTATGGAAGATAAAATGGTTTTAAAACTGAGAGGGGAATTCACTAAGAATGAATTGTGGTCATGATAGCGCTGTTTATGTGCAAGTGCTGTCTGTGTTCACTGAAATAATTATGTGAAAATGCACACTTTGTATGCTGTACTATACAACATTGTTCCACCACTGTGATCCAGATACCTGAATTGGCTCTTTAAAATGCTGAAAGTGCACTTGACTACAGCGCACAGCTTGATATGTACATGATTGCTATGCTTTTCTCCCTCATTTGATCTCATGAATTATTGCTGTCAAGAATGTAAGAAGAGAATGCCAATGATTAGCTGTACGAGTATGATTAGCTGACATTGACAAGGACATAATTGTATTAAACTATATATATATATATATATATATATATATATATATATATATATATATTCAATTCAATTCAAATTTAATTCCAATTTATTTGTATAGCGCTTTTCACGATACAACTTTACACCAAATTAAAGTGTATATATATATATACGGTATGTATGTGCTGCGATCTAGGAAAACCCAACACATGGTGAAATTTTACCTTTTTAGGTTGTGATACCATATGAAAGCTGGGTCCAAGGCTTTTCCAAAACGTTTTTTATTTTGTCCATAGCTTGAACGTAACAAAAGTTATGGCTATCTTAAGCTCACTTATAGCTATGATTTTCAGGAATGGAATTTTGAGGAAAACGGGTTTAAAGTGAGACGGGTTACACTTTCATTTCACGGGTTTAACGAGAGCTGTCTGTCAGAGCGCTATACTGCATCATTACACAAACAGACTAACGTCTGTTTTCATGGGCATAGTCTCCGAACTTTTGATCTCCCTTTGTATGTTTAGATAGCATGTATAATGCAGCCTACCTCGAGTTTATATTTAAAAAAGCAAGCGCAGTGCAAGATTGTCATCAGACTACTCCTCTTTAGTAACTTCATCATCAGATCCTTCATTTCTGGCTGTTAAATAGTCCATTATAACATTGTTTAGGTCACTGACATCACCAAGATTGAGCAGATTGAGATGAGTAAGATCGTTTAAGTGAGCAGCTTCAGTTCAGTTCAGTTCAGTTCAGACTGAGTTGTTGTGCTCCGCCATCTCACGATATTAAAACATTAATAAACAAAAAACCTTCCACAGGGCTGGCGGAGAAAGTGCATTGATACACCTTTATTAAATATGTTACGTGGTTTATTTTGATAGGTTAACTGTTTTTGTGGTGTTAAGGGAAAGCATCTCCGCGTCGTGTTCTTAACATAAAAGAAGGACACAGTCATTTCTGCCTGCTGCAATAAATCGCTATTTTTCTGCACTAAACAAGTGAATTTCGCCATGGTATTTTTAGAGATGATAGACAAGATGTTATAGAATAATAATTTAATGAAAACCTAATTTTGACAAAAAAATTTACATTCTACCTATTTTTCAAATTTCCTGAAAACATCCCAGCATGACATCTGATGGTTTTTCCCAGATCACATAACATATATATATATATACCATTTGGTGAAAGGTTCTTTAAAGAACCATCTCTTTCTTATCTTTTTTATAATCTGAAGAACCTTCTTTAGCCACACAGAACCTTTTGTGGAACAGAAAGGTTCTTTAGATGCTAAAGGTTCTTTATGGAACCATTTAGACAAAAAAGGTTCTTCTATGGCATCATAAAGCACCTTTATTTTTAAGAGTGTACATACACAGTAGTCAACATTTGAAGTGGATTAAAACCTTTTAATCAAAGCTGTCCTAAAAACAAAACAATATCTGTTCTTGTCTTAGGACAACTTTGATGAACTTTTTTGATCCACTTCAAATGTTGACTACTATATGTGTGTGTGTGTGTGTGTGTGTGTGTAAATCAAATTTATATTCATGTCCAAGTCACATTTGGTACAAAGTCACAGAAAAGGAGCGGCGCCAAATGTCCAAAATTAAAAACCCAAGTTGGTCTGGTGGGTAGATCCAAAAAAACATGGAGCAATCAAACACTTAATATCCACATGCGGTCGTATACCAGGCTTATACCTCTTCAATCTTTATTAAATACTGCATCAGAGGTCATAAAAATGCATGCAAAAAGTGCAATGAATGTGCAAAGGTGCAAAACGTTTTCCTGTCACATTTGGTTAAATAAACATTAGTTACTCTATCAGAAAAAGAAAAAAAAAAGCTATTTTGTGTTTATACATTAACAATGTAATCAATTTTAATCAAAGTGGTCCCAGCAAGCACACAACATCAGGTGACCAAAATTCATTGTCAGTTCAACTTTTAATGTCAACGTTAATTTGATGTCCAATACTGACGTCAGCTGACATTAATATTTAGTTGTTTTTAGGCTGTGTAACCAAAATCCAACGTTAAGTAAATTGACATCAAATACTAATGTCAACACAATTTTCATTCTCAACCGAAATGTAACATCTGTCCGACTTTGGAGTCCAATGTCAACCTAATGTTATATTGACACCTGGTGCCTGCTGGGGTTATATCTAAGTTTGTGAGTATATTGCTCATTCAGACAGATTTGCGAATGTAGAACTCGCACGAACACAAGAGGCGGGATTTATTGCATGAACCAATCACAGCCGAACATAACCAGTCATATCCAATCATATCGCGATGGAGGCATTGCCTCTTCTCACATAACTTTCACCATTCACTCTAAATTACCCCCCACCAAACTTACCTCATGCTATGGGGGTCTGGTAAAACTCAATAGGCTCAGGGGAGGCAAGAGATGTGGACTCCCACTGTAACTTTACCTGCTGGTGTCGTTGTTGGAAATATATATGCATTGCACAAATGTGGTGCTTAATTATAAAAAGAGTCTGTTTGATAGGACTGTAGCAGTACCAAGATGGACTTGATGTTGTCAGAAACATCAGAAATCAGGTTTCCCTTTGGGCTTTGATCCTGCGGCTGATCCAGACCAGGTGGAGAGTGAGACAGCCAGCCCAGTCCAGCCATCAAGTTCTCTTGTGATCAATCTTTCCTTTTCATTCATTCCTTTGCTTTCATCATCAGTACCACAGGAAATCCTGAAGGGTTTGTTCGATCTGCTGACGGGTGAGGTGATACTGTATGCCCAAATTCTTTTTAGTCCAGATGTGTGAAATATTGCATATGGTGACGTCAATATTGAAGCATTTCACGCTGGTTGTGTGCTTGATCTGGAGGGGTCTGCTCTGCAGTGCAGCAGCTTTCTACAACATCTCCTCATTAAAGAAGAGCAGGATAGCACAGTGTGTGTGTGTGTGTTCATGGAAGTGTGTGTGTCTATATGTTTCTTTATCTGCTGTCAGATGTGTGTGTCCGTCTGAAGGAGGAACTCTAAAATAAACAGTGAGCCGTAAAGAGACATGGCAGCTTTCTTCTGGATGACCAGTGTTGGGAGACACTCTTTAATGGACATGCACTCATTGACCTCAGTTTCACTCTGATTCCTAGCATTCTTCTGTGAGTGCCTAAAGAAGAATGTGTAGCTGGTCAGGATGGTCTCATGACAACCATGTAGTTTTTAAGCATTGGTCAATTAGAGATGCAACTTTTTAGCATGCTGTATTTTAAAGGATTAGTTTATTTTCAGAATAAACATTTCCTGATAATTTACTCACCCCAGTGTCATCCAATATGTTCATGTCTTTCTTCAGTCAAAAGGAAATTAAGGTTTTTGAGGAAAAATTTCATTTTCTCCATATAGTGGACTTCAATGGTGTCCAACGGGTTGAAAGTCCAAATTGCAGTTTCAATGCAGCTTCAAAGGGCTCTACACGATCCCAGCCTAGGAATAAGGGGTCTTGTCTGCCGAAATGATCAGTCATTTTCCAAAAAAAAAAATTATATACTTTTTATATACTTTTTAACCACAAATGTTGCACTAGCTTGACTTCACGCATTAGTCATATTGGAAAGGTCACATGTGACATAGGCGGAAGTACAGACCCAATGTTTACAAAGCGAATGTGCAAAGTCAAACACCCTTTACCAAAAAAGGTAAAACAACAATGTCGGACGATTTTGAAGTTGGAGGAGAAAATAAGATGGAGTTTTTTGCCCTACCCTGCATGTAATGTGTGAAGTAACAATTTAAACAATATATTTCATTCATGTTCTTTAATAGTTAACTTTTAATAATTTTTGAATTTTTCGGATCATCAGTTATCAAAGCTCGTTAAATATTGGTCACAGCCGTGTAAATTTACTCCACCAAGCTGAATACTCACTATAAACTCCCACAGATCATGATTTCAGGCCATTTCAAGTCTCATTCTGATGTAACAAAGTGGTCCCAGCAAGCACACAACGTCAGGTCACGATGATCATGTAATGCGTGAAGTCATGGGGGTGCGCATCACAGAGCAATTGCAAGACAAGCATTTGTAGTTAAAAAGTATAATTATTATTATTATTTTTATTTTTTTTTTTTAAGAAAATGACTTGTTTTTACTAGATAAGGCCCTTATTCCTCGGGTAGGATTGTGTAGAGCCCTTTGAAACTGCAATTTGGACCTTCAACCTGTGGTCCCCATTGACGCCCACTGTATGGAAAAAAATCCTGGAATGTTTTCCTCAAAAACCTTCACTTCTTTTTGACTGAAGAAAGAAAGACATAAACATCTTGGATGACGTGAGGGTGAGTAAATTAAAAGGAAATTTTTATTCTGGAACTGAACTAATCCTTTTAACAGCTTGCATGTTTTAAAACCTTCTGTGAGAAGTTTCATTTGTTAGTTTTTCCTGTTTACAGCCATAAAAGCACATGCCAAAATAAACATCAGATCATCTGCTATGTGAATGTTTTACACAATTATATACAAATGTAGGTTTGTGAGTCTTTCAGCCATTTTCTGGCGCATTTGTGTGAATATGATTTTTTTTTTTTTTTTTTATGTGTACTACTATTTAAAAGTTTGGGGTCAGTAAGTTTGTTCTGATTTTAATATTTTAGTACTTTTATTCAGCAAGGATCCATTAACTTGATCAAAATTGACAGTAAAGACATTAATAATGTTAAAAACAAAATCTGTTTTTAATATTAACTTTAATAATAATATATCAAGTCAACATATTAGAACGATTAGAAAGAGTCATGTGACAATGTAGACCAGAGTAATGATGCTGGAAATTCAGCTTTGCATCAGAGGAATAAATTACATTTTAAAATATATTACAATGGAAAACAGTCATTTTAAATTGTGATATTGTTTCACACTTATGCTATTTTTACTGCATTTTTGATCAAGTAAATGTAGCCTTGGTGTGCAGAAGAGACTCCTTTCGAAAAGATAAAAAAAAAAAAAAAACCTACCAACCCCAAATGTTTCACCAGTAGTGTATATATTTTGGAATTACCATATTTGCTGCATAATTAGCAAAAATTTCCATAATTTGTATAATTTATTTAGTAAATCAGGTGCAGTGTAGACTGTTTGTGTGCAAATAAATTATTTAATTATTCATGGATTTGGTTTGAGGCAAATAAACTAGATATTGTCAAGCTAGTCCACATATTTCAATTGTACTCACCTGTAAATCACTGGCTAGTCACTTTACATCAAGTAGGTGCCCTGGACCAGAATAAGTTGAACCAAATTTTTTGCCAATATTTAAAATCCTTGGTACTGAATGTAATGATTTCCTGGGAAAGCCCAGGAATGATGCAGGGCCATGTTAGTTTTGATTAAAAGCAAGTACATGAAGCTTTTATCATATAAGCTAACCTGTGGAGCTGCTGTAGTTCATACAACAAAAGTTTGATTATAAAACTCAGTTTGTTATGTTCCTTGTCACATTGCGTTCGGCGTGTACCAACAGTGAGGCAGATGATCGTGTTGTTTTCTCTGTGTGTCACTGAGAGTGATTGACACATGCGGTGTTCAGCTGGAGATAATGAGCTTTTTCACATGAGTGTCATCGCCTGCTTGAACACCTCCATTTCAAATGAGATGCTCATCAGCCTCCAGAGGCCCAGCTGAAAACCAGCGAAGACAGGAGTCCAATCCCCGCCTCAAGAAGTATTTTGTATTTTGTTGTGCCTTCTTTTCTTTTCATATACCAAGCACCCTGTGGATCGGATGGCAGCGTAGCGAGTACCAGGGCATCAGGTAGCGTTCTCGGCAGCTGCAGGAAGGGATTAGAGAATTCTTCCTGCCATCAAAGTGTCGCCTGCAGTCACTGGAAAGAAAGGCTTGGGTTTTAATGGGAAGGAAACATTCCTTACCTCACACCGACAGGCCAGATAGAAAGCAAAGCGGTGTTTATGTTGAATATTTGATTGGGAAATGTTAGTGATGTGATTTCATAAGGTAGATGAGCTCAACATAGAAGATAAGTCAGATCTTTAAGCATGATATTCCTATCTCTAGATCTGATATTTTGCTAAGCTGAATGTCCCTGAGGTGATCAAGAAACATCATATCAGATTAATATATTTGAGATTTGATACCGTGTGTGTATGTAAAAGTTTACTTATTAACTAGACACTGCCTGTGTCTTACGACGGCGTGCTACGTGTGTATATATATATATCTATATATATATAGAGAGAGAGAGAGAGAGAGAGAGAGAGAATAAAAGTCGAAATTACGAGAATGAAGTCAAAATGTTTAGAGAGTAAAGTCGAAATGTTTCGAGAATGAAGTCGAAATTATAAGAATTAAGTCAAAATGTTTCGAGAAGTCAAAATGTTTTGAGAAATAAGTCGAAATGTTTTGAGAATGAAGTTGAAATTTTTGAGAATTAAATCAAAATGTTTCGAGAGTAAAGTTGAAATGTTTTGAGAATGAAGTCAAATTTACAAGAATGAAGTCGAAATGTTTCGAGAAGTCGAAATGTTTTGAGAAATAAAAGTCGGAATTACAAGAATTAAGTTAAAATGTTTCTAGAAGTCGAAATGTTTTGAGAATGAAGTTGAAATTACAAGAATTAAGTCGAAATGTTTTGAGAAGTCAAAATGTTTTGAGAAGTCGAAATGTTTTGAGAAATAAAAGTTGAAATTTTCGAGAATTAAGTCAAAATGTTTCAAGAATAATGCCAAAATGTTTCGAGTGTAAAGTCGAAATGTTTCGAGAATGAAGTCGAAATTACAAGAATTAAGTCAAAATGTTTCGAGAAGTCGAAATGTTTTGAGAAATAAAAGTCGAAATTACAAGAATTAAGTCAAAATGTTTCGAGAAGTCGAAATGTTTTGAGAATGAAGTCGAAATTACAAGAATTAAGTCGAAATGTTTTGAGAATGAAGTCGAAATTACAAGAATTAAGTCAAATTGTTTCGAGAAGTCGAAATGTTTTGAGAAATAAAAGTCGAAATTACAAGAATTAAGTCAAAATGTTTCGAGAAGTCGAAATGTTTTGAGAATGAAGTCGAAATGTTTTGAGAATGAAGTCGAAATTACAAGAATTAAGTCGAAATGTTTCAAGAAGTCGAAATGTTTTGAAAAATAAAAGTTGAAATTTTCGAGAATTAAGTCAAAATGTTTCAAGAATAATGACAAAATGTTTCGAGAGTAAAGTCGAAATGTTTTGAGAAGTCGAAATGTTTTGAGAAATAAAAGTTGAAATTACAAGAATTAAGTCAAAATGTTTCGAGAAGTCAAAATGTTTTGAGAAATAAAAGTTGAAATTACAAGAATTAAGTCAAAATGTTTCGAGAAGTCGAAATGTTTTGAGAAATAAAAGTCGAAATGACAAGAATTAAGTCAAATGTTTCGAGAAGTCGAAATGTTTTGAGAATGAAGTCGAAATTACAAGAATTAAGTCGAAATGTTTCAAGAAGTCGAAATGTTTTGAAAAATAAAAGTTGAAATTTTCGAGAATTAAGTCAAAATGTTTCAAGAATAATGCCAAAATGTTTCGAGAGTAAAGTCGAAATGTTTTGAGAAGTCGAAATGTTTTGAGAAATAAAAGTTGAAATTACAAGAATTAAGTCAAAATGTTTCGAGAAGTCAAAATGTTTTGAGAAATAAAAGTTGAAATTACAAGAATTAAGTCAAAATGTTTCGAGAAGTCGAAATGTTTTGAGAATGAAGTCGAAATTACAAGAATTAAGTCGAAATGTTTCGAGAAGTCGAAATGTTTTGAGAAATAAAAGTTGAAATGACAAGAATTAAGTCAAAATGTTTCGAGAAGTCGAAATGTTTTGAGAATGAAGTCGAAATTACAAGAATTAAGTCAAAATTTTTCGAGAAGTCGAAATGTTTTGAGAAATAAGTCAAAATGTTTTGAGAATAAAGTTGAAATTTTCAAGAATTAAGTCAAAATGTTTTGAGAAGTCGAAATGTTTTGAGGAATAAGTTGAAATTTTCAAGAATATAATATAAAGTTATAATATTTTAAGAGTATAGCCTGTGCATGCAAATAGCCCGGATTGGGAGCACCGGGAGAAGTTTCCAGGCCACTGGAATTTGTTTGAATAAGTGTGGGATTATTAGCGGAAATCATATCATGTGTTATAATCGCAGGGACAGTATGCTTGGAAATAATATTTCACGTCTTCAATTGCATTCATTAGGCCTATTTGTAGTGCGCCAGCCACCCAATAATAGCAATAAGCTTTGTGCTTTTGGTACTTTTAATATAAAACAGTTTCAGCTTTCAAAATCTGTCAGTTTTATAGCAAAATATGAACAAAGTGTCTTACAATAATGTGTTTTTCACGCTATTTAATGTGGCGGGATAGATCGCAGTGTTCATATGAATCAATCATCTTTTCAATTTCAATGAGACATTCATTTTATTAAATTATACTGTTTTCTTTGTGAAAATTCCTCCATTTACTACCAAAAACGTCTGTGGCATCCAATCTTTCATTCCTCACATGTATTTAAAAACAACAATAAAACCTTCTAAGGGTTGAAGTGGACGCCAACTTGTTAACATTGGTTATATTGTTGTCTTTTCCGAGAAATATGAGTGACTATTGACAAGCTGCTTTATTCACTGTATAATATAGTAAATGATTGGAAAAAATATTTAACGTCTTCCGTTCATTATTTGTAGCGCGCCAGCCACCCAGTAATCCCAGTAGTTACCCTTGGAATGACAAGGGTAAGTAAATGGTGAACTTTGGGGTGAACTTTCCCTTTAAAACAAGTTTAATTTAGTAAATCACTATCGCTATAAGTATGATAGTAATGCTATAAGTTAGTTTGTAAATGCAACTAATCAGGCATTTTTCCAGTACTGATCCATTTTCAGTTCACTAGTTGTGTCTAAGCCAGGAACACAACTGTAAATTAGACATGCTCTGAGGTTGTTTTTTGTCTGGTGTTGTGTGAGAATGAGAGAGCAGAACCATGAACCTGCACTTGACCTGTCAGCACTGCGGCCAAAGAGCGCTTGTATTTACTGCTGCGTTTCTGGACACTTGCTGTAATGCACCACCGGTCTTTGTCTTTTTTATAGCTCAATGGACTCATCTGGGCAGCGGAGACATAAAATACAGCTTTAATGTGGAGTGTTTCACTCTGGGAAGATGTTCACATGAGACACCAGACTTTCATGTGTGATATTAAACTTTTAAACTGCGCGGAGCGTGATATTTCAAGAGGATGTCCGAACCTTGACAGATAAATGCAGTGTAAATCGGCTTAAGATGAATCATGTGCAGCGCTGCGCGGTAAAGCACATTTATCTGTATGTGTTCTTGCCTTTCGCATTTCTCTCAAGCCCCAAATACACTCAAGCATACATCACCCACCTCCCCCTCTTCCCATTCGTGTGCATTTACAGTTTCCAGCAAAGCTGAGTGAGCACAACAACAGGGAAACAAAGTGCTGTCTCTCATTCTTTCGGTTTTCACCTCTGTCTTTGCTGAATCAAAAAGGCAATAGACTGGCCTCGTCACTCCAGAGTTTACTATAATGTTTTTTTCAGAAAACTATAAGAAATATGAGTAGATTTTTAGATGTTCTGAAGAAAATGAGATTGACATGTAGTTCCAAATGTGTACTCTGAAAAAAATGGGTGTATGATATACTGAAATTTTACAGTTTTCACTCAGAAATGGGTAGTAAATTTCTCAAATACTTACAAAGAAACAGCAAGTAACATGCTAAACTTGAAACTTTGGAGTTGAAGACTGAAATTGTTTTTCTTGTATTCACAGTGATGGAATTAAATGTTGCATTCATTGCCAAAAAAAAAAAAACAACAACATTTTGTTGTCCAGTATAAATATCTAAATATCCTTAAATCAAGGTACATTTACTTGATATGCAAATATAAAATAAAGCCTTGAAAACTAAACAATATTAAGTGAGTTGATGCTTAAAACAAGAACAAATTTCTGTGGGGTATGAAAACTTTTGAATTAAGTTGAATTTTCTGTGCCCATTGGCAGATATTTGTTGTTTTAATCGTGAATTCATTTATCTCATGTCATCTTGCTTCTCAAGTAAATGTATCTTGATTTAAGAGATTTTCAGACATAGCACATCACTTTTTGCTGTGTGATCAGAAAATACAGTAAAAGTTATTTCCATGTTCTAGTTTTCATTTCCATATTCAAACGTAGGACAGCGTTTTAGCACCACGTTAAAAAAAAAAATAATAATAATCTAAGATTACGAGATTAAAGTCATAATATTTCAAGAATAAAGTCGAAATATTACGAGAATAAAATCAAAAATCTAAAGTTTTAAATGTTTTAAAAATAAAAGCTGTTGCACAAAGATGTTCAAGGTTTTTTGTTTGTTTGTTTTTTTTTTAACTAAAAAGTAATGCACTTTTTTTGGAAGTTGTATTTTATTTTATTTATTTTATTTTATTTTAGTATACAACTAACAGCATTGCATTACACTAAATACATGAAACTAGACAACTTGCTTTATATAAACGAAACTTGAATCAATGAAGTGAAACAATCAATGATTCCATTTTCGAACCGTCTGAATGAACTGACTCACTAAAATGAATCAGACCTCCCAGGTTTATATGAGGGAGGAGGGATGCTGAGATTTGATCTTGCTCAACTGTAGAGCTGTGGAAATGAATTAGTAATGTAGCATAACAAAATGCTTCGTCGATAGTTTTTTACCCGCATTGTGTTGCGCAACTTGCTAGAAAAGCTGTAGCACAAATGGTGTGGAAAAGGTTGCTCAGTGAAGTTTAATACTTTTGAACCGCAACCCTCAGTATGAGTGATAGTCATAGTGATGCAAGAGCCATTAATTAGATCTCAGCTGCAAGATCTTCCTTCTGTTTTTCTCTTCTTGCTGGAAATGTGAAGGTTGCTGTTGGGTGAGAGATCACAGCTTTCTCCCCTGGTGAAGCCCGAGTGCCAGTGTAAAGATAGGGAAGGCTATGTACCATGACTTTGGACAGTTTGAAGGGTATGGATGTGATATGTGCTATTGGCTGCTCTATAATAAGATTGCTGAGATCTGTGGGGAGGAGAATTTACTGGAGCACAACTCCCCCTAGGGCATCTTCATAGAAATCTGCTTTTCCACCAGCTTTTGGTGCATCTCAGCCAAGCAGCTTGGTTCCTATTGTTAATGAGCCGCTCTTTCACTCTCCTTCCCCCCAGCCTGAGCCACAGTGCGCCAAAAGGGGCTAGAAAATCTCAAGCTGCAGCTGATGGCAGTCCAGGAGAGGCAGAACATGACAGATGAACACTCAGCCTTTCTCGCTCTGCAGGCATTAACATGGCCATTTCTTCCAAACCTTTTCCAGCTGAGAACTTAACATGACCCGGTCCACTGGCACCTTCCTTGCTGTTTAAAAATACACACATGGATACCTCTGTGTGCTTCATAGATTTCATACTGGTGTAGTACTTATAGAGAAATGCTCCTTGTGTGTGTTTCCCAAATGCTTCACACAGTGGCTCATGATTGGTTGACATGAATATCTTGAACCAATCAGTGATTGCTCTGTTTTCCAAATGGAATGCTGGCATACTGTTTACTTCATACTACTTAGCGTAAAAAATACTATGAAAATACTTTAAAAAAAAAATACTATGTGATAGTGTGACAGTAGATCGATTTTAAAGTGTCCTTGATATATGGAAGTGCTCATTATAATAATAATTATTATTACTATTATAATACATTAATTGATTAAATAGCACTATTTATTTATTTTGGTGCTGTCAAACGATTAATCGGATTCAAAATAAGTTTTTGTTTACATAATATGTGTATGTACTGTCTATATTTATTATGTATATGTAAATACACACACATGCATGTATATATTTAAGAAAAAAATGTTATGTTTATATATTTAATATACTTGTGTAATATCAATTATATGAATGCAAATATATACATGTAAATATATGTAAATATTTTCAAAATATACTGTATACTGTATGTGTGTGTATTTATATATAGTATACATAATGAATATACACAGTAGACACATATATTATGTAAACAAAAAATGTTTTATTTTGGGTGCGATTAATCGCGATTAATCGTTTGACACCACTAATTTATTTCTTTATTTGTGAATAAATGTTAAAATCTACATACAAATTTGTATGTATTTATTTATCTTAATAAGATAAGAATTAATAATAAAAATATTTTGCATTTTTAATCTAATCCAAAACCAACTTTGCAGTCCAAATGGCTGGTCAGGTTGAGTGCATTGCATTATGGGAAATAGTACATAGAAGAATGTTGTATTACACATTTAGATAAATGTAGCATTTCATCCAGGTATACTGTGAAATAGCGTCTGAACTTGCACACTTTGTTCTGAGAGCTAGCTTTTCATTTTATTATGCTTTATTTTAAAACCTCTGTAACTCGCACATCATTTTCTTAATCTTAACTTCCAGGCAGCAAATGCCAGATCTCTATGATTTTACTGCATATCAAAGATAGATTTCCACGACACCGCGAGGCCATGCAGATGAGGATTTATCTGATCTTATCATTTCCTTTGAAGAACAACCTGATCATCGCAATGCGTCCTATATTAAATCTGTGGCCTGCAGAATTCACCTGTTTTCATCAGAACCCATTTTAGCCGGCTCGCATTTTAACCCATTTAATACCGAGATGCTTTTGCTGAATAAACAGCCAGAAAAGTCTCTTTGATGTTCTTAAAATATCACATGGTATGACACCATCCCGCATTAAGAGGAGAAAATGAAATGTTCAAAATGCACCGTTCTGATAATTAACGGTATTGTGATTTTAATTAAGGTGATGAGTGTGTTCGAATGAGACCGGGCTCTATATTTTTAGATTTCCATCTTTTCTTAAAATTATAGTGATAATACATGAGATAGAAAAGATATAATTTAGCTTAATCCACACTGTTGAGTACAGACTGTCAAAGTAGTAATTTGTGGTTTTTATGAAGCTTTTATGAAAAATGGTAGTGTTCCTGTCTTTTTTTGGCACATTGAATGTTTTTGAAATGTCATACCATCATTTTTTAAATAAAGAAAGTAGTATGTTTTACACAAATATGTATATAAGTACAGAGCTGGGTAACTTATTACATGTAATCTATATTACATAATCAGTTTCCAAAAATTAAGTACTTGTAATTAGATTAAATTACATTTTTAAATACTCATATCAATCAGACTACAGTTACTTTTTTATGGATTCCATATTATTTACACAATAACAATAAATTAATTTATTGATTTATTTGTGACCCTAGATCACAAACCAGTCTTAAGCATCACGGGTATATTTGTAGCAATAGCCAAAAATACATTGTATAGGTCAAAATAATCAATTTTTCTTTTATGCCAAAAATCATTAGGATATTAAGTAAAAATCATGTTCCATGAAGATTTTTTGTACATTTCCTGCTGTAAATATATAAAAACTTAATTTTTGATTAGTAATACACAAGAACTTCATTTTTAACAACTTTAAAGGTGATTTTGGATTTTTTTTGCACCCTCAGATTCTAGATTTTCAAATAGTTGTCTCTCAACCAAATATTGTCCTATCCTAACAAACCATACATCAATGGAAAGCTTATTTATTCAACTTTTAGGTGATTTATAAATCTCAATTTTAAAAAAAACTGACCCTTATGACTGGTTTTGTGGTCCATGGTCACATTTAAATGTATTCAATTATACAAAAATTGTAGCTAATCAAAAGTAATCTAAAAGTAGTCTGGTTATATTACCTACAATGTGTAATGTAACAGATTACAATTTGTAAGTAATCTACCCAGCTCTATGTATGTGCTGTATGCAAAATTTGAATACACAGTTGACTAGATTTCTTCTAGATCTGCTAAAAGTTATTTCTAGTGTGACAAATGAACCAAAAGCGATCCGAATCATCTCCCTGACTATTATTTGTTTAACTGCCAAAGTGAAGACATTTACCCCAAACTGAATTAATGTGAAGTAATTGCATTTGAAGCATTTATGCTCTGCAATATTTTAACATACTATTTTTATATAACAGTATGCAGTGCACTTTGATCATTGCCCAAAGGGAAGACATTTGATAATTTCTCTCACATTATCAGGATTATTCAAGCAGAAGGCTGTTGCATATGGCTGAGGTGTAGAGTTGTCTGCTTGTCATCTGCCTGTGTGGGCATTATTTCTGCAATCAGAATGCATGCTGGGAATTAATTAGCTTTTCCTTCATTTAGCTGCCTCCTTGTGTTAATGTAGAGAAGTTCAAACGCAAAGGGTGTAAGTACAGTCGCGGCATGGCGGGACGTCCACTCTTCGTGTTTTATCACTTGATGAGTGGAAAATGTGCCGTGATGGGAAACGCTGGGAGGCTGTGATGGTTTGGAATAGGGGGAAATTGGGGTTGTAACACAGATTAGCACAGATTCCATACGCCCACAGATTCAGCTTCAACCTCAATAAATTCAGAAGCACGGCCTTCCTCGTCTCCAGCAATTGCTAATAGTCTATTCCCTCCCCGTCTGTTATTGAGCTGATTTCCTGTTCACTGAAAAGTAGCCGCTTAGCTGTTAAACCTTTGTCCAATTTCAGGAATTTATTGGAGAATATAACAATGATTGTCTTCATGGAGCCTTTGGCCTCTGAATCATCTCCTCTCTGCTCTGGATGAGAGCGCAGTGGATCAGTCGCATGAAATCCCCGACGCCCCTCTCTAAAACCTCCAATCTACCTCTGCAACCTGCAGTAAAGCCAGCTAAAGCCCTTCAGTCCTAACTACTCCCTGGCATCGGGCCTTAACGCATCCTCCTCTCTCTTTGTCTCTCTCTCCACAGTATTGCTGAGTGTGCTTCAGGCAAACGGCCAGACAGAGATGAAGAAGGTGGTCGGAGACAACGCCACACTGCCGTGCCACCATCAGCTGTGGCAAGCCGACATCTCCCTGCTGGACATCGAATGGATGCTGCATAAGTCCAGCTCACGGCAGAAAGTGGTGAGTGCGCGTGCTCGTCCGACCTCCCGCCACTGCGACATTGCGCTGCTGATTCTGGCCTTCGCTGTTCGCCACAGTCCCTGATCTGCAGTGCAGTGCTTTTTTGCTGCGATAATGGGAAGGGTTGTCTTTCTGTAAACTGCACCATCAACTGGTGCTGCAATCAGCACTGTAAAAACTGCTCGCTTTTAATATGTCACTGCTTTGCCTCGCATCACCCCTAACAATTACTTTTATGACCTAATGATGTGGAATTGGCCCGGGGACAAGTTTTACATTTTAATCTGGCCACAGCTCAAGCTGCTCCCTGAGGTCCTTCCCGACACAATATATCCAACAAGAAGGGTCAAACCTTTTGCCGATTGAACTTCCTGCCAGTTATGAATCATTTCAGAGCTATTTTTCTAAATGGCATGTAGCTGTAGAGATGTAGAGAGAAAAGCTTGATTTTAGGGGTGAGCTTTTGTTCTGCTTGAGTGATAGTTTTGAGGACTATCTCTCAAAGCCTTTAGCGCCACCAACAGTTCGAACTTTCAGCTGCATAGTTGTAGTTAATACACTACTATTCAAAAGTTTGGGTTTTTTAAGATTTTATGTTTTTTTAAAAAAAACACCAAGTCTGTGAAATATCATTACAACTTAAAATAGCTGTTTTTTTTTGTTTGATTTTTTTTCTTCTTGTGATGCAAAATGAATTTCAAGCATCATTACTTCAGTCTTAAGTATCACATGATCCTTCAAAAATCATTTTAATATGCTGTTTTTTCTAATATGAACATTTCTTATTATTATCAGTACTGGAAACAGTTGTGGTACATAATATTTTTGTATAAATCACACTGACCTGAAACTTTTGATCAGTAGTGCAACTTTTGAATCAAATGATCTATTAGTATATTTATTGGTAAATAGTAGTATTGGTAAATAATTATTTTCATGTTATAGCAAATATTGAAATTCTATATAATTTTTGGAATTTAAAAATTCTAATGTTCTCTTTTTAATGAATTTAAAATTTCTAAAAAGAGATATTTATTTTAATATGGCCTAAAGTTGAAATTATGAAAATAATCAAAGAAGCATGCATGGCATGCAAGCATCAGGCCAACGAGTAATTGAAGCCATTTTAAGATGATTTTAGTGAAAATGGCTGAAAAATCATAAAAACAACCACTAGTAATTTGATTTAATGGCTTATCACTTTTGACCAATTGGTGGCACTCTTGTCAAATCGGTGTGGTGTGTTTTCTGTTTGAGGTGACAATGGCACACACAAAGTTTGATGTCAATATGTCAAAGCTTTGCAGAGATACAGCCTTAGGTGTAGTCTGGCATCATGTCTCAAATTTGTTGCATTGCTATACAAAAATGATTTAGTCTAGCATTATGAAATCAATTACTTTTCGTCAACACAGTCTAAAGATAATCTCACTCGATTTTGGGGAAAATCAGACCAACGGTCGAGGAGGAGTTTGAAAAAGTAGGTTTTCAACATAAATCAAAATGGCGGAGAGGAAGTTCGGCCAATTATGGCATAATTAGTATCTAAGTTGTCGGCATGACCCAAGGAATACTTTGAGACCAGTTTCATTACGAAATGCTATATCAATAAAAAGTTATTAGCACTTTTGCTAATTTCATTATTAATGAATTTATTCAAATGTTATTAGCTTTTTTTTTTTATTTGGTGGCACCGCCCCCAAACTTTTTGAGTCCTGTCAGAACATGGTGCCTAAGGGCGATTTCACACTAGAACATTTGGTGCGCACCCGGGTTCGATTGTCGTCAGAGTTCGATTCGTTTGGATGATGTGAACGCTGTCTTCTGACCTCGGGTGCGCACCCGCGAACCGTACCCGAGTCCACTCAAAAAGGGTGGTCTGAGGTTTATTTGAACTCTGGTACGGTTCGCTGCTGATGTGAATGCAGTTCGCAGAAGTGAACCTTTATTGATGACATATTATTTGATAAAAATGTGTGTTTGTGTGTGTGTTTCACGCACTTTCCTGACGAGCGTGACTGATGCGCTGCAAGCAGAAAGCTGCATGTCAGCATTCTTTAGAGCATTTGCAGTACATTCGTAAGACAAACGTAAGTGCTGTTTTGCACTGCAGCTTTGTAAACAAAACGAATGGTTCAAAAACGTAAATATATAAAAGTCCAGAGAGCAATGTTATGCATTTTGCCGCCTTCTTACTAAGCAACAGGGTAAACAGCTGTTGGCTTGCGGTTCTGACCCGAATAAAATAATATGAACACAGTCCAGCGGGGGCAGGGGGAGGGGGGAGCAGTCGAACTCGGGTTCGGACCAGGCAATCAAACCAAGTGTGAAAGCACCTAAAGTTTCATAACGATACGCTAATGCGTTCATAAAATATAGCATTTTATGACAAAATTCTAAATGGCCGACAACATGACATGGAAAAATTGGGCATGGTTTGACTCTGCATGCTCCACCAAATCTAAAGAGACCAGTTTTGTGATATTTGGCCAAAGCATTCAGAAGTAATAGGCAAAAATAGCCATTTTTTATATCTCCTGACCATTAGGTGGTGCTGTGCTGAAACTGTGCAAGTAGCCTCAGGTCATGGTTGTTATAACACACACCAAGTTTGGTCTCAATACGCCAAATCATTGAGGAGATGTAGCCTTACATCCATTTTTGTGTGCTTTTCGTCAAATTCGTTCCCACATTTATGTGAACGGTTTGACTAATCAACTTGAATTCCATAAAATTTTGCCAGCATGGTCTAGAGATGATCTGAGCCAATTTTGGTGAAAATCAGACAAACCATCTAGGACGAGTTAAAAAAAGTAGGTTTTTCGAACTATTAAAAATAGATACTTTACATTTACATTTTGGTGTCCATTTGACTCGACATGGGCCAAGGATTCAGAGGAATTTCCTTCTAGATCTTATGGTTGAAGTGAAGTGGAGTGAAAACTTGGACAAGTGGTGGTGATAGAGAGTTTGAGTTAGAGACTCCAAACTTGCTCTGTTTAATGTAGAGACTGTCCTCTAGCTGTATGCCAAATTTCATAACTTTTCCGCAAGTGGTTCAATAGGCTGCCAAAGACTTCCAGAGCAGAAGAAGCAGCAGAATAAAGAAAGCAAATGGATGCAATCGGTACCTGAGCACCTTCAGTGTTTGGCCCTTAAATAATAAAATATTTATATAAATATATAAATTGCTTAATTATTGGTCTTTTGTTAGATAATGGGGAAAAAAATTACCTTTTATCACTGAATCGGGCAGTTTCTGAAAAAAAAATTACCTTTAGCGTTGCTTTACAGAATGAAGTTGAGTATCAGGGACACTGAAAGACAAATATAACCAAGTGAAGAAAGGCTTGATTCACAGTGACATCAGAGTTTGGCAGACTCCTCCTGCAGGCTGTGACTCAACCCTCACTGGAATGCGCCCCTAGCTCAAAGACTTTCACAAGCTTAATCAAAGCAGTATTTATTAACTCGCAGTATGTTTCCTCTTTCACCAGGTGATCACATACTTTGCGGGTCGTATCTACGACCCCAACGAGAGCGAAGCTGGGCGGCTGTCCCTGGCGGGAGACTATCTAAAAGGCGACGCTTCGCTCTTGATCAGCGACCTCTCGCTCACCGACTCCGGAGAATACATCTGCAAGGTCAAGAACGGCGGGAAGTACTACTGGAACACAGTCAAACTCATCGTGCTCCGTGAGTCTTTGGCCCCGCAGCTTGGCTTTAATTAACTCCTCTTGTAGGCCTGGGGAACGATAAAGACATGACAGATGCTTATGTCACGGAGTAAGGGGTCCAAAAATAGCACCAGGATGTTGTCCCTGGGCGTAGTGTGCCAGTTGTGCCCTGATCCTGGCGTGAAATGACATTCAGCAACCGCGTGACAATAAGAATGACACATTATGCATGATAGCATGGGAAAAAGCAGTCATCACATGTAGAGATTTACATAATTTACAAGACACACTATAGTCGAGCTTCCAAAACACATAAATCAGTCTTAGATACTCAATCAACATGTATCAATGTGAGTACATGTTGAATAAACTCATCCTCCTGCATAGAAACATTATACGACTGTTTTCACCCCATTCTGTATTCCCTCATTCCATCTTAACCGCTTTGCCAGCTGTATAAAGACATTTAAGAGCACCACAAATTTACGCATGCATTTGTACAAATGGTCCGTGGCTTTCAAACGACACGTTCGATTCCGAGGGGCAAACATTAGCATTTGTCTTGTTCAACACAAAGATAATGGCTTGGCAGAGGACGCAACTGCAGCTTCCTCTGTGCGCCGTAAGTGATCCTGACAGAGTCGGGAGATGGAGGGGACCTGCATCCCACTCAGCGGCTGTAATTGCATCCCCCCCGCGAGTGCCGGGGCAGAATTGTCCTGGCTCAGCAGATAGAGGCGGCAGGAGCAGATGCTGATGGCCGAGGTGGGCAGGAGCGGGGGGTTGAGGACCGAATGGCGAACGTGTTGTTTTACAGATTCATGTTATAGAGCTCGCTGGCATCACACTGGTTTTTAAAAGGTTCATGATGTGAGGAAAAATAGATCTAAATGGGGAGCGATGCAAAAAGGGTAAAAGTGCATGTGTGAGTGTACAGATCTGGTTTTACATGGCATAATAATGCTTGTTCTATTATAATTTAAACTATACATTTTGCAATATTGGATATTTTTTATATGTGTGCCAATCCTTTATTGAATTTTCAGCTAAACTGCCTATTTAATATAAAAGCGAATTTTTTTGTTGAATTTCTTGCTAAAATGCCTATATTGTGATAAAAAAATTAACATGATTATCCAAAAATATGCATTACCATGTGGATATTTAATATTTTAGACAATTCTTTGAATTTCCAGCTAAAATGCCCATTTAATGATATAACATTCACAGGATTAAATGAACATACGCATTACCATGTGATTATTTAATATATAAAGCAATTCTTTGTTGGATTTACAACTAAAATGCCTATATTGTGATGCAAAATTCTCTGAATATCCTAAAATATGCATTAACATGTGGTTATTCAGGATATTTTAGGATATTGTGGTTATTCAGTATCCTAAAATATGCATTACCATGTGGTTATTCAACATAAAAGCCCATTTTTTTTGTTGAATTTCCAGCTAAAATACCTATATTTATATACAAAATTCACTTAAATTATCCAAAAATATACGTTACCATGTGGTTATTTAACATAAAAGCCTTTTTTTGTTGAATTTCCAGCTAAAATGCCTATATTGTTATACAGAATTCACTTAAATTATCCAATAATATGCATTACCATGTGGTTATTTAAAATACAGTCCAATTCTTTTTCCAGCTAAAATGTCCATATTGTGTTATAAAATTCAAAGGATTATCCCAGAATATACACTGCCATGTGGTTATTATAAAAGCCCATTTTTGGTTGAATTTCCAGCTAAAATGCATATATTGTGATACAAAAAAAATCACATTATTATGCAAAAATATGCATTATTTAATATTTAGGAAAATTGTTGAATATTCAGCTAAAATCCCTATATTGATAAACACATTTCCTGGATTATCTAAAAATAACTATGTGGTTGTTTAATATTTAACCCAATTCTTTCCTGAATTTCCAGCTACTATGCCTATATTGTGATAGAAAATGCACTGAATTTTCCAAATATATGCATTACTATGTGGATATTTAATATACTGTACAATATATAAGCCAATTCAATTGTTGAATTTCCAGATAAATTACCAATACACTGATACAAAATAACTCATAACATTATGTTTAATTTACCTATATATTGTGTATTTTGTCTGTTTTGCAATGTAGTGAAGCCGTCCAAACCACGCTGTTGGATGGAGGGTCGTCTGCTGGAAGGAAGTGATGTCAGACTAAGCTGCAAGTCCACAGATGGTTCTGACCCGATCAGTTACAAATGGGAAAGAGTCTTAGACAAAGGAAAATATGCTGGCAAGCTGCCACCGCTGGCCCTAATAGGTGAGCTCCTAGAAAAGTATTAGCATTTCATCACTTACGTCTGTAAGCATGAGGAAGTTAAATAATGATATTTATTACTAATAATTTTGGGAGAGTATGTGTGCCATATTTAGATCATGTAATGTAGGTGAAGATGATCTTCCGACTGTAACCTGTTGCCCACATTTTTAATCGCCGAACTGACTCGCTCTGCTCCAATCACTCTAATACTGCTTTCCCATGAAGAAAAAAATGCAGCGTTAAGTTTATCTTCCAAGCGTGGGGAGTAAATCATGTGGACATCTCCTCTCTGGAGGAGCAGAAAATAGATGAAGACACTACAGGGCCAATTTAACACCGCAAGCATTCTCAAATTAAATTTACATCAATTCCATCAGCACTTTTTACCCCACATGCTTCACTACCTCCTCAATTAGCCCCTCTTATGAGATCAGCTTGGAGATGTGACGTATGTGTAATGTAATGTGCGCTCTACCCTTCATCAGGCTTTATGGAGAATTTTGCAGAACATGCTCTGTTCATTCAGCTGTGCACTTGCAATAGTTGTTTCACATCAGAAATGAGGTTTCAATGAAATCAACACTAACCAAAAGGTTGTAGGTTCAATACGCGAAGCTTGAAGTGTGAAGCGTGTCTTAATCAGGTCCACTGTGATGAACTGACAAGCAATAAATCTTGTCCATGTCCTAACCAGCCATAAAAAGCAACATTTTGTCAAATGCTTGGTTTTTATTTATCATGTAACTCACAGTTTGATAATGATGCTTGACATCACAAAATCACAGCCAATTAGAGCTTATTTGTGACCCTGGACCACAAAACCAGTCATAAGGGTCAATTTTTTTGAAATTGAGATTTATACATCTGAAAAATGAAGAGTTTTCCATTGATGTATGGTTTAAGACAATCTAGAATCTGAGGGTGCAAAAATCTAAATATTGAGAAAATCACCTTTGAAGTTGTTTGAAGTTCTTAGCAATGCATATTACTAATTAAAAATTTAGTTTTTATATATTTATGGTAGGAATTTTACAAAATATAACCCCTTGTTTGGGGTTAGTAAGATTTATTTAGGAATAAATACTTTATTTAGGATTTTTTTTAAATTAAAGAAATAACTGCTGAAAATTCAGCTTTGCCATTATAGAAATAAATAGCATTTTAAAATATAATAAAAAAGAAAAACTGTTTTATTATTATTTTTTTTTTAATTGTAATAATATTTAACAATATTACTGTTTTATTGTATCAAATAAATATAGTCTTGGTGAGCAAAAGAGACTTTTAATTTTTAATTTTTTTTTCATCCCAGCAACCAACAAAATGTTAGATTAATATGGGAGAAACTGGATTTATGGCTTGTCATTTTGTGTCTGTTTGGATGCAAATCATTAGCATATCAAATGACAAATAACTTTGTGTTTTTTTGATCTAAAGATCTGAAGAACCCTGAGATTGTGACACTGAAAAATCTGACGAGGGAAAGCGCGGGTGTTTATAAATGCACCGCCAGCAATGATGTCGGAGAAGAAAACTGCACTTTAGAGGTCAAAGTTCACTGTAAGTATCTGTGTGTATGGATGTGTTCAGAATGGCATACTAGCGTAGACTACCTGCTGCTTTCTAAAATTAGTGCACATTATGCAGTGATAAATGCTTTAAACCATAGAATGCAACATTGTTGACACATTACCTCATTGCGCTGCATTTTTAATTTAGCGTGTACCTTCAAGTTTTCATTGCCTTGGAAATAAATATGCAAATTGAATTTTTTTAGCTAATTTGTCAAAAAAATGTTACATTTTTGCAGTCTGGTCAGAAAATAGTCAAGGCGAAGATGCTACACTTTTTCTGCTGCTTTATTTGTCAAGCTGTAATTGGTAGGTCAAATAGAGTGCATTGCTTTGCACTGTGAGAAACATTAGCTTATCTGACTACATGTAATGCTGCAAAACACAATATGAGTAGTATTATGTACTTTTTCTGAACTTAGCCAGTGTGTTTTTTTGTTTGTCTGGGCACATTAATACAGACACAATTGAAAAGCTTTATGCAAATAATAAATCATACTCCTATTTTTTTTTCTTCTTGCTTCCGATACTTAATTTAATTACCGTCAACACAAGTACATTGCCAGCCCACTGTATTTTTTGCGAAGATGGGAGTGAGATTCTGACCAGTTCTGCTAGTGTGATCTTTCAGCACTATTTAACATCCAAATAAAGAATTCATCCTTTTCTTTAGCACAGTGTTCATTGATTTAATTCCTTCCTCCAAACCTTTCTCAAACAGCTCTGCTGCATAATTAAATATCAGATGATGGAATTAGAAGAAATAATTAATTATGTGGCGGAAAGAGAAATTTATTCATGCAAAAAATGGCATATTATTAAAGGAAGGCACGTAGTGAGTGCGGTAGGTTGATTAATGCTGCGCTGTTTGCTGGAGTATTCTCATGGTGAGATGCACTCCTTCAGGTATCTGCAATGCAGAGGGGGCTGCTTGCTTGTTACGGGCTGTTTGTTAGGCTATTCTGAGCGTGGAAACTTTGTTTTATGTGTCTTTTCAAAGAATGGAGAGTGTTTTCCATAAATACAGTAGTGGATACTGAGTGTGTGAGTTTTTAAAAAGTCTTAAATACTTCTGGGCTCTGTGTTTGTGTAAGAGAGACTAGACTAGACTAGACTAGAATAGAATAGAATAGAATATTCTGGGTAGTTGCTTACTGGCCTAAGTCAAAAGAGTCTTAAGCTTCCATAGAATTTTGGTCTGTAGAAATTGCTTGGGTCATTCCATTTATGTTGCTTTATGTTGATTTCTTTTTTATTTTTTTTTTTAAATAAACACAAGGTTCTAGACAAGTTATACACCAATGTTTAATTCTTCATTTTTTTTAACCCTTAGGTTAATAAGTAGTTTTTTCAAATAAATTTTTTTTTCCCCATATTTGATGTGTTAGACAGCATTAAACTAAACTGAATAAACACTGAACTGGCTTGAAACGAATAACGACACTATCATTTATCTGTAGAGCTGTTTTATAGTTAAACTGAGTTTACTTCATAACTAATTAGGGCTGTCCTCAAATAAAGATTTTTCTGGTCGACTAGTAGTCGTTTATTTTAAGCATTAGTTGACTATTAGTCGCACGTTTATTAATAAACCATATAAATCAAAAGAATATAAATATAATGAGCCTTTAATTGCCTACATAGCCTAATAAGCGCTCAAGCGCACGCAAAAAAAGCTTGCCACAGCACACCAGCAGATATAATAATTATGAATGTGTCTGGGAAAAACAGCAAGGAGACTTGCGCTTTCTTTATTTTCAGCTTAAGAGATGAAGTCAGCGACACTGATCCGTTATCTTCGCAGTAGTGATGAGCCTGTATGCATGTTTCATACGGATGACATAATCTAAAAATATTTGTCTTCTATTTGATTTGGTTCAGTTGAAGTAGACATTTCACTCTCTATAGATATATTTTTCATGTCTGTAAGGCAAGTATACCCGGAGTTTCATGCTCAGGTTCACAGAGACAAAGATGGCAGAAAGTGCATCCTGTGCAGCGTGTTTGCGCATTAGTTCCGCCTATTACCGGAGAAACCGTCAGTTCTTAAAATATTAAGAATTCCATAGGAACTCCATTATTTTGACAGGAAAATACAGCAAAGAATATTGTTTACATGTAGTGCGTCAATTCTGCACGGTATGTAAGTCTCTCTCGTTCAGAATTTTTCTTTGCGTGTGTGTGAGACAAAGCAACGGCTAGTTTACAGTTCGTCAAATACAGGTACGCTGCGCATCCATTCAGATGAACTGAAAAATAAAATGAAAATGTGACAAGTCGGCTGCCTCCCCCCTAATTATCATCATCATCCCGTCCCTTAATCGTCGCCCTTCACCAGGCTCCCGACGGGAGTGGGCGTGCTAGAGAGGAGGGGCGCCGAAACAGCCAGGTGTGGCGGAGTGTGATGAGGCACAACTGACGTTAATGAAGCCTCATCACCGCCGCTGTTGAAATGCCGAGCGTGCCTCTCCTCGGGAGACCAGTCTGTTCGCCGTGCATGCACGCTGGCGTCCTCGTGGGTCCAGGAAGGGAGCGTTGAAGCAATGAGCTACCGAAGCAACGAGCTACCAGACCCGTGGTACGGACGAGTACCGTACCCGTTAGACGGCTGACGGGCCAGGATGCTGGGCCGTTAAATCCCCCAGGGGATGGGCCAAGGAGGATGAAGCCTCTGCCCCTAGGAGAGGGTGCTCACTGCAGAGCCAAATGGGAGGAGCTGGAGCTCTAGCTCCCCCTCGCTGGAGGTAATGGGTGGAGATAGACACCTAACCACATCCTAACCCTACCCCTTACCCTATCCTAAACATAACTCCACCCATTAGTTCACACAGAGGTGGAGCTGGACATCAAGAGAGGGGGAGCTGGAGGCCATTCGGCTCTGCAGTAAGCAGTACTTGACCCCTAGAGCTGCCGACCTGAGAGGGGAACGCATGCAGCTGCTGGACTCTGCCCCTTACCTGGACCCTTTCCCTTTCAAACACTGCCCCTCCTTCACGGAACCCCCAGCACGACGAGGATACCAGAACCCCAGTTTATTTTGGATACTTTTTATTCCCCCTTTTTGGACACTTCTGTTTATTTTATGTTTAATAAAAGCCTCTCCGAGGCCTGACGTCACGACCACTGTGTCTGTCTGCTCCTCCCGCCACAGATAATAATATTATAATAAATTATAGTAACGCCACATTTTATTGTCAGTAACGGTAACAGCGTTGTAACGGGGAAACAGTAATTCGTTTGATTACTCGTTACTGAAAAAATAACGCAGTTAGTAATGCAGTTATTCCCATCATTGCCTATAACTAATGAACTTTGCAGCATTCACACTGTTATTGAACTAAACTGAATCAATTTTGAACTGAATTGAGCTGAATAATGACACTATTATCTTCTGTAGAGCTGCTTTACAGCTGAAATTCTATTTGTTTCATAATAGAAGAATTTTGCAACATTAATACAATTATTTTCTTGTGTATTACTGTGAAGCTGCTTTGAAACAATCTTTGTTGTAAAAAAAAAATGCTATATATGAAGAGTTCAGATGCAAAAGCCTCTAAGTGCCATTTGAAATTTTCATCTAAAATGAACATTTTTATCAGGCTCCTATTTTTATGTTCAGTTTCACTTTAATTGCATAGAAAAGGACCTATACATTGCCATCAGAGTGAAATTACTGAACCTAAACATAGGAGCCTGATTAAAAATGCTCATTTTAGATGAAAATTTCAGATGACTCTTCATATGTAAATGTAACTTGACTTGACAGTAATAACAGTGACATTTTCCTTAGCAAACACCATAACTTGTGATGTTTCGGCTCTTTTGCAGATGTCCGTGGGATGGGCGTGGTGGCCGGTGCCGTGGTAGGCGTGTCTTTCGGCGTTCTCCTTATCATCCTCATCGTCTGGCTTGTTTTTCGCAAGAAAGAGAAGAAGAAATATGAGGAGGAAGAAGCACCCAATGAAATAAGGTAAAAAAAAACTTTTTAAAATAGCATATAGAGTGTAAAATGCAAATTACATGCCTGACACAATTTATAATGCTTGTTAAAGCAGCAGCTCCATTTCTCTTTGTTGACTTGCATTCATGTCTAGGCTAATTTGCGGGTGTCAGGATGAATTATGCAGGTTTGGAGGATGAGTGAGCATTAACAATGCAGACGACAGTGAGATACACACATATACACTGCTCTCGCTGAGGTTAAAGAGATGCGTAACAAGGCCTCAGTGTAGCAGAAGTCGCTTTCCCTAAACTTGTTAGTCAGTAGCCTGAAGGGTTTTTAAGTGTTGTTTTAGTGGATTTATCAAAACATTTCATAAAACCTAAAGCCTAAAACAAAAGTTTGTAAATGTAAATGGTTTTAGCTACACAAACTTTGAAGCTTTAGAGCCGTTTTAAGCATGTCACATATTGGCATGTTAGTAGATTTTGCACAAATTTTAGAAAATGCATTTAGGTTGTTGAACAGAAATGCTTCTAGCAAGTTGCTCAACCCATATGGCAAAAATATATTTTCATATAAAAGTTTCACAAATATACAAAAAGGTGGACCAAAAATATATTGTTTAGAAATGTTTTTGAAATACATTTATAGAAATATGCACTACCAGTCAAAAGTTTTTGAACAGTAACATTTTTTTATGTTTTCAATGTTTAATGTAACTTTTAAAGTCTATTCTGCTCACCAGGCCTGCATTTATTTCATTCAAAGTACAGCAAAAACAGTAAAATCTTGAAATTATAGAAATGAATACTTTTATTTAGCAAGGATGCTTTAAATTGGTCAAAAGTGATGATAAAGACATTTATAATGCTACAAAACATTTATGTTTCACATAAATGCTGTTCTTCAGAACTTTCTATTCATCAAAGAAATCTGAAAAAAATTCTACTCAGCTGTTTTCAACATAATAATAATTATAATAATAAATGTAGAATATTAGAATGATTTCTGGACCATGTGACTGGAGTAAGGATGCTAAAATGTAAGCTTTGAAATCACAGGAATTAATTACATTTTAAGAATATATTTAAATAGAAAGCAGTTATTTTAAATATAAAAAATATTTTACATTTTTAATGTTTTTGAAGAGACTTTGAAAAACAAAAAATCTTTCTGTTCAGAAACTTTTGACTGGTAGTGTACCTGTACGTCAAGGCTTGTATAACTACTTGTATTTCTTCATATATTTTTTTTTCCATTTTATTAGATATATTTTTGATTATGCTGCTCAAAATATATTTTACAAACTAACAAATTCACTGGAAGTTTATATTTCTATTTCACTGTATATTTAAGACAATAGTCCACCCTAAAATTCTCATCGTTCACTTACTCTCATGTTGTCTCAAATCTGTGTGATTTATTTTTTTGCTTCTATGGAACAAATATATATATATATATATATATATATATATATATATATATATTTTTTTTTTTTTTTTTTTTTTTTTTTTGGTAACCAATCAGTTTTGGTTCCCACTGACTTACATTGTGTGTGGAAAAACTAATGCAAGTAAGTGGGAACCTAAATTTGTTACCAACATTTTTCAAAATATCTTCTTTTAAAGGGGTCATCGGATGCCAAGTTCACTTTTTCATGTTGTTTGAACATTAATGTGTGTTGGAAGTGTATGTACAAATCTACCCTATAATGATAAAAATCCATGCAGTGGTTCTTAATTAATCTGTAAAAATAATATCCCCTTTTTCAAATCGACAGATGCCACTCCCACAATAGTTGATTGACATGAGCTCTTACCTTAGACCAGCTGTCATAGTCCAGTAACTTTCCATGTTTTGATGCCAGAGCAGGGATGTAAGTTAGACAAGAATATTTCCGATTGAGCGATTGAGGTGTTGTGTTGCTGGATGTAATAATGAACATAGTGGTTGTCATTTACTCACGACATCTGAGCCGCTGAAGATGTAGCAGATTACGTTTGTTTGTGAATGGAATGAGCCTCCCGATCTACATATATCCGTCTATGTTCGCGCGAATCATTTGTGATCCAGCTTCACTTACAGCAGAAGTGAGTATAAGCTTTTTTTTATGAATCTTTGCGATCGCCTTTCCTTATAACGTGGTAGTTAGGAAGTTTAGCAGCTAAACGTGGCTAAATGCGGCTAATGTAAACAAGATCGTCTTTCCACAGAGAGAAGAGAGGGGTGGGGTGAGCAGAGCTCATTTGCATTTAAAGGAACAACCCCTTAGAATGAGATGATTTTTGCAGAGCTGATTTTGGCAAGGTTAAAAGGGTGTTGTTTTACAAAAACATTGAGAATTTTTAATCAAAGTATATTAGAGACTTTTCATCAAGACCCTAAAGAATCATATCAACTTGTGGAAAATGGGCATCTGATGACCCCTTTAATACATGAGGTTGAGTAAATGATGAACATGATGAAATGGTGGACAATCCCTGTAAACTGCATAATCTATATTTGAAATGTTGGGCTTAAAAGGAAACTAGATTTGTATTTTTTGCTTTATAAAGACCTTTTTTTTGTCTTTGTGTTTAGAAATGAGTTACATTGAAATTTATATGCCAACACATTGTTGGATTCCTGCAATTGGGCGTTATAACAGGAATTATGTTGTTTCAAGTCAACTACAGTCCTGGAGGATGAACAATTTGAAAATAAAATGTTTTTTTAAGGGAGCTGACATGTTTATAGCTAGCTGTCTGAATAATAACACTTTCAATTTGGCACAGACATTTGAAGGCCCCTTGATTATAGATGCTACGTAGAGTGCATGCTTGCAATGTACTGGCCAAACCACTTAAAGAATCTCACAGTCTCTGTCTCTGTGTTTTAGGGAAGATGCAGAGGCTCCCAAAGCCAAACTGGTGAAGCCGAACTCTCTCTCCTCCTCCCGATCTGGTAGTTCTCGCTCTGGGGCCTCCTCCACGCAGTCTATGGTGCACAACAGCGCCCCCCGAGGGCCCAGGCCTCGACTGCCTGTCGTGGCTGCTCTTAAAGAAAGTGGGCAGCCCGAAAACTTCCCTCCGGTACCACCACCGTACAACCATGTGGTCCCCAAACCTCCGGAGCCTGGCAGTAGCCCCAAAGCCAGCCCGGCAAAGCTCAGCCCCGGGAACCTGGCGAGGATGGGCGCCACGCCGGTGATGATCCCCGCCCAAACCAAGGCATTCCAAACTGTGTAGGAATAATAAACACCCTAAACATACACACAAACAGATAAATACACACACAGCAGCGAGCATCAAATCCCACATCTGGTATCAGGAGCATTCCCAAAGGATTTCCCACTCCCTGCGGAAAACCCAGGTGGTCAGGCCTTTTGATTGAACAGATTTGACTGTGTTGGAAAATAATGCTTTTGTTGTTTTTATGTGCACACTGAAGTGGAAGAAGACCCCTTGTGGAGTGTAAAGGGTAAAGACAGAGGAAAAAAAAAGTGTGGGGGGGGGGGGGGGGGCAGGGTTGGATGTGGAGGGCTTTGCCTTGTGTTGTTATGATGGTTTGAGCAAACAAAAGAGGCAGATATGAACACAGATACAACTCTGCCTTTACCCAGACAGACAGCCTGTCTACCTGACCGCACACTTCCTGTCCTCGCTGGGTTTGAACTGACAGCTATGGAACTAGAGGAGAAACTCACAAAAGCGGACTCTTTCCGGCACCTGCTCGTCCGCCCCTACGAGGATTCACATCTGCCACTCATTTCCTCAGCCAATCAGCATTCGCCAGGCGGCCCAGTGGGCATCACACCTCAACAGCCAATGGCAGGTCACCTGCTGGGCACAGACGCTGCGATTGGCCCAGAATGAGGAGAAATCGACACACTACGACCTAAACAGTGACAGTAAATTTCTTTGTTCTTCATTAGAGCTATAAATATTCCATACAAATAGACGTATTCCATATCTAAGAGGTATTTATAGGAATTCCATATATTTTTAGTTCAAATATCTAACAGCATTCGTAACGTGTGTGCACATTCCCTTTAAATCATTCATTCACATTCTTCAGGATAATGCAAGCAGTATCTTCAGTAATGAGGTTGATCGTCTCAGTGGGGAAATGGTTTGGCTCCGCTTTGGTTCTTGGTATTTGCAATTGAAATCAGATGTCTGGTTGGCGCATCCCATTTGATGCAAGTATGATGAGGTTGGGTCAGGCTTATTCTGTGCTGGTTTATTATGGATTTGGAGAGTCTAAATGATTATGATGAAACTGAACAAGCAGGCCCACACACAATCTGCATATGTGGAAAGCTCCAGTTTTCCGCAGAATTCACATATCGTTCACATAGCTCTGCATCAGTGGTTCTCAACCTTTTTGACTCCAAGTCCACCTTTTTCAAGACAATTAATCAAAGGCCTATATTAAAAGATTTCTTTAGGGTATTCCAACCCGATCGCATGGCAGTTCATACATATTTTATGTAGAGATGTACTAATTGCAATTTTCTTGGTCGATTCCGATTTTCTTTCTAAGAAAAAAATTATTAAACATTACAATTCCCCCAATCTGGACTAAATTACAGATATTCTCTATAAATGCATTTACACTGCAAAATTTCAAATGCATAAATATTTTTATAAAATTAATGTTTTAAACATTTTTCAAGCATACAAATAAGAAATAATGCAATGATACTTTTAAATATGAAACCAAACCACCAGTAGGTGGCGGTAAAAGAGTGAGTGAGTCTTTAGTCTTTATGACTGGGTTTCTGAATCATTCAAAAATGTGGAATCATTAAGGAAACACTGCTGTGTTGCTTGGAGACATGCAACAGTTCTGCTGTGGCTTTGATTGGAACTATTTTCTGCAACGAAATTGAGCAAAAACAGTCAATATTGTGTCTAAAATTCTAAAAGTCACTTAATTTAAACTTAAACTTGTTTTTTGAACTACTATTGTATAAAATCATTGTCACATTGCAGTCATGTTGATATGTGGGCAATCGTATTGGTCATGCAATGTTGCATACCTAAGTCCTATTATAAATTATCATTTTAATTTTAATTAATGAAACATATTATAAATAATTCTACCGCTGTATGCATCTATAACTTTCTGTGAGTGCTCTTGCGCTCATTTGTTTTGATTTCTGCACAAGTCTCTCTCACATACTCATTTTAAGCTGTGCAAGCTTCATCTGTCATTACATAAATACATTATCAGTTGCCGTAAGTGTGACGTCAAAACGGATCGGCTCGGAATCGGCAGACTGGCCAGCCGGTCACCGGTCCGGGCCGATCATGTGGAAAACTGGCTAATTCCGATCCCTGGCCGATCGATCGGTGCATCTCTAATTTTATGAGGTGGCTAATTCACACGAATTCGTACAATTTTTGCTAAGTCATGCATATTTTATGAGTTCCCCAATTCATATTAACATGTACAAATGCAGCGCCGTTGTGCTACGGGCGTCCTGAGTTCGAATCCCGGTTCGAGGACCTTTCCCGATCTCTGCCCCTTCTCTCTCTCCCACTTCATTTTCTGTCCTGTATGATCTGTCCTATAATAATGAAGGCAAAACCTTGCACGAATGACCTACCCCTAAGTTCGTACGAATTGGTCGTGAGATAGCGTTGGGTTTTCCCAGCTAATAAGGAATGTTCTCTGAACTTTGGCTAACATTCCGGCAAGGTTCTCAAAGATATGATTAAACGTTCTTATAGTAATGTTAACAGAACATTCCTTCGCAGTCATCTTTTTAAAATAATGTTTAAATATTAAATAACATAAATACAAAAAGATTATTATTTCTGAAACATTTTAGTTAGACATTCATCTAATGTTTATTAAATATTACTATTTGTTTCAGAATGTTCAAAAACATTCAAAAATAACATTGCCATAATGTCTGCAAAATAAAATTGAATGCTCCCTTAACATTCACATAACCAAAAATAAATAAATAAAATAAAACTTGGATGTTCTGATTGTTCAGAGAACATTCAAAAATAACATTTTCATAATAGGAACGTTAGCAAAAAGTTAGCAAAACATTTTGGTTAGCTGGGTTTCTGCTTGTTTTGAAAAGTTTTATTACGATAAACTGGGAGTGTTGATATATTAAATTTAGTGCTGTCAAGCGATTAATCGTGATTAATCGCATCCAAAATAAATGTTTTTGTTTACATAATATACGAAACAATGTATGTATACAATATATAAATACACACACATACAGTATATATTTTACAAATATTTACATGTATTTAGTTGTATATATTTATATTCATATAATTGATATTATATATAAATATTTTTAATATATAAACATAACATTTTTCTTAAATATATACATGCGTATGTGTGTATTTATATATACATAAGAAATACAGTATACACAGTACACATGCATATGTTATGTTAACAAAAACTTTTATTTTGGATGCGATTAATCATGATTAACCACGATTAATCGTTTGACAGCACTAATTAAATTTAACTATTTAACCACTATTCATTATTGCGATTCCAGAAGATCCAAGATTCTAATATGTTCTTCAATTAAAACAATAGTTATTTAGAGGTTTAACGTTTACAGTCCTGATTTTTTTGTGTTTTTAGTATTTTAATGAAGTGTTTTTATATTTTAAATAGAATTATATCATTTTAAGTCATCCTTTGTTCACTTTGCAAGTTTGCTAAAGCCATTGCTCATTGCTCTCTTTGTTTATTAAAATTATGGTTAATTTGCTAATGCTTTCAGGTACCAATAAGAATGTAGTACTTTTTGCTCAGTTTAAGACATTGTATATCATTTCAATCAAAAAAAATCAACTGAAAAAAAATTGTGAAAAAAGTGCACATTTTGTCTGGGCCTGCGAATGAGCTTTGAATGTGTTTGATATTGTATAGCTGACTATTTTTCATCATTTCAACAATTAAGTTTTAAGATTCATTTTATTTTGGCTGTTTTAGTGTAAACACATTATTGTAACTGCAGTAGGTTAGAAGCTTTAAATTCCTGAGTGCAGATTTTTATATACATTACTCTTTTTTTGTATCCTAATTATATTCGGGTTACTCTAATGCCATTGCAAATATATTTTCTCTGTTTTTCAGTTGTTTTCCCTTCTTAGATTTCAATGTTTGATGAATTCTAATGCTTAGAGAGGCATTCATACCCAGACCCAGCTGGAAAAATGTGCTTTCTGAATCCACATTAGTAAACAGCAGGGGACCATAACGTGGATTCCTCCTCTGAAAGAGACAGTCTTGTTATTTGTGTCTTCAGAAATGAATTAGATGGACGAACAAGATGTCAGGAAATATTTAAAGTGACAGGTCACCCTTAAGGACAGAACAATGTCTTCTTGCCGGATAACCAGGGAATAAGCGTCTCTGCGTGGAACAAGACTTAGATGTCAATGCTGGAAGAGGTAAAGGAACCAAAGGCTGAACTTATTTATCTAAATCCAATCCCTCACAACTCCAATGCAAAAGAACACAGAATGTGCACACAGTCCCATTGATTTAGCATCAACCCACAGCCCGGTCGATTCCCCGGCTTTGAAGTCTCTTTCCACACGCAGGGAAAGTGAGGAAATGAAGTAATATTAGTCAAAGTACTTCCTCGCAACCCGCTGTTCCTGTTCGGCTGAGTCTGCTGTTGATATGTGCTGAGACGCATGGTTCGGTTGAGTTAGTGCTCGGTCAGTCACAGCTGAACAGTTTGAATGCTGAGCTCTAATGTTAAACACCCTGCATACAATTGCTTGAGAGAATGTGCATCTAAACACTATTGGCAATGGACCTGCATGACACTGATAGCTAGAGAAAGACGAATATTTTGGCTCAGTGCTAATATCAGTACATTATATACTAAGAATCGCATTATTAAAGGGTTTTGGTTAAAATGTTACCAATGTAAATACTTTTTGTATTAATACGTCGCCTTTCATTATACTGAATAAACATTGAATGAACTCATTCTTGTCGGTTTTGCACTTCTACAATTGTTCTCTCTATACAGTAGTTTTGTTTGGTCAGTCTGGTGTTTTGACTGCATGAGTAAGCCATTTCCCACTCAGATTTTTTTTTTTTTTTTAAACAAATGGTAAAATACATTGTACATATTTCCTTTCTTCATTACAAATGTATATTTGTACAGTATCTTAATGATTTTCTTTTGGTTTGTAATAAAGCATTCAGTGGCAAGCCAATGAAAATGGTGTAATTTTCTGTTCATTCCACAGACGTTTCAGGCGTTTCCATTCTTAAAAGTAGTTAAGCTGCCTTTTGTCTATGTGGATGGATCAAAATCCAAAAAGCAAATTTAAAGACACCCTTGAAATGTTACTTACGTATTTATGACTGGAAAAATATATTTGTGGCAGCCATCCATTTAATGCGTTCTTGCCTAAAGTTTAGAGCTGAGTTAGTTCGGATCGAGTTTCTGGAGTTTCTTATGGGCTAAAAATAAAAAAAAATAAAAGAAAATAAAAGAAGAAAAAGAAGAAGAAAAAGGAAGTTAATTATTCATTCCTTAATCCCTCCATTGTGGCGTAATTGTTCTCTCAGTCTCATTGTGATTCAGGCATGTTTCATCAGTATGCAGTCTGACAAATCATTAACACAGAGTCTGTGAGTACCTCACGCTGCTGTTAGGCAACGACTGACCCAAATCTCCTATACAAAAATTTCCAATCGATCAGAGCCGTTGTTCTGAAATAACTAAAATCCGTTTTCCGCCTTCCTCACTCACTTGTTACAATAAAATCATCTCGCAAAGAGTTTTAGGATGCTTGGTTGCAGTGTTAGAGCAATTGCGCCCTCTGCTGCCCACAGTGTACATTTACCTGCACTGGAATAAAAACAATTGTACAATAGGGGGAATTAATCAAACATACGCGTGTAGGAAGACCATTTATACAGCATCTAGTGTAACAGTCTATATATAGACCTTTGATATAGTGTAGCGAAGAGCAATTGAGTTAAGAATTTGAGTTTTGTGACTCTTATAGTAGCCCACTATCCATAACAAATCCATCCTTTAGAAGACTAAAATTTTTTAGGCATTGGGAAAATAGCTCAAAATATTGACGACTCATCCTGATATATTTTTGTCCACTCATATACTCTTTAAAATGTGCCTTCCCCAATAGCACCAGCCACTAGTGCATATGGCTAGACAAGTGATTGAACACATTTGTCAAAGACGTTTTGATACAGCTAAACCTTGCTAAGATACGAAAGAGTAATAAATTCTGTGTTTAATTTTCTGTGGACTTTTAGTGGACAAAGTTTGAAGCCTGATTCATTTTGAATAGTCAAAAGATTCATTCAAAAAACTAGTTCAAAAGAGTCGTTTCTCATTTGTGATTTACGTCAACACGTGATCACGTGGAATATTTAATCAACTAAACCACTTTGTAATCCCATGTGTACATAATGTATATGTTGTTGATGTCACTATACATTGTAGAGTGTTTTCACGACATGTCATCAATTGGCCATATTTGCGGCACTGAATGGCACATAAACGATGCCACTGAACCTAACGACACTCACATATTTTTCTGATTACTCCTGCTGAAAAAGGAAAATTATTGTCATGTTTTGGGCTGTATTAAGCGGTCCGACTGGGAAAAACATTTGGAGTACTATAGACTGCCAAAAGTCAAGAAGAAGAGTCCAAAAAACTGTCTGAGGAGCAAAAGACGTTTGTGGTTGGCAAACTGAACCAGGATTTTAAGGGCAAAAATCTTGACAAAATTAGTGTTGGTTCTTATCATTTCCGGTCAGGTAGGTATATTAGGCTAATATCTTAATTAATACTGCTCATATCTTCTCTATACGATTGAGCAGCTTCCACACGTTTTTTTCTGTGGTTTAGACAGCATACATTAGCAGAACAACATATTCAGTAGTATGTTAACAGTGCATGCTGTTGTTTACATCTGAGTATTGCCAATATGGCCGCGCTTCCGGGTAACTGACCATATCCTGATGCAAGTGCAAACCCTCTATAGTGCATATAGCTTTAGGACACGTGAACACATTTGTTAAAAACGTTTTAACCTGGCAAAACCCTGCTGATCTACCAGTCATCAAGAGTCATTTGATTTACGTCAAAGCGTGATCGCGTGAAATATTACATGAACTGAACCATTTTCATGTGTAATTTAATATAATTGATTATTATACTGTAATTCCATGTGTACATCTGTTGCAGCCACGATTTATTATATAATTTCAAAACAGTGATAAAATTAATTTACACATTTTCATTTCTTGACTGAAAAAGAACAAGTTCAGAACTGAAAACGTTTGTTTTAATAATAACCCAGACAGCAATAGTGTTGGCCCAGTGTGAAATCCATGCGGGCCAGATGTGGGCTGGATCTGGGCCGAAACTACTTGCTGTCTGGGAATGAAAATTTTCTGTTTACCAATCGAGAACCTCTAAATCTAATTTAAACGAATTTTTCAGTGAATCCTTTCGAATGGTTATGTGAACCGGTTAAACTGAATCACAGAAAAGATTCGAATCACAAGAACGATTCGTTCACGAATCGGCTAACGCTTTGAAGCGCTGAGACTTATGGGACAAAAATGTTGAGTGTATGAGGTAAAGTGATGCAGTTAGGAATACCGTGCTCGTACCACACAGAAGTCTTTCATTAAGACGCGCTGATACATAATTCATCATGATTGCGTACGATTACACGAAGTGTCACTTCTTGAAATCACAAATCATTCGAATCACTTCGTCAGTTTCCCTACCCCTGCAGTCCAGCCCATGTCCAGATCCGCAAACAGCACCTCCCGTCCTCATTTCGTCCTGAGGCGAACTTTCCATCTCACGGGAGGTTAGATGCACTTTACACGAGCATTCGAGGAAAATGGCTTGTACAGTTGGCGGTCAGATTATTCCGCAGTTAAACGTAGAAGAGGCGACGGAGGACAGCAGCAGCCCGTCCAGGAGCATCTCCAGCCGGAGGAACAAAACATCCTTTTCCCCGTTCAGCTCGAGGAAACATCAGAGGTAAGACACACTGTCTCTAATTCAGTACGATGTTCCAAATGTTAAATATATAATCAGTTTGGTCGCATTAAGGCTGATTTTGGAAACTTAGGAACAATTAATCAGCTGTGGTGAAGTCTAGACAAACGTCAGTCATTTTGTCAAGCGTCAATCGTGCTGGCATCTGGACGTGTATCTACTAATTACAAAGTTCAGTGACTTTTGCTTAAACCCATCAAACAAGGCATCAATTTCACTCATCCTCCATTTATTTCTCTTTCAAAAATCACATTTAATTTCTGAACTCAAAAAAAAAAAAAAAAAAAAGAGAGAGAGAGAGAAAACAGAAGAGCGTAAAGCTTCTAAATGGATTTTTTTTTCTGTCATCTTTGAAGTCATTTCAATCTTTGCAGCTTTATTAAATCTGCAGGGCGTCCAAACATTCTGTGCTTGCAGAAGAGCAGAAGCAATCTGCTGAAATTAGATTGCCAGCAATTACAGCAAATGCTCAAGAGGACTTCCAAAACCTCGTTAGCGGACTATTTAATTAAATGCTTTTAGTAGATCTGTAAATAAACATGAGCTAAGCACATATTTTTCAGCCTAGTTAGGGGTCGGCAATGACCTCTCAGTGCGCCGACTGTTCGTGGAACCGATTTGGAGGTTTACAGCTGTAGGGAACATGTGAAACTATATGTTGGTCTCGATTCAGAGACAGGCAGCGTGTAGGGATTGATTAACCATTGAGCCGGTGTATTTAGAGGACACTGCAGAGGGAATGAAAGCTGCAGTGTTTTCAGTGGCAGATCTAGATATCAGATTTGTTTGAAATCAGTCCATCTGACCTTCACTATGAGTTTGTGGGTTCAGAGATGGACGCTGTGGTGGTCCTGAAGGCCTCCATGCAGTGTAACCTTCATGCACACTTGTGTTATGATCTATTCTATGTGAATTTGTGATACATAGATGGATGGATAGACTGATATAGTTATATGAGCTTAATCTAAAAAATTAAAGGTGTCATGTTTATGTTGTGATTAGTTACATTTTTGTATGACTATACATTTTTTATGACAAAACTTATGACTGTCGTTTACAGAAAACACCCACTAAAATGTCATTAATTGTTTTAAATCTTTACCAATTTTTGGATTTGTTATCAGAGCATGTAGAGTGAAAGTCAGATGGCTTAGTAACACATTTTTGTCCTTGTACTATAATATTGTGGCCTACAAACCTTGTAGACGCTGCTGGCTCTCTACCACTGCGATGAGAGGCTGCAGGAGTAGCAGACTTCCACTCTTTTATTAGCTTGATTACCCAGTTCATATACCGAACAAAACCGCACAGTATACCAAATAATTGAAGTCATCATCGGTCAGACGTTGCGAAATCAAATGATTAATTTACTGGGAGTTTTACCCAGCTCATTTGTTCTTGTAACCTTCTCATTCAGATTGCCAGGAACTCAAGGACAGCATGCTTTGGTTAAAGCGTGACGTTATATCGGCTGCCGTGGGAGACGTTTCCTTGGCTTCTCTCCAGAGAATCCGTAGGTTGATGCATCATGACAAGGCTTTCTAAAGGATGGAAGTTTGACATGTACAGATACATTTCAGGCACTTGATCCATCCATCTTGGTCTTGATTTGTGACCATGTTGGTATAGTATGAACTCAAAGATGGCTCGTATTGAGTGATGTATTAAAGAGAAGTGTTGTGTTACTTATAGAAGCCAGTTTCCTGCTGAGAATAAAAAGATTTTTGCAGCTTTTTTTATAGCTCTTGTGTTGTGCTGAAAATCTTTTACCTAATTTGGTGTTCCTGGTCAAAAATAAACAACCTATTAAAAATTAATTATTAATAAATGTTGGATTATTTTTTTCTTTTTTCACTTTCACAGGTTTTTTAAGCTTTATTTTACAATTACATTTTTTGGAAGCATCATGATTACTTTTTTATGTAATTAGACTTGTGTTTTTTGTTCTCTCTTGACTTTAGCCATTAAAGGATAAGAATTTAAATTTCCTCATAATTAATCACCCCTATGTCATCCAAAATGTTCATGTTGTTCTTACTTAAGTCAAAAAGAAATTAAGGGTTTTGAGGAAAACATTCCAGAATTTTTCTCCATATGGCGGACTTCAGTGGGGATCAGTGGGTTGAAGATCCAAATTGCAGTTTCAGTGCAGCTTCAAAGGGCTCTACACGATCCCAGCTGAATAAGGGTCTTATCTAGCAAAACCATCTGTCATTTTCTAAAAACAAAGTATATACTTTTTATATTTATATACTTTTTAACCACAAATGCTCATCTTGCACTAGCTTGACCTCACACATTACGTAATCATGTTGGAAAGGTCACACTTGACATGGGCAGAAGTACCGTCCCAGTGTTTACAAAGTGAACGTGCAATGAAAGTCAAACGCCCTTTACAAAAAAAGGTAAAACAACAATGTTGGATGATTTTGAAGTTGTAGGAGAAAATATGATGGAGTTTTTTCTTTTAGGCTGAAGTAGGGCTGGATGATATGGCAAAAAATCAATATCTCAATTTTTTTCAGAATGTTTGACCGATTCTCGATTTTTTTACGATTTTTAACTAGTCAACTTGAAAATGTAACTACAACATGATTCAAGTAACTTTTTCTTTATTAACCCTCTAGTTAAAGTGCACCACGCATGAAGCTGTCAACATGATACAAATGCTGATACAAATCACCTGTTAAATATCTTTGCAAAAAAGATGCATGAACTACAACTACATATTGTGCAAACTTATCTTATACATATTATATGTTCAGAAATAATACTAGGAAAATGCTTTAAAAGAAATCTCAAAAGTCAAGGTAATTCAAATTCAAAATGACGTAAGGTATAACACCAGTAGACTATTATTAATATTATAAATAACTATAAATGTGCTGTAAAAACAATGAACAGCAGCTTTCAGTCTGTCACCATGATGCAAACATGAAATATCGGACATACAGTAGTAATTCTTCACAGGTTTCTCATTCGATTGCGCTGCTTTTCCATTGTTTTTTTCTATGTAAACATGGACGCGTTTGTTGCATCTCTTGCAGCGTTTAATGCATAAAATGGCATTCTAAAAATGTGGCACTCAAGTTAAAAGAAGTTCACTGCCATCTTCTTGCATGTTTTTCCTTTTCCACTGCCCACAGTGCATCTTTGTTGAAACAAAAGCGCATTCTGAATGAATGGCGCCTAGTGATATGAGTGCGTCACAAGTGAGCGGTTAATCATGTGCGGCAACATGCAGGTGAATCGTTCTTTTCTCTTTACTGTTATCATTGGCATATCGTCAAACTGTCTAATTCTAACATTTGGTAATATTTCTGTTCAAAATTTGTGATTGGAAAAACATTAAATTTAAATTAATCAATAAAATAGGAAAAATTGCTCAGCCCTAGGCTGAAGAAAGGAAGACATGAATATCTTTGTATTATTATCAGGAAATTTTTATCGTGGAAGTGAACTAATCCTTTAAGTAACCAGCTAGTAACCACCTAGAGTACCACACAGTAGCACACTTTCTCTTTTGTAAATCCCTGCTCAGCAAAATCTATTTACAGAGTATTTTGTGTATTTTAATACATTATTACTAAACTGTAAAAAGATACTGCACATACAGTGAAATCATATTGTTAGAATCGTTATTTCCCCAGGCCCATTCTGGATCGCTTTACCCATTGCGCAGTGCGGCCCATTACAGTTTTATGCACGTTATTGATTGTTAGTCCATTACCTGTGACCTCTATGAGACACCCAACACAGTCCTGCCTGAATTAGACATGGGTGATGACATATTCTGGCTGTGGTATGGAGCCATATCATATTTTGCTGTTGTGCATTAGACAGTAATGAGATAATAAGTCTATCTGCAATCTATAAGTCCTGTTTTGTACACACACCAGACGAGAATGAAAAGATGTGAGCTGCTTTTTCTAGAGCTCTGTTCCTCTGTGTGTTTGTCATAATTTAGTGGCTTCCTTTTTGCAGAGGACTGACTGATCTCTTTCAAGGCAAAAATTATGAATATGAAATAAAGTCACTGTTTTGCAAGTCATGCCGGTCGGTTTGTCCTTAAGAGATGCTCAGACTCAAAGAAATGTGTCCTTGATGAGTTTTTGTGAGTTGGATTCAACAGAAGGCCTTGAGAAACCCACTTCTGCCAGGGGCCTTCAGCATTCCAGATAACACGCAGATAATATGAGAGCGAGAGAGATCAGCACCATGGACAGCAGCCTCACATAAGTCATAAATGCTTCACTGATAAACTAGTAGCACTTGGTTATGATTATTTAATTAGTGACCTAGCAATGCAAATATCTTATTTTCAGAGGTATTATTATTATTATTATTATTATTATTATTATTATTATTTATTTATTTATTTTTTCCTATATTTAGTTTTACATGCTCAATTGGTTCACTTTAATGTCTAGAGCAGACATTAAATTAATCTTTGAAAAACAGTAAAAAATAATATTAATAGCACTGTTAAATATAATCTTTAGCAAATCTCAAAATATATATCCATTTATACTGTATTGTAAAAATGATTTATATTAATTTTAACGTTACAATACCATATATATGGAGAGTTATTTTGAGATTCGCTAAAGATTACAAATCATTATTGTAAAAATTATTAGTGTTCTAAAATATTAACTTTAGCTTTAGGTGATCTGTATAAATAAATGTGTATATATAATTAATATGAATAAATATATATAATAAATATATGTTTATATAATAGAATAAATAAAAATGATTAAATCATATATATATATATATATATATATATATATATATATATATATATATATATATATATACTCTCTATACTTTATTTATTATACATAAAGTCATTAAGTTATCGTCATTTTGACGGACAGGGTCGTAAAAATTCCGTCATAATCTATTATTACCTGTCATTTTATAATTTTCATATTTTAATTAGAATAACGTTTAACTGCTTTTTTTTTTTTTTTTTTCACATTTTCGTTTTTAATCATGAACCATGTTTTCAGTTGCTGAATGGACAGTACATAGTGCGTCTTCCTTCCAATAAACAGCAATAGGCTAGGCTTTGTGTTACTTTTGATATGAAACATAGTTTCAGATTTCAAATTCTGTCAATTTCCTTAGGACATTTAAGCAATAAATACCGTTTTGACGCTCTTTAATGTGGCCTGATAGATCGTTGTAGCTTCTGTGTACTGGCCTGTGCCTAATTAAACGCCTAGGAAAACATTCGTGATAGTTTCGTTTTTGTTCTGTTTCCCCTGCTCTGCTGCCAGACTGGAGCGCACTCGCCACCAACTGGACAGGGGTGGGAATTACAGCTACATTTAACAATAGATCACCCTCAATGTAATCTGTCAAAATGACGGACGGCCTTTAGATTTTTGCGTCACTGATAAAAAATTTCCGTCAATGAAGGAGAATTTTCGGTTAACGCGACCTCTGATATATATATATATATATATATATATATATATATATATATATATATATACAGGGGTTGGACAATCAAACTGAAACACCTGGTTTTAGATCACAATTAGTATGATATTGGGCCTCCTTTTGCAGCCGATACAACATCATTTCATCGTGGGAGTGACAAATACAAGTCCTGCAAAGCAGCCAGAGGGATTTTGAGCCATTTTCCTCTTGCAGAACAGTGGCCAGGTCACTATGTGATGCTGATGTGGGAAAACGTTTCCTGACTCGCTCCTCCAAAACACCCCAAAGTGGCTCAATAATATTCAGATCTGGTGACTATGCAGGCCATGGGAGATGTTCAACTTAATTTTCATGTTCATTAAACCAGTCTGTCACCAGTCTTGCTGTGTGTATTGGTGCATTATTATCCTGATACAGAGCACTACCTTCAAGGTACAATGTTTGAACCATTGGGTGCACATAATGAAACTTTACACTCTGCTCTAACTGGTGTAATGTACAATAAGTGAAGATTGGGCACCAGACAGCGCAAATATAGCCATGAAACCTCCAATACTATATTGGCGAGTGTTTCAGTTTCATTGTCCAACCCCTGTATATATATATGTATGTATATATATAATATATATATATATATATATATATATATATATATATGTATATATATACATATATATTAATTGTTATGACGTACAATAAATAAAGCTTAGGGAGAGAGTTTTTAGTCTTTAGTTTTAGTCTTTTAATCTTATTTTACGACTTTAGGATTTTTGGATCTCATCGTATTTATATTCTTATTAATCTGTGTTAATGTCTAAATCCATGCATTTGTGATTTAGTGTGAAGTGAATGTCAACCTACGTAAATTATAAGACTTTCTGCAAAAGGAGGAAATTCAGTCTCTTGATTTACAGTACATAAAAATATTTACAGTAGATTTCGTTACAGGTCACCAGAGGGCAGCACTTATACGTAGTTCATAATTTAATCTCATCTTGATTGATTATCATATCAAGACCTTTAACAATAGGTTACTATACAAAAATTAAATTTATTCCGTAATAACTCTGAACTTTTAATTTACTGGATAACTACATTCATTTAAGTGTAGAGAGAAAAAAGGAAGGCCAGAGACAGGAAATACTGTGATTTTGCATGCATGTGGCATTTTCATCATGGTGAATCAGGCTGGTGACTCAGACAGAGCTAAACTGAATTAGGTCATTGTACAAAAAAATCAAGTTGCATAAACAATGTGGAGTGGGTGTATGCCACCTCAGTATAATAAAATAAAAAGATACGCGGTTTTTCTTTAGGCTGGACGGCCCACACATTATCATCTGAATGGTCTCTAAGTTATTTTAGCTTCTGGTGTTTGTGGTAGTAAGATTCTTTTGTCCTCTTGCGTAGCACAAAAAGTGTTTTATATGTTCATAATGCATCATTTTTAGAGAGCAGCAAAATTCTGAATGCTGCATAGTCGTTCTTGAGGTATTTAAAAGAATCTTACAGAAGAAAGTGGTATTTTTCAGTGACAGTTGTCAATTTAATGTGTTACGGAAATGCACAAAAATATGACGCAGTCGCTATCAATGGGAGTCAAGCTCAGGCGAGTACAAACGCATGCTAGCAGCCCACAGTGCAATGACTGTACGACCTCTATCGATTTAACCGCTGTCACTATGAAGACTATAGTGCAGAGATGCACTGATGTTTCCTCTGAATCCACTTCTGGTGGTTTTTAAAAATGTATAAAACAATGTAATGTTTTAATCATCGCTTTTCTTAACCTCACTGATGGTGTCATTTCTAAGTTGGGCTGAAAGTGGTCACGCTGTTATGTGTCATTTTCCCTTTTTCAGTTCATGAATGTGCCACGGCCCCAAAGGCAAACGCTATCTCACATTAAGCTTAACGCCGGCGGTGGCTGACTATAAATTTCACATTTCAATTTCTCAGCATTTTACGGTGGTGGAAGCTTTAAACACATCACCCCGTGAGGAACACTGTATATGATTATGCTGTCTGATTCAATCCCTTTTAAGACGTTGAGTGAGTTCCTGTAGCTGCTTGGAGACTGTAAACTTTTAACTTTCCTCTGGACTGTGAAACTGTAAAGCACAGAATAAGGTGCCACAATACACTACTGTTTAAAAAGTTTGGTATCAATGGGATTTAAAAATAAATAAATAAATAAATAAAAAATTATTTGGTAAGGATACAAGAAATTGATCAAAAGTGACAGTAAATGACATTTATAATGTTACAAAAGATTTCTATTTCAAATAAATGCTGTTTGTTTGACATTTCCATGTCAAATAAAAAATCCTGAACAAAAAAAATATCACTATTTTTACAAAATAATTTTTTATTAAAAAAGAAAAAAATAATATAAGAAATCATAAGAAATGTGCTGTCAGTCGATTAAAAATTAACTAATTAATCAGACATTATTCTGTAGCTGATGGTAATTAATATAGTTATAGTTATATAAATATGGTAAATTTATATTCTTATATATAAGTTGTCTTATCATTGTCATTATGATCTTATTGTGTCTTATCATGCTCAGTAGCATGTTTATATAGTCTGCTGTAATGCTAGCCAAATGAATGTTAATTGTGTTAAATATCTTTATGAGTTAAACTTAAAAAGAAATGAACCATAAAATATACATTTTAATAATAATATAAATAAGAAATAAAAATAAGGAATACATTGTATTTTAAAATATATTAAAATAGAAAAGTTATTTTAATTTGTAATAATATTTTACAATATTACAGTTTTTACTGTGTACGGCTGGGCGACATGGGCAAAAAAATTATCACGATAATTTTTTTCATATCAGTCGATATCGATAATTATCACGATACATGTCAAATCTTTATTTCTTTCAAGTTTAAAGTCAGATTTTTGCTGCAAAGCGAAAGTTAATTTTCCTTAACAAAATAAATATCTGAATAGAAAAAATAATTTCTGCACGCTCTACGAGTTATATTGTTTCAAATCGAGAAACCGGTTTGGGTTGTCCGATAATAATAGTAATAATAATAATAATATCACTTTTGTGTCTTTTAGAAATGCAGATTTGACAGTAGCTTGAGGATGGAGAGGTAAATTTTTGTTCATTATCTATCAGTAACACCTGTAAAAATTGTAGCAACCTCAGTTTTATATTTATTCTGACCCAGTTTTTTTTTTTTTTTTTTTTAATTAAGCATCGGTCTCCCATAGTAGCAAGCATACATTTTAAATCATAAACACAGTTAAAACCACACATAATGGTACCTCGATACCATGGTAAAAAATATAACTACATGGTTTTATAGGTAGCCTATTTGTATGAAAAATGGTAGTCTAAAAACATTAACTATAAATGCACACATGCTATAGCTTAATCACAAATAAATACATACTATAATTATGTACCATTACTCCTGTAATAAAATAAAATTCAATGTGAATATCCCACATTGCTGCCACAATTCCATGGTGCAGTGAGTGTTACTACAGTAAATCCATGGCGATGTGTAGATTGAAAAGCCTTCTGACTGTCTCGTTGCACACAGCTTTAAACTAGTTTAAATCAGAGAGTCATTTGTGTTCATTGCTGAATTCAAGGATCTCACAGCTCTGTTTAGTGCTGGCGTGACGAAGCTGTTCGCATATCGCGTCTTTTGCGTTATTTCAAACGTAGGCGCGGGGCAGCTGCGCTCATAACGGAAGCGACGCGGTATAATATAATACATAAATAAAAAATAAATGATAATAAATGCATCCTCTCTAGTGAGCTCGTGCAGCGCGGCAGTTTGAACTTTGGTCCAAGCGGATAAACTGCCCGTGTGGCACGATTCAAATGAGTCGCGCTGTTTCGTCCCGCTTTTGGAGCATAAAAATTATATCGAACATTTATTGAACTCTTCATATCGTTTTATCGAGGAAAATTATACAGTGATAATTATCGTTTCGAATTATCGCCCAGCCCTAGGCGGAAGAGTTTCCACAAACTTTTGAACATTATTGTATTTATTTCTCTCTTTTTTTTAGAATTATAATTTATATTTTACATTTTGAACACTTTAACACCTAAGTTAAGCACATGCAATTTCACACATATAATTTTAGTTTTTAGGATGGTTGGTGCTGTTATGAACCTTGAATTGTGGCACCAGAGGTATTCATTGTGAAACTGTGCTGTGCTTGAATATTATGGGGAGTTATTTAAGGGGGAACCCCAAGAAAGTTTCTATAACTGTCTAAAGTTCATGAATATTTAATGAACCAAGTATTTTATTGTTTGTGATTAATACTTGTATGGCATTAATGATGTCTAACATAAATTATGTCTCCTACTGGAATATGTAGTAGAAAACCCAAGAAAGGTTTATGTTACTTAAAAAATCCATATCGTTTTATACATATTTTGGACAATGGGGTGTCATTATTTCAATGACGTTAAAGACAGAGACAAGAAACGCTATGCCATTCTGGCAGGATGTAAACTAAGGCTGTGACTAACAATGATTTTGGTAATCGAGTAATCTGTTGATTATTCTGACGATTAATGGAGTAATCAGATAATTATAATTATTTTTTACAGTAATAAAAATAGACCTAAGTGAACAATAGCCTTTAAAAAGCCTTAAAATAATAGCAATGAGGCAATAACAATTAGTTCAAATAAAGTATCAAAAGCAAGTAATCATAAGGTTTTATTGAGAAAAACTGTTAAAATACATAATAAATTATAAATAGAGCAAATGTACATTACGCATTATAACAAATGCCTGCAGAGGGCGCCAAAGGCTTGACGATTGTTTTTACAGTTTATTCTGTGATCTAATCCTTGTTTTACATTGATTTATAATTTAAATGTCCACTTAATCTTTAATATTTGGCGATTTCTTTATGATAGAAAAGCTACAGCCACTGTAATCTCTTGAATATGTGGACATCAGAATGTGTAAACTCAGAGTGAGGGTTTAATCTTTTATTTTGGAAATTACGAAGAACAATTAGCATATAGAGAAATATATTGATGTATTTTCCTGTGTTTGCGTAGGTTTATAAATGACTTACCTTACAAATATGATGAAATAGAGCACGTTGCGTTCCCAGATGAAAGTTGTAATAAACCCGAACTGACAAAAACATGCAAAAATGGAGTTTTAGATGCTCCACACATGTAAATGATAAAAGTTTGTGTAGAAGCAAAAAATAGTTTAATATGTGGAATGCGCCACTTTCGGTGTTTTGCCGATTACTCGACACGGGAAAAATGCAATCTAAGAATTTTTTAAATTGAATACTCAAATAGAATCGAGGAATCGTTGCAGCCCTAATGTAAACATGCTGCACTTATTGCCACCTGTAAGTTCTTTCAGTAGTTGTGGCATTGTAGCAGTATTTTATTTTCCGAGTTGTGCAGTAAAAATAGCAACAGGTAGTGTCAGTAGATCACTGAGTGCAACCATTTAACATCATTGAAATAATAGTCCAAAATGCAATAATTATTCAGCTGCACTGGGCAACGCTGGTAAAATAACGTTACTCTCTCACCCACTGATCTGCTCCCACTTTGCTTTGCTCACATGCTCTGATAATAACAGCTTTGTAGGACTATGCATTATTTGGATAATTAGTTTAAAAAGTTATATCTGATTCTGTTACATAGAATTAAATAAAAAATAATACAGTGATATTTCATATTATTGTATTTAATGTGTCATTTTATTGTTATTTTAAGTAAAGGTGTGGTTATTTCATTTATTTATTTTTTTTTTTTAATTTAGTATTATTTAAATTATTGAGTTAAATTAAAAAAAAAAAATCATATAAAGTTTCGGACCAGAATTTTCATTTCATTGCAACTTTTTAAATGTAAATCTATTATGTTCCTTTTAACAGATAGCCAATCATAAATAATACAGTCCTTCCTCATTAAATATTCAGAAACTTTCTTGCACTTTTTAATTTGAGAGAAACTCATTGAGATCGCATTGTTCCCCCACTCTGGCTTTGTTTGTTGGGCCGCTGTGTGTAGGATTTTGAACAAGTAGGTAAAAGCCACCAAGCACAGGATGAGACAAACCTGTTATTTTCTCTCAATCAGAGAGACAGAGCGAGAAATAAATAGAGTGAGATCCACCCTCAGTGAAACTCCCAAACACTGTGATCTTTTAATGGGCTGCTTTTCTTTTGTGCATAATAAATGCTACTTTAATTACCTGCCAACAGTAGTTTTTTTTGGCAGAAGTGCGCTCTTGTGCTGAGAGAAGTGAAAGCAGAGGCAGGTTTGTCCGCCCTCTGAGCTGCAGAAGGATCGTTGTGTGGGCTTCTGTTTATCATAATATGCTAATGGTGGAAATAAGGTCGAGCCATAGAGCCTGAGGTCACGTACACTTCCTTTATTTTCACAATGGAAACATCAACCAGCTTCAGCAGGATCTGAGGAGAAACTCTTGGTTGGAGGCAAAAATAAACCTAATCCTTCACCAAACGGTTTTTACAGTAAATGTGACTCTTGTGACTGTGACAGCAGTTTTGAGTTCACTAGGGAGCTCCTGGCCTTCAGAGTCAACATCAGAGCATCTTCTTTATATCAGGACACGTTTCTTGTAATAAAGAAATGCTCTTAAATAAAGCAATGGAGGATGTCAGCAGGGAAATCCTCTCCAGTATGATTTTTTAGTTAAAGCCTCACTCCAGGATCTCGGAGTTTATCGTCAACCCAGAAGTGACAGCTCTGCACAAAATCTATAACACCCTACAGTGACAGACTGCTATTTTTAGCATGCTCACAATCCTGTCTTGGTGGTCCCTTAATATAAAGTCAAGCTCACTGTAAACCTCTAACTCGCCCTCTGTAGCTGTAAAATAGGCCATAATATACTGTTTTATGAATAGGGATTCAGTGTAGCCTAAAATGAAAGCTATCTGTTTGTCTGTCTGTCCCATCAGTAATTTGGAGCTTGATGGTGTTTGTCCACATTCCAGTGCATTGTATAGAAGAGTATGCAGAACAGTCTGCTAGACATCTTCTTTTGTGTTCCATGCAAGAAGGTGAGTAAATGATGGGTGAACTGAATCCTTAAAGGGCTTGCTGCTTGTTTGAGAAACTCTTTGGATCTTTGCAGTCCCGTTGGGAGCTGGGAGATTTTTAAGGAATTTCTCAGAGATGCTCATGTCTTTATTTTCAACACTGGCATTGTGTGATTTGCATCCTAATGTTACTTCAGACACTGCAGACTCTGTGTATGTTGTGTGTGTGCATGTACATTTTAAAAGGGCTCGACTGAATATGTCAATCGAATCCCCAGATACTTGAAACTCTTTTAAATGGTGCCAACTTATTTCTGTCTCACCCTGAAGAGTCAATCTACCCAAATCTCAGAAATGAACCAATTCCAACCAAACTAGTGATGATGATTTAGAGCTGTGTGGAGACTTTTGGATTCAGTTTGGGACTCTGGAGTCAGTGCTTCTGTAAGGTGAATTCATCTCTGCGCTGCCTCTGATGGAGCTTTTAATATTTAGGTTCTGAAGAGCCGGTGCGATTTATGAGAGAGTTCTGTCTCTGATGGCTTAAATCTTGATGCTCACTCTTAAAAAACAGTACACTGTTTTTCAGGAACAGTATTTTCAAAACATCTACATACCTAAAATTGCACTCAGTTTATTATTATTTTTTTAAATAAATTAATTCCAGAATTCAAAATATTTAAAAGTTCAAGTGTTACACTCTATGAAATGCTGAGTTGTTTAAACCCAATTTTTGGTCCAATAAATGTATGAGTGAATAATAAAAAATTACTATTACTAAAAACAAACTTCTGCTCACCAAGCCTGCATTTATTGGATCCAAAGAACAGCAAAAACAGTAAAATTTTGCAATATTTTAATTATTTAAAATAACTGTTTTCAATTTGAATATATTTTACAATGTAATTTATTACTATGATTTCAAAGCTGAATTTTTAGCATCATTACTCCAGTCACATGATCCTTTCAGAAATCATTCTAATGTTCTGATTTGCTGCTTAAAAAACCTTTATTATTATTATTATTATTGTATTATATTATATTATTATAACAAAATAATTGTGATGAATAGGAAGTTCAGAAGAACATCATTTATCTGAAATAGAAATCTTTTCTATCATTATAAACATCTTCATCATCAATTTTGATCAATTTAAAGCATCCTTGCTTTAAATCCAAGCTTTTGAATGGTATAGTGTGTGATGTTATTTCAGATATATGCTGATCTTTTGATCTTTCTATTCATAAAAGAATCCTGAAAAAATGTATTCAGCTGTTTCAAATATTGATGATAATGTTTCTTGAACAGCAAATCAGCATATTAGAACGATTTCTGATAGCTCATGTGACACTGAAGACTGGAGTAATGATGCTAAAAATTTAGATTTGATCACTGGAATAAATTACATTTTAAAATAAATTTAAATAGAAAGCAGATATTTTAAACAGTAAAAATATTTTACAGTATTACTGCTTTTGCTGTATTTTGGATTAAATAAATACAGGCTTGGTGAGCAGAACAGAATTCTTCAAAAAACATTATCTATGAGCATTATGTAGAGAAAGTACATAATAGAAAAATACAGATTAAGAAGATTATTTTTGTGTGTGTCGTAGATGTCTGTAAACTTCCTGAATGGCAGCTGTGCAGCCATAAAACAGAGATGGAGCCCAACAGGTTTAGGTGTGTTTACAAGAGAAGTAACAGAAGGAAAGCAGAACACCTGGAGACTTAGAGAGGGGAGAGAGAGAGAGAGGAAGAGAGAGATTGTCGCGCTGACTGGGCAGCAGCGTGACGTGTGCTCAGTGTCTCGTGAATAAGTGCTGCACCGTTTCTTTCCGTGTGGGCTTAATGCAGTTCGACTGCGACCTCTCAGTTGTGTGGAGAGAAAAGTGGAGGCTGTTGGCGCACACGTTGAGGTGTTGTTTCACGCGCTTGGGGTCAGGTAACGGTAAAACCCTTTTGTCCAAATGCTGTGCATGTCCAGGTTACTGTATGCATGAAAATGAATCTTATAGGGTTTGGTTCTGACGTGCATGTCGCTGTGGTACTCTAGTTCACTTTCACTTCTGTGTGTACGGTATGTTGATGGAGCATGACTTCAGAGTGAATTCCTCCACTGCTTTGGAGTGCAATCAGTCTATAACACTTAAAAATTCATGCACATCTTTAATGAAGTGCATGTTTTGAATCGTATTCTGCTCAGAAATTGAACATTGTTACCAGTTAGTTCAACTGCGTGAGGATGAAGAGGATAGTGTCCTTTTTTAGACTTAGACTTGTATCCATAAAAAGCATCGTATTTCTGACGGACTTTATTGTTTTGCTTGTTACCTCTCTCTCCGTCTCTTCAGCCTTTTGAGACTCTGTGTTATTTAGCATCATGCTGGGCAAACACATTTCAAACCCTCTGGCAGCTACTTCTTCCATATTCATGAGATCACATGTTTATGTCCCTGAAATGCTGGGCTAACGACTGGCCTCCCGTTGAGGTCATTGTGTCCACGTCTCGGCTGCCCAGCTGTCGGAGACAGGGACGGTCCTGCGTCCATGCAGATGAGTTGACCTGAGATAGATATCATTGCACCTCTGACATCGCTTATCATTTTGATTATTTCTTTTCATATCGTTATCATGGTTCAGATTAGTGTGTGTTTGATCTGTTCGTTTACTCAAAGGACGTTGTCTATGATGGAAGTCTGATGTGACATTTAACAGCAAAGGGCTTTTAAATGTGCAGAAATGTTTCTGTCCAAGTTATGTCAAAATCTAGTTTCCTTCTATCAAAACAATTGGATAGAACATATGTCAAAGTGGCATAAATATTCTTTTTCCAAAGTTTGCATGTCTGTAACTCAAGAAGCATTAAAAATATCTGAATATGATTTTAAATCATGGTTCCTAATAAACTGTTCTTTTGGAATCTTCACTTTTAAGGCCCTACATGGTTCAATCCCAGAGATATGGGGATCTCAATGCGGCTCCACGTCCAGATTGTTTAATAATACCCAATTTCAGTGGTCAAAAACCATGTGTTGGTCACTTTGTATACAATTGATATTTGTTGTATTTAAAGGGGAATGGTACTTAGACAGGTATGATCTATGCAATTGTTTTGATAGAGGGAAACATTAGTTTCAACATTTGGTTTTTGATCACTGCAGATGTATACAATTTAATGATTTACTCATGGAGCCATATTGAGATTGCAGTATCTTTGGAACTGAACAATACAGGGCCTTAAAAATATAAGATGCTAAAAGGAAAGTTTATTAAGGCCCGAAATCTAAAAGGGCATTAAGGTATCTTTAATACTTCTTGAGTTACAGGCATGTAAACTTTAGAGAAAAAACTTGAAAAGTGTTTTTTCCTCATTTTTGAATGGTCATCATTGGCAGATCATGAAACAAAGATTGCTAAAGTCAACAGATTTTAATAACAGACATACCAATCTCTGTGTAAAAATAATATAATGTTGCTGCAATCTTTCTGAAGTCATTTTTATGCCCCTGTAATTTGGATCCGAATCTCTACTCAGTACTTGCCTACACTGTAAAAAACAATTTGTTGAGTCAACTTAAAATAATTTGTAACCTGGCTGCCTTAAAATTTTAAGTTCAGTTAACTCAAAAAACGTTTATTCAACTTGAAATGTTAAATTATACTAAGCGGCAACTTAGATATTTGAGTTGAATCAACTTAAAATTTTAAGGCAGCTGGGTTACTTACCCATCTGTTAAGTTTAGCAAACACAAATATCTAAGTTGTTACTTAGTACAACTTAACATTTCAAGTTGACTAAACTTATTTTAGTTGACTGAACTTAAAATTTTAAGGCAGCAGGGTAACAAATTATTTTAAGCTGACTCAACAAATTGTGTGTTTTATTTTTTACAGTGTACTCAGTATGTAATTACTCAGTAAAAATACATCTGTAACATTTAATATTTTGGCTTTCATCACCATACATGTTTATCTTTCTTCAGAAAAATATTGACCAAATTTGGTTGATTTGAGACCCTCGCGGTTATAATACAGTTATATTAAAGGAGAAGTTCACTTCCAGAACAAAAATTTACAGATAATTTACTCACCTCCTTGCCATTCAATATGTTTGTGTCTTTCTTTCTTCAGTCGTAAAGAAATTGTTTCTTAAGGAAAACGTTCCAGATTTTTTCTCCATATAGTGGACTTTTATGGTGCCCGTGTGTTTGAACTTCCAAAATGCAGTTTAAATGCAGCTTAAAATGGCTCTAAACGATCCCAGATGAGGAGGAAGGGTCTTATCTAGCGAAATGATCGGTTATTTTCTGAAAAAAAAATAAAAAATAAGATTTATATACTTTTTCACCTCAAATGCTCATCTTGTCTAGCTCTGTGATGCCCATTCGAACTCTGTGTAATCTGGGTCAATACGTTTAGGGTATGTCAAAAAATTCCCATCTCGTTTTCTCCTTCAACTTCAAAATCGCCCTACATCACTGCAGTAGTACCAGCCCAGTGTTTACAAAGTGAACGTGCAAGGAGGATCAAACACCCTTTACAAAAAAAAAAAGATAAAACAGTGATGTAGGACGATTTTGAAGTTGGAGGAAAAAATGAGATGGGAAGCATTTTTTTAGAAAATAACCGATCGTTTCATTAGATAAGACCCTTCTTCCTCGGCTGGGAAGTTCAAACTCGTGGTAACCACAGAAGTCCACTATATAGAGAAAAATCCTGAAATGTTTTCCTCAAAAAAACAGAATTTCTTTACGACTGAAGAAAGACACTTTTTGTTCTGGAAGTGAATTTCTCCTTTAATAATATAACACACTAATATTAATATATTTCAGGTTATTTGAGCTGTAAACTTGTCTTAATTATTCTTTAATTGATTAATTGACTACTGATCTAGACATATAATGTAGTTATGTATTTCTAACATGATTTATTTTTGCATAAGTTACAACAGAAGTTAAATGGATATGGATTATAAATTAGCAGACAAAATTGGCAAGCAATTTTATCACACTAAGCTCATGTTAAAACATACAATCTTGTGACTTTTCAGCTATTTGTGCCTAAATGGTGTGTATTTTAATATGTAATTTATTTTGCCTTTTCCCCATAGACTTTCTGTACTGAGGCAATTCGGAAGACCTTAGTATTTAATTAAATATCTAGGGTTCAATATATTTATTTAAAGATGTATATTTACAAAATGTCACAAAAATTGAAATTCTGTCCTCATTTACTTACCCTTATGTTGTTTAAAATCTCTATGACTACCAGTGTTGTTTTGGACTCCACTGCCTTTTATTTTATGGGCAAAAATAGTGCTATTGTGCAGTCAGTAATTTGTACTGATTATATTCCGGCCTGGCGCTGACTAGACCTGGATTTCTCTACAGGGGGACCGTTTCATAACATTTAGACATCACACACTTGTAACAGTTGAATTATATTTTGCTATTCACGCTGACAATTTTAACATTCTCTTCTTGCCTATGATGTGTTTTGTGTTCAACTGATTTTTCACAATGCTGGTGCTGTTGAGTGCTCCAGGTTAGCTCATTTATAAAATGACATCAAACAAATGGCATTTCGGTTGATTTTTGCATTGTAGGTGCATATTTTTATTAAAAGTTAATGATCAAATGCTGCAGCATTTTACCGGGTTTCTAAAGTGAGCCTGGTCTTTTCAAGCATGATTCAGAATTGACAAATGTATTCAGTAAGCACTGTCAATCAAATATACTTCAGTTCCCAGCAATCATGTATTCCAGAGCGAGGCTGCTTTGTTTTGTAAATGAAAGGTCGGCTTGACAAATACTAAACAAACCACTGCATTGCAAACTATTGCTCTTTTGCAGCTCATGCTGGGACATTTTCAGGTTTAAGCTCACACATTCCCCTTCTAACTTGATATTCGTCCATATGGTTGGAGACTCCCGAAGCTTCCATTTTTTAAAGTTCCCAAAACATCACATCAGACATTGAGAATGGTTGTCAAGGTAATGTTGCACTGAGTAGTATGTTTTCTTATAAGATCGGACATAGCTTGGTTGCAAAGAGGCAGAAACTCAGCCTGTCCCCTCGCTTCATTTACAGTCAGAAAAATTTTTTGTGAGTTTGTTGAACTTGTCATTGGGAATCAGGATCAGGATGTGCATGGATGTATTTGCAGTTGTAGAATTTATATGAGTAGGGTAGCTGATAGATAGAATGGACATTTTTAGTTTAAAGGTTCACGCCATATCGTAATTACCGTAATTTCGACATGACAACATGTGACGTTCTACACTGAGCTGTTCACATCCTCAGACTTGGAATTATGCTTTTCTATGGCAACACTATCAATGCCTAAACAGAGCCTATGTTGGTCAGGTGGTACAGCGGTCATGTGGTACAAGTCGTAGCTCTCAGAAGACTCCCAGTTCACAAGTTGTAATTACGAGTTGTACGACGACATGAACGCTTTTTACAAGTTGGAATCTCGTAATTACGGGAATTCCGATATGGCGTGAACACACCTTTAGATTATCACCATTTGCTTTCTTTTTTTTCTTGCACTGTAAAATGAATGTTAAAAGTTAACTGATTAACTGAGAAATGGCTGTTTAATTGAACAGATGTGTAACTCATAATGAATAAATTAAATTTTTAGGTTAAAGTTTATGTGAATTTATTAGAGATAATCTGTCATTTTAGATGATCATTTGCTTTCATTTTTGCCATTTTTTAGATTAATGTTTATATGAATATATTAGAGAAAATCTGTCATTTTCATTTTAGATGATCACCATTTGCTTTCTTTTCTTTTCTTTTCTTTTTTCGTGCAGTTTTTTAGGTTAAAGTTTGTGAATTCTTTTGGAGAAAATCTGTCATTTTCATTTTAGATGATCACCATTTGCTTTATTTTTTTTAGTCTTGCAGTGTAAAATTAATTTGAAATGTTATACAAATTAATCTGAAAAAAAAGCTGTTTAACTGAATAGATGTGTAACACTTTCACAATTATTATTATGTAATTTAATTATTAATTCTACATTACAAGATATTGAAACGTGTATATATATGTAACTAAAATTAATCAAAATAGCTGGTGTTATCTTAAAGCAGAAATAAAATAAAATTTAAAATGAATATATTAGATATTAAAACGTAAAAATGAGAAATGTTACCTTGCAAACTAACTGAAAGTATTAAAATTACTAAAAACTAAAACTGAAATAAGTAAATTAAAACTAAATAAAAAAAGACAAATTACAAAAGAACAAAATGACTAAAACCTAAACTAAAATTCAATGAAATAAAATGACTGAAACCAAACATAATAATACTAAAATAATGCTAAAATCATGTATCTTAGGGTTAAAATAGTATTAGATGTAGGGTGATGTAACATGTTGCTTGTAGTTTTCAGGATGCGTAAGCAAGACATATAATGGCTGAGCAGTTTGAGACCCAAGGAGACGTGTCTCAAACTAAAATTTTCTTTGTCTGGCACATCTATGACATGATGACACAGTGACTGGCATATCTATGACAGGATATGACATGTGAAGCCGCAGTAACTTCCCACTCAGTGTACATGCTGTCAAGAACATTTACCTTATTAGTTGATTCCTATTTTTCTTTTCTCTGTTTAGTGCATTAGCTACTGTCAATGAAAATGTAATGCACATTTCATTATGTTCTGTTTCAAACACTGTGAGCTCACTTTAAGGTATTTTTGTTTTCCGTTTAGACTACACAGCGCTTCAGCTCTTGTCCAGTCTTCTAGATACGGTGACTTGGGCCCTTTTTGTGGTTGTTACTGCTAAATTATTCACACAAACCTATTTTGATTACTCAGGAAGGGCCTCTGGGCATCATTTCCCTCTTTTTAACGGCTAGGATTTCATTTTAGTACGTTTCAAAGGGCACCTGACATTGTGTGTGTGTTCTGTGCAAGAATGTTTTATTATAAATGAATGCTGAAAATGGCATAGTATAGTTTGCTAAACTGTTTGGTTTGATGTGATCTTACTTTTGTCTGTGTGAAAATGTCTCAGTTCATGTGTGATCTGAAAGAGCTGAACGTTTATTGTCACAAAAAAAAAATAAAAGATGGAAAAATGAAATCAGTTATGGAAGAGGAACTGATCTCTTCTCGATTTCTCATTTTTCATGTTAGATCGGTCACATTTAATTTAAATGCTGATCCTCTGGAGCTTATATTACATTGTGTTTGTTGTAAGATTGAATAATTTAATGAAACGACTCCCATATCATAATAATGGTTGATTTCACGTAGCTTACAGATAATTGATGTTTTAAAAAAGTATGTTGATGGGTTTTGCTGTCTGGCTTTTTTATTCTAATTAATCTTTATTAATAAGATTCCCTTCAGGAAATACTTCACAAGCTTTCAGAACAGATAAGATTTTTGTATTCTGGTTAATTATTTTTTATAATTTGTGTTGGTTGAGGACATTTCTATAATTAATAAACAGAACTTTAAAAGCCACTGGGTTGAATGAACTTGAACACCCACATCCACTGCACTTGAACGTAGTTTTTATGTAACCCTTACATAACCTTTAAAACCAGAGTGAGTGAGCTGCAAAAAAAGCACAGTTTGACGCTGAAAATAAATGTGTGGGCTATTCAGTACTTATTGAACTCTGTAACTTAAAAAATGCATATGATCAGAGGACATTTTAAATAATGTGGGTTTAAACAACATTGAATGGCCATTTGTTAACATTATTTCATATACTGTGAAAATAGAAACAGTTTTTTCCATTTCCATCTTTCAAAATAGTGAATTTAATATCTCTCGAAGTTATCTAAATGTACGCCATAAGGATCAATTCGATTGCAGTTTGGTGTTTAATTTACACTCCGAAACAAGAAGTGTTTATTTTTATTCTCAGAAGACAGGATGTGAATACAGATGGCCAAAGGTGTTAATTACAAACATACTTAATATGGCTTGACACATGGACAGGTGTTGTCAGTCTGCTTGAGTGGTTGATCATTCATCGGTGACATTTAATAGCGCAACAGTCACATTCAGAATCAAAAAGAAGGCCAGCTGGCATATACTTTCACTCCAGTGTAGTGAATGAATACATCAGGAGCGTTATGGTGTGGGGAGGAACAACTGTCACATACAAAACAGACTGAAGCAGCCATCTGCCAAATAAATCCAGCATCCTGTGGCATGATGTTACTTAGCCAGTTAAAGAACATCATAAAGATTCCCCCAAAGATAAAGCATTGAAGCACATCACTAGGAGTTTGTGTAAGAATATATTGGCATACTTTAAATAAGTCAGCGGCTCATAGCACAGCAGTGTAAACTATAATGAAAAGAAGCAAGATCTGTAGACACTCTGGGGAATGATGTTAGATTTGCTGCTGTATTTGTTAAAGCTTGTTTAGCTCAAATGATGACAGCATGAAAAACTTCAAAATTCATAACTGATGGTAGAAAGATTTGTTTACCTATTTGTCATCTTTTTATGTACTGAGAAATTCCACATATGATGGCTGAATCAGATAACATTGAGATATCGTGATTAATGGTCCGTAGTCAGGTGTAACGTGTTTAAAGGACTGTACTTTAGTTTTCATTTTAAAGTTGCTGAATGACTTGGGTTAAAATAAATAACAACATGGACCCATATTAGTGCTTCCTGGTAGGTATTTTCTGTCAGACAAGATATTTAAGATATGTTTTTACCTTAGTTATAGGTGGTTGTACAGTATCTCCTGCTGCCCAAGATGATTTTCTTATGATTTTGTACCTCAGTGATGAAGGTACAGTTTGATTGGCATTTCCCACTGGCAAGATGTGTGCTAGCTGCGCTTTTACCTCAGTTACTAGGGTGGTACATTTTTGGAGGTATGTCTTGCTGTCAAGATGTGCCTCTCATGTTTTTACGGCTGCTGACGTTTTTGACGAGTATTTCCGGCAAGAGTGTGTGTCAAAATTTTTGGCCATTTTCAGACGTATTTTCTGCTCTCAGGGTGTACTATACTATGATTTTACCTCGGAAATCTGAACATTATGACTCGTGTTTCCAACTGACAAGAAACGATGTTTTAACGTTAAAAGTAACGTTCGCTTTGAGAAAGAAGCTCGTTTCTTCAGACAATCACGACAGTTTAAACAATCGCTTATTCTGCCTTACGTTTCACTAGCTGCTGCGGCAAACTCTTTTAAACGACGAACCTCTACCGACTGTTCTTATACTGAGAGAATCGGGCACCTCAATTTCAAAAAGAGGGGTGATGCGCAGCGCTCAGTCTGCGTATGTGACATATCCGATCGTTTTTTACCACACAGATATTTTAAACGCAAGTCTTTGTTGCTTTCTTTCGCGTATAACAAACCCAGTGTACGTTGTTCAATAGAATAGTATTTATTTTGTTTCTGTGCGAGATTTCACCCCTTCAATCGGAGTGGATTCGTCCGTGGAAAAGGAAACGTGAAGATCATAACTGAACAGTGTGGGAATAAACGCCGTAACAGTTCCTCATTCATTACGGCTATTTAAAACTTAAAGGCAACGACTGCATGTTAAAAACGAAGATTTCGGTTATTTGAAATGTAAAAGGTAAGATTTTCTTCATTTCTGTTTAGTTCATATTTTTAACTTTTTATTTGTACCGTTAACGATTGTTGATAGATCAATACCGTTTTAAGAGAATTTGAAATGGTATTTTTCCGGTTGAAACGATAAAGTATAGCATGTTTTACATGAAATATCGTTATGCCCTTTGGTGTGGCAGAATGACTTTTAAACTTTGCCTTCTGATACAGTTAGATGTAGTGCTTATTGGTTTCTTTTCATAGAGTATTGTATTATAATGCCACATAGTATATGTTACAAAGTAGCGTAGCAGAACTCTGGTATAATGATGGTAACAGATAGTAGTGCCATTGTACTTTCTTAATACCACGGTAATTTGACTTGTACTACGGCATTGAAATTTGTGTACCATACCTTTTACATGAAATGCCTGAAAATACCCTGGTATTTCTATGGTACCAGTTCCAAAAACCCTTGGTAGTGCCATTGTACATTTTATAAGTGAAGACAGGTGGAGATACAAGCATTAAATATAATACACTGGACACTAAAATATGATTGATATGCATTTTAAAGCATTTTTCTGGTTTCTTAAAAAAAGGTTGATGGATTCATTTTAAAGCCTTAGTTCTTTGCATAAAGTTAGATTGGTCAGATATGCACAGTACAGTTAATGCATTGTTGTACAGTGTGCATATTTTGGGTGCCCCACATGTGGGGGACATGGTAGGATTTGTTTTGCATATAATCTCAGTCTAAGAATGCAAAACTAATATATTTGGCATTTACTGCCAAGAACAAGACTACAGACTTATTTTTATTAAAAAAAAAATGTTGTCCATCTTCAGTGGAGCAGTATCAGGAGTGATCTAACAGTGTGTGGCAGGTTACTAACCTGCCGTAGGGGTCAGTCAGCAGATTGTGTGATGTGTTGAGCAGGCAGATGGGCAGCCCGTGAGTGTGTGTTTGCTCTCAGTGGGCTGCGGCTTACTGCACTTCCTCCTGTAACATGAACTCGTTCGCATATTTACGGCTGACTTCCTTACACATGCCTGAAGTGCAAGCTACATGACGCCGTTATATTAACACTGACACGCATGGCTGCCTCTAAATGGGGACATATCCTGAGGAATCAAGCTTCCTAGATTTTTGGAGATAAGAGTCCTAGTACAATAATAATAATAAAAAAAATATACTGTTACTGTCAGAACTCAAAACTTTCTCTCCAGTGACAAAAGCTTTTATTGTAACTAAGTGGATTATATGCACTACAGGTTTAAAATAAGATTTCTTAAATGTTTTTGAAAGGTTCAAGGTATATTTATTTGATCAAAAAATAGAGCAAAAATAATTTTAAGAAATATTACAATTTAAAAGAATTGCTTTCTGTTTTAATATTTTATAAAATGTCATTTGTTCTTGTGATCCGAGCTGAATTTTCAGCATCATTACTTTAGTCTTTAGTGTCATATGATCCTTCAGAAATCATTATAATATGCTAATTTGGTGATCAGTTATTATTAATTATTATTGATGTTGAAAACAGTCCAAAAAGTCAAAAGAACAGCATTAATTAAAAATAGAAATCTTTTGTAACATCATAAATGTCTTTACTGTCACTTTTGATCAATTTAACCTGTCCTTGATGGAAAAAAAAATTCACATTTATTTTTTCTTTAATATTACTTTTATTATTATTTTTTTAAATCTTACTTTTTTAATGGTAGTGTGTTACTGTTCTCACAAAAATATTAAGCAGCAAAACTTTGTTTTCAACTTTGATAATACGATTTTTTTTGTTTAATGTATAATATGATTGTGCATGATTCATGTTAGCACTTCTGTGACCTAATTAAATGTGTGGATGTACTGTGAACGCCCAGTGTGATAATTAGTGGTGAAATCACAAAGGTTTGGTCAATAATGTTCATTTGACAGTAGTTTTACAGTAATACTCCAGAGCAGAGCAGGAAAGTGCATGTGTGTGAGAGAGCAAATGTGTCATTTTTATTACCTAATAGTGTCTGGTTTGTTTGCATGTTGCACTCTGTCCTTTCTGTGTAGTCTTTTCTGTAAAGTCCTAATGTTTTTTTTTTTTTGGTAGATGATTATGTTTATGTGCATGTTTATGCTCTGTCCACCTAGCACGGTGGTTCTCAAACACACCTGATTAAATCAAAACCAGCAAATTTCAAACAAATAAATATATATATTTTTAACATCAATGCACTTCTGGAAATTATAAAGTAATGAAGTGTGTCAAAGGAGAAGTTCACTTCCAGAACAAAAATTTACAGATAATTTACTCACCCCCTTGTCATCCAAGATGTTTGTGTCTTTATTTCTTCAGTCAATAAAAAATTACGTTTCTTGAGGAAAAAAAATGGAATTATCTCCATATAGTGGAGTTCAATGGTGCCCCCAATTTTGAATTCCAAAATGCAGTTTAAATGCAGCCATTTGAAGCTGCATTTAAACTGCATTTTGGAAGTTCAAATTTGGGTGCACCATTGAAGTGCACTATATGGAGAGAAATTCTGGAATATTTTCCTCAAGAAACATAATTTCTTTACGACTGAAGAAAGAAAGACACGAACATCTTGGATGGCAAGGGGGTAAATTATCTGTACATTTTTGTTCTGGAAGTGAAATTCTCCCTTAAAATAGTCTTGGGCAAATCTTTAAACGAAAAAAAAACAAATAAACTTTAAACATGCTTTTTATGTTTTAAATTATTGCAGTTATTGCAATTATTGCACTTATTTTCCAGTGTTTGAGAACTGCTGACCTAGTAGATCCTATGACCTTCCTCTGACCTCTAGGGTGTTATGCTGGTTTTCTGGACAGAAGGTTTTTTAAAAAATCCACTATAAGTCCCAACATGTCAGCACTGAGCCATCTCACAAGAAGTGCTGAACTTAGCTCAGCCCAGGTGTGGACTCCCTGAGCTCTCTGATCTGCATCTTGGTTCTGGACTCATGTAAGACTGAGCAGAAGCAGAACCATGTCAGAAACCCTCCAGCTGCCCGCGCTGCAGATCCAGGGCCCGGCAGGCGGGGAGTGCAATGGATGCGAGGTGGATTCGGCCCTGTCCAGCTCATCCAGCCCGTCTCTGCGGCGCAAACGCTTTAAAATGCGCCGTATGAAGAACGTCATGAGTGAGAAGGAGCAACTGGAGAAGGAACAACTTCAGCATTCAGGCTCCAAGGAGTACCTGCAGCTTCCGTCCATTGAGATCACGCCATCCAGCGACGAGGACGCAGCGTGGTCGAGCTGTTCCACGCCCAGCGCCTCGCCCCAACGCAGACGCTTCCTCCTGCGCAAGTGGCTGAGAGGAGGCGAGAAAAAAGAGCACGGCAGTGAGAGCAGGTCTGTATGAGCTTGAGACCGACCTGTCCGACTGAACCCTCCACCCCGATCCTCCTGCACTGCCTGATTTCAGCACACAAACCCATCCATTCTCCATTCCTGCTGTCCATCATGATTAATGTGCACCATTTTCATTTGAGTCTTCATGTGAGCTTGCTCTGTTACATTAGACGTAGCAGCAAACCTTTGTGTTTGTGGTTGAGTGTGTTTTTTCCGTCTTCTCTGGAGGGACTGAAGTCTCTGCTGTGACATTTATAGGCTGGAGGGAAGAACAAGCGGCCGCCTGCTGCTGCCAGAAATGCTGACAGAACTTTGTCTGGGGACATCTTAAATATGCATGACTTTCGCTGGCTTTTAGTAGACAGAAATACAACATGCAGTATATACGTATGTGCTATGACCTAAACATTTACTTCAAGCAGCTTTAACAATGGCTGAGATTAGACTTAAAGTACACTACCAGTCAAAGGTATGGACACGCTTGACTCAATTTCTGGTTTATGATCTTAAATATTTATAAAATAGAAATAAGTGGAGCAACATTTGAGATGCTGGGCAGAATATCCAGTGATTTCCGAGCAAACTATTCAGTCAGGCATTTCATTCATACAGAATAAAAGATTATCCTCCTCAATCAAGTGTATGTGTTTTTTTTATAAGTGTTTTGGAAATTTTATTTGCATAAATTAAAGCTTTTTGCATCCAGAATTGTATCCCCCAACTACTTGAGTCTCTTCTGCTCACCAAGGCTGCATTTATTTGATCAGAAATACAGTAAAATGTATTATTCTGAAATATTATTACAATTTAAAATTGAGATTTATACATTAGGATAATAATACTCAGAAAATCAAATCAAAGATAGAAATTAAAGATACTTAATATCCTAATGATTTTTGGGATAAAAGAAAAATGGATAATTTTGACCCATACAATATATTTTTGGCTATTGCTACAAATATACCTGTGCTACTTAAGACGAGCTTTTTGGTCCAGGGTCACATTTCATAAATTCCATGACTTTATTATCATTCTAAAATGTGGAAAATACTAGGTGTGTTTAAACTTTTAACTGGTAGTGTACAGGGAATTCATGATTTAGAATTTATATTCCAATGTGTAGCCAAATGTTTGACATGACTGACCTGAATCAGTTATGTGCTGTGTACTGTAAGCTGTCAGGTGTTTGCTGGTAGAAAACCTTTTGAAATACACCAATGTTTACAAATGTAGGGCTCTGGTATTTTGATCTGTTAGGTTGTTTTCTCACCTGCTTCCTTTTCATGCAGTATAAAAGAACCCGGGGAACCACTTCTGTGGTTAAATGCACAGGATGTTTTTTCTGTCATTTCTTTTCTCAAGTGTACTTTGCACGCTGTACTTTGCACTTGATAATCGTGTCAAGGTTAACTGGTGAAATGTACGTATTGTTGTGTTGTTTGAGTTTACAGCACTCGTGTCAAATAGCACACTCTCTGCTGTCCTCTAGTGGAAAACACTAAACGTTTTCCTTAAAATTTCTAAGACACTTGATGGAAATTTGTAACCTACTGTACGATACACTAAAATGTCAAACTATGTGTGTCAGTGTTGTGTTTTGTTTGAGCATTTTTTGTTACCGTAATGAAAATACATCACTATGTGTCCTCCTGTTGTCTCATTCTCAGTATGAGTGAACATCTGGTGTGTATTTCTTATGTTATGATTGTAATGTGATGTCCTGTGTTACAGCAGTCAGCAGAGCAGCCTGCAGAGCAGCCATGAGGAAGAGTCCACGCGCTACCTGAGCCCCAACACCCGCGACGACAGGTACACACTTTGGGATGTCATTATCAGTGTGTTTTACATGTTAAGGTATCTGAAGGCTGATTGATTGAGGCATTCATCTTACTCATCTTACATTTATGCATTATGCTGCTATTATCCTAGTTCCGTGATATGTCCAACAGGGGTCAGTGATTGGTCAGCTCACCATCTGGCTGAAGGCCAGTTTATTCACTTGTGATCGGAAAATATGTTTCCTTTGTGTCCTTATTATAAGTGGCAAGCCATATTAGCATAGATCTGATATCTAAAAATAGTATGTCGTCTGAGCACTTTTGATGTACTGTTTTCAGTGTACTGTAAATGTACTATGCATGACAGCCTCTTGTCTAAAAAAAAACAAGGAACTTAAAAAGGTACTTTTGACTTTATATAAGTGCTGCTTTTTTTCTCATGATAGACCCTTTTCACATTTCCAGGGTTTTCAGAAGAGGAAGTTGCCATGGTTGGGTAAATTTCTGTAGTGGTGAACAGAAACTACAACAAATATATATTGTGTTCTCATTTGCTCCAGCAGCAAAAGAAAAATCCACAATAGCGTTTTTATGATTTTCCAAAAGATGGAAGAAATCAAGAGATTGATTGATGTGATTAGAAGAGAGAAATATGTCAGATTTGCCATCACTCCATCCCTATAATTAAGTTGGCTTACTGATCTACTATTTAATCTTCTTTTTCTGAGAAAATTTAAAAGTGTATCTCCTCCTAGATTTTTACAAACACCAAACTCAGGTCAGATATCTTTTCCAATTGATCCGACTTATGGTTTTCATAAACCAGACTATCAAAACCACCAAAAATCCCATAGACTTTCATTGAGGGGGTCAAAACTTTTGTTCAATGAGACTTGGTGTATTTAAGCTGTTGCTATTGCTATAGCAAAGCTTAACAACTCCCTACTGAAAAAAAAAGCTGATTGGCTGTTTTGGCTAGTCTCCCAGGCTGGTTTTGAAGTGGTTTAAAGTGGCCACATTTTAGCTAGTCAAGCTAGTCTTAGCTGGTCAAGCTGGGAGACCTGCTAAAAGACCAACCAAGCTTAAACCAGCAATTTTTTTAGCTTAAACTAGCCAAGACTATGCAACCAGTCTAAGCTACATGCTAACAACATGCTAGTAACTTGCTAATCATGTTAGAATCATGCTTGTAACTTGCTAATCATGCTAGAAACCTGCTAACAACATGCTAGTAACTTGCTAATCATACAAGAATCATGCTAGTAACACTGTTTTGACAGACTGTTTCCCTGTTAATACTGTAAAGCTCCTTTGACACTATCTGCATTGTGAAAAGTGCTATATAATTAATGGTGACTTAACTAATCATGTTAGCAACATGCTAGTAACTTGCTAAGCATGTTAGAATCATGCTAGTGACATGCTAATTCATTTTAAATCGTGGTAGCAACATGCTAGTTCATGTTAAATTGCGCTAGCGACATGTTAATTCACACTAAATCATGCTAACGGCATGCTAACCAGCCCAAATCATGCTAGGAACATGCTAATTCATGTTAGAAATGTGTGTGTTCCCATTCTTCAATTTCAACAATTAAATTCGAACTTTAAGCTTTTTAAAGTTATTTAAAACTTTCTGACAAGGCTTTCTCAAGCCAACTTCAAAGAATGTCTGTGAACTTTACTCATGTAGTTGTACTTTAAAGTTTTAAAAGAAACAAAAAAATATAAAACACTTTACTAGGTTGATGTTAAAAACTGTAAACACGCCTTATTACACTCTGAAAAGAGTGTGATAATCTTAGTGTTGTTATATCCAATATTGTTATTTTATTTAATTAATTACCTTTTTTCTTTTTTTTTTAGTCTGAGGTGGACATATGCTGATCTGGTGCATTTTATATGACACATAGTTTGCGAATTCAGGGATTTAGCCTTTGTCATTTTCAGCAGATGCTGAAAAGTTGACATGATGTGAACTTCCTGCAAGCAGCTGGTTTTAGTCTCAGTGTCTGTTCTCAAGTGTGGTTGAGAAGTATCTGTTTTTGGTGGTTCATGTTTTGCTTATGAAGTTGTTCTTCTTTCTGTGTCGAGTTCTGCATCTGTAGTCTGGTTTTGAGTCTGACCACAGATCTCACTCTCTGTATTGTGCCATCTCAAAAACAACTCTTGTGTCTTTCACTTTCTCATGGCAGGGCTGCAGAACAGCCCACTGCATATACTGTATTTTTGTCATCATCTCAGAAATATCATGAACTAAACCAGGTGCTACACTTTTTAATCAGCTAAGCAAGTTTTCTAGTGAAGGCTCAGATTTTTAGCTGCGCTCGAATGTTCTTGTTGAGCCCAGCTGGCTAGAGAACACGCCGATCCTTGAATATCATATGAGCGTTTTTTCATCTTCAGGCTTCGGGCGCTTTTTCATTGCTGCTTTTATTGGACCTCTTAAAACACAGTGTTCTTTCTTATGATTTATGAAATGTGTCTTGTGAACATTGCTGCTTAATTTTGTGTTTTTGCTATTAATGTTCATGAGCATTATTTGCCATGTGTTTGTGTGAAAAGAGATCATTTGTGTGTTTGTCTGTATAGAAGTGTGTGTGCATCTTCACACCTGCTATAAAGCAGCCAGCAACTCATTTTTGTGCACTCAGCAACCTGATTTCAGCTGATTCCTGAGCTTATTTTTAAATCACTTTTGTATTGTGACGTAACAGCAGCTAATGCTCATTAAAGGTGATGAATGTAGAGCCTGTTTGTGTCCCGTTAGACTGAATTGATCACAGCAAAGTACCTGAACATACATACAGTAGAGGCTCCCTTTTAGTTAGCCAGTGTGAATTTGAATCAAATCGGTTAGTTATTTCACTAATTTACAGTAATTATCCCTATTTTTGTTCATGTACTTTAAATGATTTCTTATCTGAACTATAAAACTGTAAATACTGTTAAAAAAAAAACAAATGAATTGTTCACCCCAAAAATAAAAATTCTGTCATCATTTACTCACCCTAATGTCTATACAGACTTGTATGACTTTTTTTTTTTTTTTTCTATGAAACATTAAAGATAAGTTGTATTTTTTTTTTTTTTGTTCGTACAAAACAGTTTGGTTACCAAGAATTTATGGTCCACAATAGAAAGAAAAAGTAAATGATGACAGAAATAATTTGTTTTTTCCCCTTTTTTGTCACAAAAAAACCCAAGTTTTTCACATGGTTTTCAGTACCTGTAACTGGAAAGTATATTTTAAATTAGTTGTTAATATTCTAAAAGTAATAAAATTAATGTAGTAAAATGTGTAATATTTTAATATAATTTCAAAATTAATAAAATACACTACCAGTCAAAAGTTTTTGAACAGGAAGATTTTTCATTTAAAAAAAAAAAAAAGAAATATTTTTACTATTTAAAATAACAAAATAATTTGAATATATTTTAAAATTTAATTTTTTCCTGTGATTTCAAAGCTGAATTTTTAGCATCACTACTCCAGTCACATGATCCTTCAGAAATCACTGTAATACTCACGTGAGTAGCTGATCTTTGGATCTTTCTATTCATCAAAGAATCCTGAAAAATTGTACTGAACTGTTTAAAATATTGATAATGGTAATAATAATAGTAATAATAATAAAATGTTTCTTGAACAGCAGATTAGTATATTAGAATGATTTCTGGAGGATCATATGACACTGAAGACTGGAGTAATGATGCTGAAATAAATAAAAATAAATTAAGTTTTAAAATATATTCAAATAGAAATCAGTTATTTTAAATAGTAAAAACATTTCACAACATTACTGCTTTTGCTGTATTTTGAATCAAATAAATGCAGACTTGGTGAGCAGAGAAGAAAAAAAAAAAAAAAAAACACACACACACATCAAATATCTGTTAAAAAACTTTTGACTGATAGTGTATATATTTCTGAAAATCCCTCAGTATGCATATCAGAAATATCAGGAACTTTGTAATTTCCAGGCCTGATCATGAAAAATAATTCTTAAAAATTCATGGACATTTTTGTAGTGAATATGTAGATTTTCCCCCAGTAATCAGAAAAGGCAAGAAAAATGTGTCAAAAATCTAAAAGAAATTCATTAGTCAAAAGGTGTAGAAACCTTAATTACTATAATTATGAAAACTACACTTACAGAAGTTTTATATAAACTGCTTGAATGTCTACTTCCTTAAATATAAATTACAATTCTGCATCCTACTTGCCAATTTGATTCAGGTTCAGTTGAATCAACAGCCAAAATATACTCACCTTATCGCATCTGCCTTTCTCTGGTTTTTATTTATACGCATTTCTGGCCACTAGCATGCAATCTCATGTGTCTCAGAGACTCTTATGGTCATATTAGCGTCTCTGCCGGTGGTCTGACCACTGCCACACCTCAGGTGAGGAAACAAGCTGTACTGATTCACAGCACACACACTGAGAAAACGCAGGATCTAGGTCAGCGCAGGACAAGATGCGGCCCGTGGAGAAAGAGAGAGAGAGAACGAGAGAGAGAAGGGGGGGGGGGTGAAGTGAGTTTAGTAATGAGGAGTCTTTATCCCGTGAGGGTGTGTGTGTGAAGCGTGTGCAGGTCCACATGAGTTTAGAGCATCATGGTTCAGAGCAGGACATTATCGTGCACCTCGCCCGTCAAACTGGGCTGTCACCCGCGGGTGTCAACGCTCAGGAAAAGACTGCATTTTCGCCGGGATCCGTGAGTAGTTTGTGCTTTTGCATCAAAAAGAGCTTTTGAAAGGTGATGTGTACAACTTCTAATTGGCAGGCAGAAATTCATGGTCAGTTGATCCAGGCTGAATTACTGTAGCAGATACGGTTTCCTGTGATCTATTGAATTACGCTTCAATCTTTTACAGTAGAGACTTCAAGAGGACAGAAAGTTGAAAAACACTCCTGCTTATTCAATGTATTGATACACGAGCCATGTTTGTGTGGTAATAATTTGTTTTCTGAACTGAAAATCATATATTTGTGCATTTTTAATGCCTTTTAATACACCTTGTTTTATAGTTTTCTGTGCTCTCGCATAATTTGAAAAATGCATTCTTTTAATAATATAAGGCATAATGATTCTTGTTATGCCTTTTAAATGCATAATGCACTAAAAGCATGTGATCAGATGTGTTTAGTTAAAAGGTAACATGTTATTATGAATCATAGCTGGTTAAATGTATTTATGCAAAAATATAATGCATTGCAGTGTGTGTTATAAATTATTTGACTTTTATGACTTTTGTATCACTGTGCTGTACTGTGAGCTACTGTGTAGTTTAGAAGATATAAAAGATGGTAAATAGAGGAAGCATGAAGTTTCAGTAGTTTCATTTAAATTTTAAATATTTCATTATTTTTTCACCATTGTGTCATTTCAAACCTATATGACTTTTTGTCTTCTGAACAACGCAAAAGAAAAAATGTAGCATAATGTACTGGATGCTTTTTTCCATGCAGTTACATTGAATCGGCACAAAAAGAATGCAGAAGTACCATAAAGTAGTCCAAATGACTCATTCACTATTTTTCACTGGATTTCTGAAGTCATACAATACCATTTTAAATGATTAACCTTTTTTTTGGACCAGATCACTGAATCAGTGAACAATCAGTCCATTTTGTGAACAAATCATTCAGTTTTATGAATTGAATTCATTGAAAACCATATGATTCAAAAGAATGATTCATTCTTGATTTGGATATCACAGCTTCTCTTGTAAATATCAGGCTTTTCAGAGAATACCAGCTTAGGATATTCCAACCAGAAATACCAATCTGGATATTCTTCAGAAAGCAGTGTTGGGGGTAACGCATTACAAGTAACGCGAGTTACATAATCAGATTACTTTTTTTCCTAAGTAACTAGTAAAGTAACAAAAAAATATCTGAGTTACTTTTTCAAATAAGTAGCACCAGTTTCTTAGCAGTGCATATTACTAATCAAAAATTAAGTTTTGTAATATTTTGGGTAGGAAATTTACAAAATATCTTCATGGAACATGATCTTTACTTAATAACCTAATGATTTTTGGCATAAAAGAAAAATCTATAACTTTGACCCATGCAATTTTTTGGTTATTGCTACAAATATACCTGTGCGATTTAAGACTGGTTTTGTGGCCCAGGGTCACAAATATCCTTTATGTATTTAATCCTGCTTTATTTACCAATGTCTTTGCTGCTGACCTGTCCTTCGATGATCCAATTCAACCATACTAATAAGCAAAAAATATTTTATATACACTAACAATTGTGCTTCATTTTTTTTATTGCTGAAGAGTGTTCTTCTCCTCAGAGAATTTACTTTTCTTTCAGCCTGAGGTGCATTCATTTCACTTTTGGTGTTGCCAAAATGAGACATTTTTATATTATAAACAGATTTAAAAAGTAACTTGAAAGTAATGTAACACTACTTTCCATAAAAAGTAACTAAATAATGTAATTAGTTACTTTTTTAGGGAGTAACGCAAAATTGTAATGCATTACTTTCCCCAACACTGTCAGAAAGTCGTCTTTTGTGTTCCACAAAAGAATGACACAATGTTCATTTTAATGGGTGAACTATCCCTTTAACAAACTGATGCTATACAGAACGAACGTCACACAAACACATATGTGCCAACAATTGAGTGAGAGGATGAGAGAGTGAAAGAGTCATGTCGTGTTCTTCTGGTCGACATGAGCTCAGGGTCACTGTGTCCCTGTCACTGTAACTAGACTAACTAGATCTGTTTCTCTTCGAGCACAAAGCTTTGATGAACACATATGTGTGCGTGTATGTGTGTGCATCTGCCTGGGTGTTGTGGTGTGCCTGTTCTTTAATTAGCTGTTGTTCAAGGCAGATTTATTAACAAGGAAATCACTCTGCCCGTCTCACTCTCTATTCCTCTGTGTATTTAAGGTGAGATCAGACCTTGTACATTGGACAGGGTTTTTGTTTTGACATGATCAGCAACATTCTGAGTTGCCCTTTCTGCTATAGTTTGTTAGGGAATGCTTATGTTGCAAAAGAAAAGTGCAGCGAGCCTATAACAGGAAGCATACATTATTCACTGCTTTCTCTCCCTAAAAAAAAACTTCCTGCTATATTTAACGTTTCATATTTCCTAACAACGTAGTTTACTACTGAAGCCTGTTTTCACCACTGAATAAAGAAAAAAAGGTAATTGCGACTAATCTCACAATTCTTATTTTATTTAACTTTTTTCTCAGAATTCATAAAAATGTGCAATTCTGACTTTTTTCTCAGAATTGTGAGATATAAAGTTGCAATTGCAAGTTATAAAGTCAGAATTGTGAGATATAAACACGCAATTCAGACTTTTTTTTCTGAGAATTGCATGATATAAACTTGCAATTGTAAGTTACAAAGTCAGAATTGCGGGATTAAACTCAAAATTCTGCCTTTTTTCTCAGAATTGTGAGATATAAACTTGCAGTTGCGAGTTATAGTCAGGATTGCGAGATATAAACTCGCATTTCAGACTTTTTTTATCAGAATTGCATGACATAAACTCACAGTTGCGAGTTACAAAGTCAGAATTGTGTAATATAAACTCAATTGCAAAAAAACAGCCCCAAAAAAACCTCTTAATTGTGAGATATAAACTCCCAATTGAGATTTTTTTTCTGAGAATTGCATAATATAAACTTACATTTGTGAGTTACATAGTTAGAATTGCAGGATCAAACTCAATTCTGCCTTTTTCTCAGAATTGCATGATATAAACTCGCAATTGCAAGAAAAAAAAACTTAAAATTGCAATTGTGAGGAATAAAAATATTTGTTGTAGAGTTTATATCTCATAGTTCTGACTGTTAAACTCACAATTGTGAGAAAAAAGTCAGAATTGTGAGATAAAAAGTCGCAATTACCTTTTTTTTTTTTTTTTTTTTTTTATGAAGTGGTGGAAACAGGCTTCCATAGTTTACAGATACCGTGGTGAAAAAATATTTATATGAAATGCTTTTAAATTGTCTGAATGTCATTAGGCATCTTTACACACTGAGGTAGGACTGCTCAGTGCCTGCTCAATATTCAGTGTGTAAAGGTTTAGTGCATTAAATCCAGATTAAACTATGCCTGTTCTGTCCCACCTCAGCCCCTAGAATCAAAGTACAAGGCTATGTAAATGCCTTTATGCCACCTCTAAGCAGCATTAATCAATCTATGTAGAAACACCTACAGTAAATGCCAATACAGAAGCATTTCTTTGCCACCTTTGCAGTGTAAATTAGGTAATTGGTGTCTTTACACAGCTGAGGTAAGGCTGCTCTGTGCCTGTTTAAAATTCTTTGTAAAAGTGCTATGCCGCATCAAAGCCAGACTAAATTATGCCTGCTCAGACCCACCTCATCTCCTAGTATCAAGTTATACAGTTGTAATTGCTTTGAAAAACTGCATTAAGAGCTGGGGGGTGAAAACATTTGAACAGAATGGAGATGTGTACATTTTTCTTGTTTTGCCTAAATATCATATTTTTTCATTTAGTACTGCCCTTCAGAGGCTACAGAAGATAGTTACATGTTTCCCAGAAGACAAAATAAGTTACATTTACTCTGATCCTCGAATTCAAAAAGTTTTCACCCCCTAGCTTTTAATGACATTAATAATTAACATAAGTAAGCGTTTGAACCTTCTGTAATAGTTGCAAATGACTCCCTCAGTTGTCCTCAGTGTGAAAAGATGCATCTCAAAATCATACAGTCATTGTTGGAAAGGGTTCAAACACACAAAATATGCTGGGAAACTAAAGAATTTGTGGGACCTGAAGGATTTTTCTGAAGAACCGCAGGCAGTTTAACCGTTCAGGACAAACAAGAGACTCATAAACAACTATCACTAAACAAAAAAAACACAGCTGATTCCGAATGATTATTTGACCTTAACTGTACATCCGCTAACAGTTGGTTGAAGGTTGCCAAAAAAAAAAAAAAAACAGTCAGAAAAGTCAGATCAAAAAGGAGAAGTGTTTTTTGCAAAGCATGCAACTTTTGTTTGCATAGCTGCTTTGTTTGCATTATTTGCATCGAATACTTGATGGGGCCGCTGTACATACTGTATATGAACACTTACAGTAGATCAAGAAGTTTAGATTTGTTTAGTGCTGAGCTTCAGATTGATTTGTCTTTCCATTAAGATATTGGATGTCAAAATAGTTGTAGGATGTTAAAGCACATTACTGCTTGCCATTGTTCCTGTAATAAATTTCAGGGTGCTTAATGTGCTCTGATTGCCTCATTTGTTCTTGTGTTCATATTTAATTGGCCAGATCCCTGTGAAAGATGTGCAGGCTGTCTTTCATCTGAGATTAGACAGAAACCTGCAGCAGCAGTGTCCTGTTACCAGAGCTGATGATTCGTCAGAGAACTGCAGACTGATGTTATCTAACACCCCAATCAGATACTGCTCTCTCTCTCGCTCTTTCTTTTCCACTGAGCTGTAAACAGAGTCCCGTCTTTTATAGTAAGCTCATGGGCACTTCTGACTTCCTGTTAAATGGAATCTTTCCTCTGCCATACGTAAACTGAGTCCTCTCTGGATGTCTGTCTTTCTGTCTGTCTGTCTGTGGGCATTGAGTTGCTTTACTTGCAGATTAAACTAACTCTCAGAGTCCTTTGGGTTCTTTGTCAGAAAGAGTGGGCTGTATAGAGCCAGTGAAAGTAGGTCATGAGCGACTGATTGAGTTCTCCTTCCTGTGTGGGATTCACAAGTGCTGCTGTATGAATCTCAGTAAAACACCAGAGACCTCAGTGTTTGTATCATAATTCATCTCTTTAGTAATCTGTGAGTTATGAGTAGATCTGCATGGAATCTGCACTGAATTTTGAGCATAATTCATTAAAAATACTATATTTTCAGTTAGTTTGTCATTGTTAGATTTTCCTCCTATTTTTCCCCAAAAATTAGTGCAAAAAAAATTGTAAAAATTGTACAGTTGTGAGTCACAAACTGATAATCCAGGCCAATTATTAGGCCAATATTTTGCCTTGGCTATGGCTAATAACTGTTTCAGTTTGGCTGGTTGTTGTTGTTTTCCCTTCAGCGTAAAACTCTACCCATAGCCTTGTCAGCGCATAATAACAATTCTGTGTGAATTTTCAGTAAACATTTTTTTAAAATTTTGCTCTCATATTGGCATTATATCAGGAATTGCCTCTTTGTTGGAAAAATTAAACAGTTGACAAATAGTTAATAAAAGTAATATATTCTAACCCTCTGAGCTCATCTCAGTGGTATAATAATCTGTGTTGTTTTTGCTAGTCAGGGTTGTGTGCAGTGCAGAGATTTGTGTGTGTGTGTGTGTGTGTGTGTGTGTGTGCATGCAGGGATTAGCTGCCTCACTTCACTTCTCCAGTATGCTCACTAACCGAGCCTGACAGTCACCTCATCACCTGACTGCTCAAGCTCTCTTCTCATTGGCTGGCTCCCGTCAGCCTCCATGTGGCAGTGAGCTCAGTGATGCTGAGCAGGCGGAGCTATGTGGCAGCACTCGGAGGCTGTTGGGCTGCAGGGCTAAACATAGCAGGACTGGACCTGCAGAAATAAACTCCAGCCTCCACTGGCGTGGTTCTGCAGGTACGCTGGAGCCAGAGATCCTCGTCTGCGCTTCCTCCAAAGACCCAGGAAGGGCAAAGGAACATGTGCAACCAATGATGCCACCGATTACACGTGCAATGCTGATATTTCGCATCAGCGCTGACCTCCACTGGACGCTGGGAAACTCTAGAAGCACTGCAGATGAAACAAAATAATTTAAAATGATTTTTTCCATATTTTATTAAGACATCAACTGCCTTTGGGACAAGAAACTTTCAAGGATTTATGTTAACAATGACCGTTAAAATGCGTCATCACAGTCTTGTGAAAAGTGTCAGTTTAAACGCAAGGTGGAGTGAACATTGTCCATTTTTAATTTTGTCCTCACAAACCTATACTTGTTGTTTTATACAGCATACAGTGTGTTGGGTTCACATTCAGAGCCTGTGATGGAGCTGTCCATTCAGCACCACAGTGACATGCACTCACTCTGATTGGCTAATGCTTTTACAGGGACTCATTCTGATTGGACAATCCGGCTGGAATTATATGGCTGTTTTTGAGGTTTACTGGATGTGTTTAGCAATCTTCGTAAATGTGCTTGAGTGCTGGTCACGTAAGAAATATCATAGTAATCAGAAATAGTAGTCGAACTTGAGGTCTCATTCTAGTCTCTCAAAAACCCCAAAAGTGTCTTTTTGTCTCTCTTATGTATCTTCTACTAAAAGGGGTAGTTCAGCCAAAAATGAAAATTCTGTTATTAATTGCTCACCCACATGTCGTTCCACACCCTTAAGACCTTTGTTCATGTTCAGGACACAAATTAAGATATTTTTGATAAAATCCAGTACATTCAAGGTCCAGAAAGGTAGTAAGGACATTGATAAAATAGTCCATCAGTGGTTTAACCGTAATGTTATGAAGCTACAAAAATATTTTTTTTTTTCGCACGAAGAAAACAAAAATAACTACTCGCCAATTTTGCTTTACAGAATCATGGTTACTGTATTTAAGATTGTTTGGAGACAATGACTCAGCAGTCCTGTCTTTCATACTCAATCAAATCTAAACGTCACATGCCTCAATATGAGTGAATACTGACAAATTCAGCCCTTTTTCTAAACACGTATCAAAATTTAGCAGACGTTTATGTGTTCAGACAGCTTGTGGATGTTTCTGTGACCTGTGTGTCAATGGGATCGGAGAAGTGCTGCTAGCCTGTACACGTGACTTGATATTTGCAATAATATCAGGACATATGTGTGGCATATAGCAGCTCAAACTGGAATAGAACAAGACACCAAACAATACATTTCTCTTATCCTCACACACAGTGTTTACCCTCCATCTGTATTAAAGGATTAGAGGACCAGCTGTCGACTGCCTCGTAGTCCCTCACACACACAGCAGCAGTAAGACCAGACAGGAATCTCTTTGAGTCAGGAAGGAAGCAGGGGGGAGTGGTCTAAAGGATCTGAGCATGCTCAGTGAGCGCCGGATTGAGACCAGAGCTGCTCATGCCCTCATCTGCAGGAAGAGAGAGAGAGAGAGGCTGCTGCATTTCAGAGAGGTGCACATGAGCGCTTTACATACAGGATGTGGAAGTATGGCTGGCCCGGCACTTTCATGCAGAATGAGGCATTCTGAGTCGGGCTGATCGCCTGTGCTTGGGATCACCCGAACCGACCGGATTAACCTCCAGCTCGGGATGCCTTGGGAAAGGCGGCCCGTGAAATGGGAAGATGACACTGTGGGATCAGGACAGCCTGTACTGCACTAATGAAAGGCTTCAAGCTCACCTGGTAAGATAGACGGGCAGATGCCAAAAGGGTCTTCGCCAACTGGTGTTCATCTTTCTGTACGTCTCATTTTAGTGTCGCAGGAAAGAGATTTTGGCTTGCCGTGCTTGTCCTAAACACCTGCATTGTGCGGTATGCGCTCTGAATCTGTCGCTGTCAGAGATCTGCAATGACGTATTAGTGTCCACTTGTTTACAACAACCAAGTACAGCGTCGACTTGGTCTGATGACTGAATTTATTCTCTGTAGCTCCGAGCGATTGGCAGTCACACAGCTGAGGTTGACATGGTTGAGTTTAATGTTAAACTTTTAATGGTTATGTAACAGTGCCCTCTCAGATGGCAGAATGATTAGATAGTGTTGGATAGTGGAAGCTTATATAGGAGCACTGAGTTCAGGACAGATTAGTCTTTGAAGTTACAGTGACAGTGCAGTTTTCATGTGAAAATTTCATATTGTTTTGGAGTGTTGATCCTAAATTTAGTTTTTCTTTTTTCTTGTTTCATATATATACAATAGTACATGTGAACAAAACAAAATGTTGTAGTGTGCTCAAAGTCATTTGTGATACAGGTGCTTACTTGCAGGATGAAATTTTTAAAATGAGGAAAACAGTTAAAAATGTGTCTGTTTATGTTATGTTTTTATTATGAAGCAGTCGCTTGATTAACCAGATTTAATTGTTTTTCACATTGAACTGTCTTGGACACAGTTTTGTCAGTTGTAATGCAGTACTTTGTGTTTAAAGTCTGATAGACATGCTAAATGCAAGTGTTTGGCAATCAAATGTTTGGTTACGACGCAAATCTGTTCCACTATATTGAATGTTGATAAAACATGTGTTTAGTATCTGAGACAGCTAGTGGCTCGATCTTATAGTTTTGAGACACGTAACAATCACATAAGAGAAGAAGAAATGTACACAGGAAAAAAAAGCTATTTTGGACATATTAAAGTTGATAAAAGCCTCAAACACTGGTTATCTTGACATGCTTACCGTACATAGAATTTGCATAGTAATCGCAGTAGTGCCATATGACTATATCAGCATGGCTGTTATTTGGCCGTAGGCCACAGGTAATCACAGCGTGCCAATATACAGCCATATCTCACGTCTGCGAGTGTGATATTGCATTTATAAAACAGTTTGATGGCACGAGTGTGTAAATACATAAGAAACAACAACAGAGTGTCTTTAAAAACCTGCTTTTCTGCGGAACCACTTCCTTCCGCCATGGACTCAAATCTAGAGTTGATAGTTTAACAGCTGAGCCCAAGTCTTCGTTACTAATTTGAAAACGTCAGGAATGTTAAATTGCTTCATTGAAAGCTTACTGTTTTACTGTTTATGTGTAACCACTATAGAGACATCAGATCCAGCGGTAAATTCCAGAAGAACTGGCCGAGGTATGGCTGCTCTCGGCGTGTTGTCGAATGGCCACTGATGCAAAACTTCTAAACAACAAAGTCTATACAACTGCATTCTTGCTTAAAATACAGCAAGTGTTGTTATCACTAGAATATTGCACCTCTGAAAAAGGCTCTCAGCCAATCAGATTCGAGAACCAGAAAGAACTGTTGTATAAATGTACATATTAGCATTTTCATGAGCTTTTTTCATAATTTTCAAAAGCTTCATTTAGTTATTTAGTTCATTAAAATGCAGGGCAAATCCAGCGTTATGGATGTGACGTTTTGTGTTATGGATGTGACATATCCACCTTATTTTTCTATGCGGAAGTAAGCTGTTTTCTGGTAATGTGTTAGACGTCCGGTTCATAATCCCCCATAGGTAAATAACGAGAAGAATTTCGAAGCGCAGTAAACGGTAAAACCGTTTGCACTACAAACCAGGGTGTTCATAATTGAGATAATACATTAAAATAATATGGGAAGACACACCAGTTTGCAATATCAAGCAGCAAAACGAGTTTTTTGTGCAGTTTCAAATAGCTGGCAGTGGATGAGACCGGAAACCAGACACAAAAAAATTACAAATGGCTGCATCCACTCTTATGGGAAAAATAAGGTGGATAATTGCTTAGAGAATGTATGTGTTACCAATATACTGAACCATCTGTTTATATTTTAATAAACCCTTGTGGATAGAGTCTAAACATCAGAAAAATATCAGTCTATGCATGAGTTTTCTGTGTTAAAAAAGGGAAATAATCATGTGTTATGGATGTGACAAAAAAGGACACAGTTTCTGAGAGACTACATACTTTGTAAGATTTCTGCTAATTAAAATGCACAAACCAGACGCAATAATACACTCTTAAAAATAAAGGTGCTTCACAATGCCATAGAAGAACCTTTTTTGTCTAAATGGTTCCATGAAGTACCTTAAGCATCTGAAGAACCTTTCTATTTCAGAAAAGGTTCTTTGTGGTGAAAGCAGGTTCTTCAGATTATAAAAAGGTAAGAACAAGATGGTTCTTTAAAGAACCTTTGACTGAATGGTTCTTTGTGGAACCAAGAATGGTTCTTCTGTGGCATCACTTGAAGAACCTTTTAAAGCACCTTTATTTTTAAGAGTGTACCCAACAAATAGAGAAGTGATGGCTCTTCACAGAACATATAATTGATAGTTAATTTTAATTTTGATGTGTCTATTTATGAGGAATATGTACTGTTATGGATGTGACAAGCCTGAGAGTAGCACTTACCAGACTATGGAAAATCATCATGCAATAAAAAAAAAAAAAAAAAAAAATGCTTTAAAAACTTTTAAGACCTCACATGGATATTTGAACCACCAAATGCTGACATCTGCGCTATTAGTATAGTAAAAACCTTTGGTAAAAACTTTATTTTTTCATGGTAAGGTTGACCTTCGCATGGAATTACCCCTTGGCCAGTAGTTGTAGTATGAGGTTTCCCAGACACTCCCCCTGTCTGCCACTGGTCAAAAAAGAAACAGTCCCGTCCCAAACTCACATCATTAGTTAATGGAAATTAGACCAGTAATACCATGGTTTTCTTATATATACCATGGTATTGAATGATTCATATCCGTATTGTTTTACAACACGGAAGTATTTTTCTGTGAATGTGCGACGGCTGATTCATTAACTGCTGTAGGTAAATAACTAGAAGAATAACAAGTGCAGTAAACAGTTAAACTATTTGCGCTGCAAACCAATGTATTTATGATTATGACGATACATTGAAACAATATGATAAGAAATACCAGTTTGCAGTATCAAGCAGTATAACAAGCTGTTTTGTACAGCTAAAATAACTGGTAACAGATGACTCCAGAAGCCGTGCACATTTACACTTACAAATCCCTGGTCTTATGTTAAAAATAAGCAGATTCAATGGTATTTTGCAGTGTATTTCAATGGAGTCACCTTAGTACATGTCAAAAGAAACCTTCATTGGTGTATCTGTAAAGATTTCTGCTCATTAGCCGTTCTGCGGTAACAGTATGGACAGTCTCAGCATCTGTGTGCTGCTGTGTCCTCCGGTGGGCCTCTTGCTCCCAGCGCTGTTAAATGAGCACTGCAGAGTGTGTCCTTGGATCCACTGTCCATCTGTGTGTATTTACTGCATCCAAATCCAAGAGATATGTTGATATACAATTATGAGTCCCTCATGAAAACTCATCACAGATTTACCACTCTTCTTGCCATTTTGTTTACCTTTATATGATATGATTTTTTTAAATAATCCTGTTTGATAATCCAGATTTACAGTGTATGTTTAGTAGAATACAGTATGAAGAGGATGTACGTCCTCTCTAGTGCGGTCTGTCTCTACTGCACACTGCTGAGTATAGACCGTATACTGCATATAATTTAAAAAAAAAATGTGTGTGAGGATGTAGTATGGAATGATAAATGTATCAAATAGTAGTATGCTACAGTACAACTCTGAGAGATGATCTGACTGTATGGTGTCTGTTAGCCTTGGTTAAAAGACAAAGACAAATACATTTTTGTTATGGTTGATTCCTTATGGTTCATTTGACTCATTGGAAATAGAAGTCACCTTTGTTGCATTGTGGGATATGCCATTCCAAGCAGTGTGCTCTGATGTATAGTGTACATTTTGGCAGATGTACAGTAGAAGATATGCTGGGTATTCTATGCAAACTAAATTTTGCATGCTTTTCACAGTATACATACTGTTTGTTATATAGCTTCTATTGCAGCAAAGATGGGATGTTTGTTTCAGTTACGTTTGTGTTTTATTCTTTGTTTTGATTTGTTGCTGTTGCACAGCTAAAAACTATTGCCATGTATTACACCGCACTGACTGAGCAGATTACAGGCCTATTTTAAGCAGAGATGTGCTGTCTCTCCTTTTCTCTCTCTGTCTCTCTCTGATTTACTGTAGATCAGACTAATTTGATTTGATTCACACATTCATGATTTGATTCAATCTATATTTTTATTGTCTTGTTCCCATCTCACTTACAATGTTGTGATTGTGAATTGTTGGATTATTCCTGAATGATTGCAGTTTGATGTGACCCATATTTGATCTCTGTGATATTAGAGGCTAATTTAATGTAGTTGTATACAGCTGATCTGATTTAAGTCAAATTTAAGTCAAATTGATCTCATCTGACACTGATGTGATTTGAGTGATCTAAGTGAATTATGATCTGACGCAGTTTTATCAGACCTTAAACTGGACAGCTGACAGTCTAAACAGGCCTTTCTGATCTAATTAGACTTTCATCTAATCATAACCTAATTTCTGATTTTAATCTGACTCTGGTCTAATATGCAAAAATATTTTTAATTTTTTTGGAAAATCTCACGAAGGCATGCATTTATTTTATTAAAAGTACGGTAAAAATAGTTATATAGTGAAATATTATTGCAATTTAAAATAGCTGCTTTCTATTTTAATATACTTTGAAATGCAATTTATTCCTGTGCTGCAAAGCTAAATTTTCATTCTCACATGGTCCTTCAGAAATCATTCTAATACACTGTAAAAAAATTAGTTGTTTCAACTTAAAAGAATTTGTTACCTCGCTAACTTAAAAAGTTTAGTTTATTCAACTAAAATATTCCAGTTGTCACTTAAATTAACATTAAGTAACTTAAAATTTCAAGTTGACTAAACTAAAAATTTTAAGGCAGCGGGGTAACAAATTATATTAAATTGAAACAACTTTTTGAAATGCTGATTTGGTGTTCAGTTATTTTCAGTTATTGCTGGTCTTAAATTATTAACAATGGTTCTTATTATCATAAATGCTGAAAACGGTTTTTTGCTACTTATTATTTTTGTGAAAACCACAATACTTTTTTTTTCGCGATTCCTTGGTGAATAGAAACTTGAAAACAGCATTTATCTGAAATAAAAATGCGGCAAAACCTGTATTCAACATAAGAAATGTTTCTTTAGCAACAAATCAGCATATTAGAATGATTGCCGAAGGATCATGTGACACTGAAGACTGGAGTAATGATGCTGAAAATTCAGCTTTGCAGCACAGGAATAAATTGCATTTCAAAATATATTAACATAGAAAGCAGTTATTTTAAATTGCAATAATATTTCACTATATAACTATTTTTACCGTATTCCAAAAAAAAAAATAATGCATGCCTTAATGAGATTTTCAAAAAACATAAAAACAATCGTAATTACTGCACATTAGACCAGAGTCAGATTAAAATCAGAAATTAGTTTATGATTAGATGAGAGTCTGATAAGATCAGAAAGGTCTGTTTAAACTGTCATCTGTCCAGTTTAAGGTCTGATAAAATTGCATCAGATCATGATTCAGTTAGATTGCTCAAATCACATCAGTGTTAGAGGATATCAAAAAGATGAAGATAAAAATGTGACTAAAATCTGACTCAAATAATATTTTACTATACAACTATTTTTATTTTCCTGTCATCACAGGAACTCATATATTTATTTTCTTCTTTATCACCACCAAAAAACAACAGCACATTGCTCTTCAACGAGACACAGGATTTGAGACATCATTCACACATATGCAATAGTGATATTGGATCGATACAAGTTATACAGTCCATAATGTATTTGTGTGCTGATTTGCTAGCATATGCATCACAGAGAGCGAGCGAGTGAGAGCAAGAGCGGAGTGGTGTGATTGGACAGGGGGAGGGGTAGAAAGCCAGAGACTGGCTTGTTGACGTTCAGGCTGCTGACGTGAGCGGCTTCATTCAAGAAACCCATGAATATTAGATCAACCCCAGCCGCCACACTGTGCCGCACAGCAGCCGTGGTTTTCACACCAGCTCACCGTCCTCCTGCCCCCGTTGACCCTGACAGAACGATAGCGAACGACTAATAGGACCTCAGAGGAAACGGCCATGCAGAAGAGCGAGAACATGAGAAAGCTTGCTTGAAAAAAGCAGGGATGCTGGATTCAGAGATGATAAGCTCCGCCTCCTCTTTTCCTCCTCTCTCGTCACATCACTCCATCCTTACACCGCAGCCACACTGAATGAATGAAGCAGAACCCACCGTTTTCGCGTAGCCCCTCATGGCCACCAGGTTTGTCTGTGTGTGATTTCTGCATGAAAATCAAGAAGGGATCGTTGTTTTTGCGTTTGCATGATGAGCAGTCGCACTTGACATGTCCATTAGCGAGAATTTCCAGTATTTTAGTTGCCGTATTTAATAGAATAATTTCTTTGATGTTACCAGCAAATAAAAACATCATTCATCCAATTCCAAGTTGAACTGCTTGCAATTAAATGAGTTGGATGTTTTTTTAGAAGAGTATCTGATACGTGCTATTTGATCGGAGCAGTGCATCACATTTGCTGCATGTAGCGAGCATTTTTTGCATCACATAGGGGTGTTTTCACCCTTTCAGCGAGCGTGAGAAAGATGTTTATCGCTGCTTTTAGCTCTATGTGATGTAGGCTAGCGTGATAGAGCTGCATCCTCCGACTGGTGGTTTGAGAAAATTTCTTAGACCATGTATGTTGGTTTTTAGTCTCAACATTTAAGTAGAAGTGTAAAAACTGCATTCACACATACACATGTGAATACGCCTCTGTGGCCTATGAACTGTGAGCACCGATATGACAGTTGAGAGGTGAGGAGAGCTGTATGGATGCCCACAATACCAGCTTTTTTTTTTTTGTAGAGTGTTTGGCCTTTTATCACTTTATAGGCGTGAAGAGAGAGAGAGAATCTCTTTGGCTAACTGCTTATTGGTTTCTGTGCTGTATGTACTTTAAACTGTCTAGTTATTTTTGTATTTTTTTTTTTTTTATAATCACACACTTTGCACAGTATGCATTTCATGTACTTCACAATTAGTGGGTAGCTGTGTTTTTTTAGTAACTTTGAGATACTATTATAGTTTTTTATTAATATTTTGAATTGTTTTTTTTTTTAATTATTAAAAGAAATATAACAGAACTAAAAAAAAAGTACACACATAGCTCAGATTTGTATATAACGCATAATACAATTAATAAAAAAAAAATCCATAAAAGATGAAGAAGAGTACAAAAGAATATTCAATGTCCAAAGGATTATAAAATTATGGCTTGTACTATACTTGTACTATGACAGCGATTTAGACTTTAATTTTAGTAATTTTTAAATGAAAATGAGAAATGTTGCCTTGTCAACAAGCTGAAATAAAATGTGTTATTTACATTTTATATTATTAGTTAACATTTCTTTTATTTTAGGTAATAAAAATGTTTTATCATGGTTTTGCTTTTAGTTAACTATAATAATCCTGGTGAGTAGCATGGCAGTATGTAGGGGTACACAATATATATGAGACCCTGGACCACAAAACCAGTCATACATCGCATATATTGTACAATTGTATACATTGTATGGGTCAAAATTATCGATTTTTCTTTTATGCCAAAAATCATTAGGATATTGTCACAAGCGCGGTCTCTGTGGCTCCTCCCGTCCCGCGCCAGCGGGAACCCTCTCCTGAATACTGACTACATTTCCCACAATCCCGTGCCTGGGGCCGCTCTCTTCCGGTTCCGGGTCTCGCGGTTCACATCCGCTCTGGCGGCCATTTCAGCGTGCCTTGCCGGCGCGTCCATCGCGAAGTTTTGTTGGTCATGCCCTCAATCCTGAGCGTTATTTATCGGACTGCCTTTACTGTTGTCAACCAGACTGTTACCTCTCTTAGTGAACCTCTGCTGCCTGCCTTTTGTCGACCCTTGCTATCCCCACGGACTATTGCTCTTGATCGCTGCCGGCCCCGACCCTTTGCATGGACTCTGACTACCCCTTTGTATTTGCCTTCGTTGCCCCAGTCCGTTGTTGTTGACCCTTGCCTGTTTGATTTGTCCGATTTCAATAAATCGTTGCATATGGATCCTACGACTCAAGATTCGTCATTGACCGCGTCACAGATATTAAGTAAAGATCATGTTCCATGAAGATATTTTGTAAATCTCCTATATATCAAAACGTAATTTTGATTAGTAATATGCATTGCTAAGAACTTCATTTGGACAACTTTAAGAGTGATTTTCTCGATATTTCGAGATTTATTTATTTTTTTTGCACCCTCAGATTCCAGATTTTCAGATAGTTCAGATAGTCTCTGCCAAATATTGTCCTATTCTAACAAACCATACATCAGTGGAAAGCTTAGGTACAGTACATCAGCTATAAGATGATGAAAAATTGAACCTCGTGACTGGTTTTGTGGTTCAGGGTCACATATTGGTAACTTATATTTTAAAATGTAATTTAATTATGCGTGCTTGTTTATCATGTTTTTACATTTTACGTATTTTGCTATTATGTAATAATCCAATGAAAATTTTTCATTTTGTATGTTATCTTGCCTGAATTAAATTACGATAAACTTAAAAATGTAAAAAGTCAGTAACTTAACAGTTCATTTGCCACAACTGTGCTTCCCATTCTCACTTTGTATATTAAATCCGATGATGTACAAGAAAACATTTAAGCAGCTGATCTAACAGATTCTTGACAGCATGACAGATGTAGGTCTATGCACCGGTAATTTGATGCCACTGTTTTTGTGAAGGTTTCATCTGCAGTGATTTATTCTCCGTCAGAACCTTCTAGAACACATGGATGTATGTTGTGGGAGAAAACGGCTGCTTGAGTGCTTTAGTGTTGCTGCATGGGCAAAATCAGAAGTGCATTAGGCTGATATCATGAACCCAAAATGATTGTGAGGTGTTTTATGAGTTGCTGTATTTTACAGTATCTGCTCTCTCTCCCTCCCTTTATCTCTCTTTTGTCACACTGTGTTTGTTTTTCCAGACGGGCAGCTCTTAGCTCAGGTACAGAACATTAATAATTAAAATAGAGCTTGGTGCCCTTTCTGAGGCACAGATGAAGGCCTGACAGCAGGAAGATGGAGCATTGCTGCATAGAGAGATTGAGACAAAGATAGATGAAGTGCTTCCCCTTCTGACTGACAAAAAAAAAAAAAAAAGCTTTTCATTTTCTCTCTAATCTACATCATCTTGACCTTTGTAAGCACATAGTCTGATTGAGAGATTCTGTGTTTGAGGTCAGCCAGTGAGCGTCATTCTGATGGTTCTTCCCAGAAGATGACTGTACTGTCTAGAGGTTACTCTTCATTAGCCTAGAAGTATTAATGGAGTTCTCGGTGATGCGTTATTTTAAGTATCAACTTTGCCTGAGATGTTTCTCATAAATGCTCTGTGGAGAAATAAAATGAGGCAATAACATGCGCAGTATCATTTGGTACTGTCAAATTTAGAGATATATGTGACCCTGGACCACAAAACCAGTCATAAGGGTAAAAATTGAGTTTTATACTTAGTCTGAAAGCTGAATAAATATGCTTTAGGATAGGACAATATTTGTTCGAGATACAACCATTTGAAAATGTGGAATCTGAGGGTGCAAAAAAATCTAAATATTGAGAAAACCGCATTTAAAGTTGTCCAAATAAAGTTCTTAGCAATGCACAGTACTAATCAAAAATTAAGTTTTGATATACTTACAAAATAGGTAGGAAATTTACAAAATATCTTCATGGAATATGATCTTTACTTAACATCCTAATGATTTTTGGCATAAAAGAAAAAATTATACTTTTGACCCATACAATGTATTGTTGGCTGTTGCAACAAATATATTCATGCTACTTACTTACGGTTTTGTGGTCCCGGGTCACATATGTGAGTTCATATTGCATGCATATTTAGGTTGCAGATGGAATTGATAGAAAAATCTAAGCATGCACTGAGAACTTGTTGGATATTATGGTTTTGGGAGAAAAATATAATGGTGTGTGCACACCAAAAGTAAATTTAATTATTTGCGCGAATAGATTACATACAAAGTCAATGCAAAGATGTGAAAATGTCATTAACATATTGTGTCTTCTGTGCAAGTTGAAAAATTTAAAACTCAAGTGAAACTGGAAAAAATTGAAACTCGAGTGGAAAATTCGCATGACGCCAATCAGTGACGATCTTATTGACGCATCCAGTTTAACACCTCTGGTTGTGTCAGAAAATGGACAAATGCATTACGCAATGATTTTAGAAAAATCTAGAGCAATAACGCGATTAGAATATTCACTTCATGTTTGGTGTGCACACAGCATAAGAAGCAGGAGACTAAAAGGTCTCTATATTGCTCTGTTTAATTTAGTTTCTTTCTTTCTTTCCTCTTAACAGAGTCTCAGCTTTGTGCTTTAGAAAGATTATCTGATGTTTAGTTTCTGTTTTTCTGATCTAAAACACCTTATGAATTTGCATCACATATTTTCTTCTAAAGATAATGTGATATTATCAGCGATGTGGAAATTCCCAGCAGAACTGCAGCGGTTTTCAATGTGACCCCCGCTGCTGTGTTTCTGGTCAGAGTTGTGAGATGTCAGTCTGAATACATTCCTAGAAGCTGACAAGGCAAAGGTGAAATGCCAATGAGTGTCCTGATGGGAAATTGTGTGTGCACATGTTTGTTTTGGTGGTTGACTTCTGTTGGTTTTAAACTGAACCAATGACTTTGTAATCGCCTTAATCTAACATTTCAGAAACTTTTTACATTCTGAAATTTTTACATTTTCATTAAAGAGGGTCATCGGATGCAAAGTTCACTTTTACATGTTGTTTGAACATTAAATGGGTCATTGGATGCCCATTTTCCACAAGTTGATATGATTCTTTAGGGTCTTAATGACTTAAAAATTCTCAATGGTTTTGCAAAACAACACCCTTTTTACCTTGCCAAAATCATCTCTGCAAAAATCATCTCATTCTAAGGGGCTGTTCCTTTAAATGTAAATGAGCTCTGCTCACCCTGCCCCTCTCTTCTCTCTGTGGAAAGACGATCTTGTTTACATTAGCCACTTTTAGCCGCTAAACTTCCTAACTACCACGTCATAAGGAAAGGCGATCGCAAAGATTAATAAAAAAACGCTTATACTCATTTCTGCTGTAAGTGAAGCTGGATCATGAATGATTCGCGCGAACATAGATGGATATATGTAGATCGGGAGGTGCATTCCCTTCACAAACAAACGTAATCTACTGCATCTTCAGCGGCTCAGATGTCGGGAGTAAATGATGACCACTATGTTCATTATTGCTGTAAGGGTTTTTTTTATGAATCTCTGCAATCACCTTTCCTAATAATGAGCTAGTTAACAAGTTTTGCGGCTAAATGTGGCTAAAGTAAACAGGCTCGTCACTCCACAGAGAGAAGAGAGGGGCGGGGCGAGCAGAGCTCATTAACATTTAAAGCAACCTCGACCAGAACAGGATGATTTTTGCAAAGCTCATTTTGACAAGGTAAAAAGTGTGTTGTTTTACACAACAATTGAGAATTTTTAACCAAAGTATATTATGGGCTTTTTATTAAGACCCTAAAAAATCATATCAACTTATGGAAAATGGGAATCCGATGACCCCTTTAAGACATTTAGTATGTTTATTATACCCTTTGCTTGTTTACAGAAAACTAGAACCTTCATCTCCCACTTGAGCACTGCAGATCAGTATGTCTGGAACTCGTGTGCTAACTGTCCAGCCATCATCCAACAAACATTTATATTCCTTTTGAAGTGCAGAATAATTTTTTTACAGGATATTTGTCTTGTTTCTGTAGCACTGCCAGTAACTCGAACCGCAGCTCGCCGGCTTGCTCACCCGTCCTGCGTAAACGCTCGCGCTCCCCAACGCCCCAGAGTCCAGAGGGAGAGAACATGGTAGAAAAGAGCTCCGATCATTCCTCCGATAAATCCCCCTCCACCCCGGAACAAGCCGTCCAGCGCACCTACAGCCAGTCGCTTCACACCACCCGCCCCGCAGGAAAGAACTCCAAGGTAAATGACTGTACTTCTGCTCTCTCCATTTTCATATACTGCATGTCTTGCACATTTATTGCTACTGTGGGATCAAATTCCTTACCAGTGCAGGTTTTTAAACTCAATTCTGAGTCATATTATGCAGTTGCAGATGATTTATACTCATAGAGATGATAGTCCACATGTTTCTTTGTGATAACAATGTTTACAGTTTTAGTTTTCCAGTAAATTGACTTCAGAAACCCTGTGAGCTGCCTACTTAAAAAACTTTTTTTAGACATATTATGTTTGCAGCATATTCTTTGTGGATAAGGCAGTCACAATGTAGTAAAAAAAATCAATAAATATATTTTTGAATTAAAATATTTAACATATGCAATATATTTAATTTCATATTAAATATTAAAATATTTTTTAATTAGAATCTATTAAAATATTCCCATTCTCATAATACATTTTATATATATAAATTGACTCTTTGATTAAAAATACAGCAAAAGCAGTAATATTGTGAAATGTTATTGCAATTTAAAATAGTGGTTTTCTATTTTAATATACTTTAAAGTAGAATTTTTTCCTGTGATGCAAAGCTGAATTTTCAGCATCATTACTCCAGTCTTCAGTGTCAAATGATCCTTCAGAGATCATTCTAATATGCTTTTTTATTATCAATATTGGAAAGAGTTGTGATGCTTAATATTTTTTTGGAAACTGTGATATTTTTTTCAGGATTCTTTGATGAATAAAACATTAAAAAGAACAGCATTTATTAAAAATAGAAATCTTTTGTAACAATACTTCTTTCTTTAAAAGAAATTACAACTTTTATTTAGCAAAGATGTGTTAAATTGCTAAAAAAAAAAAAGTGTTAGTAAAGGCTTATATGTGACCGTGGACTACAAAACCATAAGGATCAATTTTTTGAAATTGAGATTTATACATCATCTGAAAGCTGAATAAATAAGCTTTCCATTGATGTATGGTTTGTTAGGACAACATTTGGCCGAGATACAAGTATTTGAAAATCTGGAATCTGAGGGTGCAAAAAAATCAAAACATTGAGAAAATCGCCTTTAAAGTTCAAAGCAATGCAGATTACTAATCAAAAATTACGTTTTGATATATTTACAGTAGTAAATTCATAAAATATCTTAATGGAAAATAACCTTTACTTAATATCCTAATGATTTTTGGCATAAAAGAAAAAAATCATTTTGACCCATACAATGTATTTTTGACTATTGCTACAAATATATCTGTGCTACTTATGACCGGTTTTGTGGTCCATGGTCATATATTGTTAGAAATGATTTCTATTTTGAATAAGTGCTGTTTAATTTTTTAAAATGCACTTTTTTAAATGTACTTACTAAGTTAAAAAAAAAAAGTGTCCTACAAAATGAAATCATTTGAGAAAAATGCCATTATGCGTGTCACAAAGTAAGGCACATTTCATTCTGCTCTGATTTGAAGTCAGTAATCGTTGCATAATCATTTCATATTCATCAGCACCTCATGTACAGGAGTTAATCACAGAACATCTCTTCTGCTATGTGGAGAAGCTTTGCCACCCAACAGTGTTTTTCTTTTTTTCCCATTTCTCTGCACTTATTCATACAGTTTTGTTTCTGTTTGTTTTCTGATTATCTGTTCTTCCTCTCATGCATGCTAGTCACACAAGAGACTGTCTAAAGTAAGCATCACTCTTTTCTGCTCTACTGTACCTCCACCCTGCCTGTGAGCCATCCCATTATGCTCTGCTTCACCTGTCCGTGCTATTTAACCTAGTATTTGCTAAGCAAACCAAGTTAAATGTTTTGAATTGTGTCTGATATGCTATAAGATAAATATAAAAAGTTAACTCGTAACTGACAAGCATCACACCAAATCACATGATTTCAGTTACCAGTGCCATAGTAGAGACACATTAGTCATATCGCAGAGGCCGAAAAACATATGTTAGTAAAAAATCTCACACCTGACCTTACTCTCGATGAACTTTCTCTCCAGTATGACAGATTAAACCTGATTAAAGTAAGAAATCAATATGTGTGCCCTTGAGTCCTGACCCGTCCTTGAGAAGAGTCCGCAGTAGAGAACCAGTAGCTTTGTCCAATGCTCTCATTACACTTCTGTCTCCATTCTGCTGACGTTTGAAGTCAGAGAAAGAGAGTTTTGCAGAGATTGCTTTTAGGTCTTTATATTTGTGTATATGCACCATAAAACTATCATAATCACTGCTAAGGTACTTTTGAGGTAGCTGTGGTTTTATAGATCTGTTCTTTATAAAATGTACAATATGTTGAGCAACATTTTGAAGAAAACAATTTAATTTAGTGTAAAGACTGCCCCCTTGTGGTAGCTTTGTGTATGAGGAATGTGCTATGATACAAGCACCCATGAAATCCCATACACAAACAGAGCTTTCCCATAATCCCTTGTTTTATGATATACTCAGATGAACTGCACTTATACCTGTGCTGATTGAAACGTTTTTGATAGATAGATGGATAGATGTAAATCTTAATGGAAAACACAGGTATACCTGCAGATTTTGAATTAAACCTTGTGCTGTGTGTATAATATGTATATAGTCTAATATAAATGTTTGTATATTCCCTTAAAGGGATAGTTCACCTAGAAATTAAAATTCTATCATTAATTACTCACCATCATGTTGTTTCAAACCTGTAAGACTTTCATTTATCTTCAGAACACACATTAAGATAGGGTACAATGGGTCTAAAGTCACACCCTAAGAAAAAAAAAATGTGCTTTTCACTGCATCCAAAGTGTATGGTTGCAGAAAAATGTGTACGTTTGTATTGAACATTTATGGAGCAACAGATTTTGTGTGAAAACAAATCATACAAGTCGTTAATTTTGTTGAAAAATCGTATAAATGTATGAGGTGGCAAGGGGGGCCTTTTACCCCACACATGGGGTAATACTTTTTTTTTTAATAATGTCTAACTTAATACTCAAAATAATCACTTTAGCAAAGTTTGTACTATTTTCTGCTTATTTTTATAAATAAAATCATTATTTTTTGTTCAGTAAATATACTGTCATTAAAATATGTTAATATAAAACATATTTTAAAATAGAGAAACAAAATCATTTTAAAATGTAAAGATTCCGAAAGGACTAAAGGAAATCCCATAGTAATTGATTATAGATTTACAGTAGTAACAACAAATTATATTTTATTATATGATATGATTAATATGGGCTTTTTAAATAAGATGGTTTCATTCTAAACATGGTGATTATCTCTAAGATGGACACCCAACATAATATATGATATTTACCATCTGAATCTAATAATGTCATGTCAACAAATGGAAAAGTCAGCCATCTATTAATTATCATGTTAATTATTGTGCCTTTTTGCCCCAACAGCAGGGGCACTTTTTTTTTTTACCCCAAATACCATACTTTTACATATTCTCCAATAAAAAGACCTTCGTCTCAAGATACATTCAAAAATTTTAGTGATTGTCATTTGCTGCTTAAATCTACAACATTTTTAAAACACTAAATATTAGATCAAGCAAGCACAGCGATCGTGTCAAAGATCAGGCAAATTTGCACGTGTATCTTGAAAAGCGGATGTTTTGGAAAGTGCTATGCCGCATTTCTCTACGGTCTAGTGGTTTAGAGGAAAATAATATCAAAGGCGCCTTTTACCCCGGGGGTGCCTTTAGCCCCGTTGTACACTATTTTTAATGCAATCTGAGAACTTTCTGACCCTGCATAGACAGCAACACAGCTGACATGTTCAAGGCCCAGAAAGGTACTAAAGAAATTGTTAAAACAGTCCATGTCACATCAGTGGTTCAACCTTAATTTTTTGAAGCTATGAGAATATAGCTTCAAAAAATTAAGGTTGAACCACTGATGTCACATGGGCTATTGTAAAAATGTCCTTACTACCTTTCAGGGCCCTGAACGTGGTACTTTCGTTGCTGGGTCAGAAAGCTCTAGAAATATCTTAATTCAGTTTGCAATGACATGAGGCTGAGTATTTAATGACTATCCTTTTAAAAAATCACTCTAATGTTTCTCTGTTCCTCTCTCATTTCTTCCACCAACCAAATTGGATTCTTCAAACCCACAGAAAAGTCAAAGCTGGTATAACGTAAGTCTGTTTTGTTATTCTTCATTATGTTCTGCTCATATCAGTGATTTTTGATGTTGAATGTTGTGTTGTGTGTTTGTATGATCTTACAGGGTTCATTCTTTAGGAAATTGTTACAAAAAAAATTCTTTATTTAAATACTATTTTGTTGCTCGTCCACATGGCTTTATCAGTTATGGAATGATGAGAATCATGTGAATCTTGGAGGTTGTTTGAGTTAGACTGCTTTCACAGACATTTCATGTTGGAAATGATTACCTCTTTCTTGTGTAAGGCTGGATGTTTGACCTGACATTTCCCAGCATTAGTTTTCCTGTGGGAAAGAATTGATTTTTTTTTTCTTCGGGTCAGCCAGCTCCTAATGGCATTTTACAAGTGCCTTTGTGATGTTGTGTCAATGTGTTATGGTCGGTCATAACCTCTGGGCCATCTCGATGATAGTGCACTGCAGAACAGCAGAACAAAGACTGTAGTGTTCTTTCTCCCAAATAAACAGTGTTTCTGTTTCCGTCATGGATCAGGCTGTGTTACAGCTTGAACATAATACATCTAAAAATGTATATGCATAGTATAACTCGAGTAATTTGATTCTGGAGGAATTCGATGAAAAAGGTTCCAGTTCTCTTCTGAAACTCATGTCAGATTTTTGTTTTCTCTCTCTCTCTCTCTCTCTCTCTCTCTCTTTCTATCTCATAAGGGTAAATTTTGAAGATTTATACATAATCTGAAAGCTGAATAAATAAATATCCTTGGAACACAACTTTAGATATATTTGAAATGCAATCCGAGAGCCTTCTGACTAGGTGTGTGCGATATGCCGATTTTTGATCGTGGACGATAAAAATGTTTCCACGATCTGCTTTTTGAGAAATATCGTAGTATCATGCTATTCTCAATATACTGTACAATGCGACATACATTCACTTCAGTGTTAACTCAGCGGTAGTTACACTCATGGGACACTGCACTTATTCACAATCACAAAAGTACATTATTTGCTTTTAATTCTAGCTGGTTCATTCACGTGCTGTTCCGACATGCGCTTTTCCACTGCATGTACACCTGAAACGTGTGCACATTAAAATACTGTTACATAGCGCCTAATTACTGAACTATGTATCATGTCTGATGACACTACTATTGTCAAAACACACAAGGTTTACATATAAAGTTTTTAGAAGCTTATGTCTGAAGTGAAAGTAAACAATTGAATTGAGAGAGAGAAAAAAACAACGGATGCCTGCGTGTAGGTTAGATGTGCAGCTCTTAAAGGGGCAGTACTAAACATGCTGCCGCTTGTCATCAAAGAGATAGTTCACCCAAAAATTATAATTCTGTCATTATTTACTCACTTACATGTCGTCCCAAACCTGTATTACTTTCTTTTTTTTGTGCTAAGCATAAAATAAGATATTTTGAAGAATGTGGATAACCAAACAGTAGCTGGTGCCCATTGATTTTAATAATAGAAAGTATCAAATAGACCACGTTCAACAGAAAAAAGAAACTCATTCAGGGTTAAAGCAACCTGAGAGTGAGTAAATGATGGTATTAAAATAAAACACTATGACAGAATTGACAGACAAATGACAGAATGTTTATTTTTGGGTGAACTATTCTTTTAATTGCTATTAAAACAAAACACAAAGAGAAAAATCACTCACTGCTCTTGAGTGAAAAAAAACTTTAATACAGTTGCTTGAATAAGAATCAGTGTACAATTTATGTGTTTATATAGTGTATATAGTGTTTCACTTTTTATATTTGTTAATTCATCTTGAATGCTACTGCTAAATACACCTACTATACCTGAAAAATAAAGCACTGTTTGTATTCTTTGTTTTTATCTTTTAATAACGAAGATAAAATAATGACAAAGATTTTTATCTTCGCTCACTTTGACCTAAATATCTGCTATTCTTTTTTATTTTATCCTTTGTTACCGTGAAAGTCTTTGTTTTTAAAATAGGGAAATTAGTTTGGCTGTACTGCTCAGACAATTTGCAAAATAGTAAAACCAACATGACAAAGAATCGTGATAAAATCGTGAATCGTGATATTTCAGAAAAAAATTGTGATATGATATTTTTGCCATATCGCCCACCCCTACTTCTGACCCTGCATAGACAGCAACGCAACTGACACGATCAAGGCCCAGAAAAGGTAGAAGGGACATTGTTTAAAATAGTCCATGCGACATTGGTGGTTCAACCTTAATTTTTTGAAGTTATGAGGAGTATTATGAGGCAAAAAGTATTCTCATAGCTTTTTAAAATTAAGGTTGAAACATTGATGTCACATGGACTTTTTAATGATGTCCTTTACTAACTTTCCAGGCCCTGAACGTGGTACTTTCATTGCTGTCTATGCAGTGTCAGAAACAGTGGTGGGGAAAGTTTCTTTTAAAAGTAATGTATTACAATATTGAGTTACTTTACAAAAAAGTAACTAATTGCCTTACGTAGTTACTCTACATGGAAAATAACGTGTTATGTACTTGTTTGTAATGTGTTACCCCCAACACTGGTCAGAAAGCTCTCAGATTTCATCCAAAAAAAAAAAAAAAGACTTAAGAAAACATCTCATATTGTCTACATTTTATCCCTACATTTTATATTTTGAAATTTGATTTGTTATATTTTATCCCATTTTCCCCCAGAATCACTATAAAAGCAGAATTTAATGTTTATATAATGCACAGTATTTTACAGTTCTTAACAGGAATTTTTAATTTTTTTTTGCAGTTTAACGGACAAATCCTGATTATATTATATGTGATCCTGGACCACAAAACCAGTCATAAGGGTTGATTTTAATTAATTTTAAATAAGCTTTTTCACTGACATATGGTTTGTTAGGATAGGACAGTATATAGCCAAGATACAACTATTTGAAAATCTTGAATCTAAGGGTGCCAAAAAAAAAAAAAAATAATGCCTTTAAATTTGTCCAAATAAAGTTCTTAGCAATGCATATTACTAATCAAAAAAGTTTTGATATATCAATGGTAGGATATTTACAAAATGTCTTCATGTAACATGATGTTTACTTAAAGGGTTACTCTACCCAAAATTAAATTTTGTCATTAATCCATGTTGTTCCAAACTCGTAAAAGCTTTGTTCATCTTCGGAACACAATTTAAGATATTTTGGATGAAAACTGGGAGGATTGTGACTGTCCCATTGACTGCCAGGTAAATACCACTGTTAAGACCCAGAAACGTATGAAATTCATCGTCAAAATAGTCCATCTGCCATCAGTGGTTCAATCTGAATTTTATGAAGTGACGAGAATACTTTTTGTATGCAAAGAAAAAAAAAAAAAAAAAACAATTTTATTCAACAGTTTGCCTGGGTCCAGTGGATATTCTCCAAAATGCCGCTACGCTGACATGGAGGAGACAAATTGTTGAATACAGTTCGTTTTTCTATGTGCACAAAAAGTATTCACGTCACTTCATAAAATTCAGATTGAACCACTGATGGCAGATGGACTATTTTGGTGATGTCTTTCATACTTTTCTGGGTCTTGACAGTGGTATTTACCCGGCAGTCAATGGCACAGTGACGAGCCTCCCGGTTTTCATCCAAAATATCTTAAATTGTGTTCCGAAGACGAACGAAGCTGTTTTATTTTATTGTGTTATTTAATAGATTTTCATTGCTGTAATTCCACTGAAAAAATAAAATTGAATCTTCAGTAGTAGTAAAGAAGTAGTTTCAAAAGTAAATGATCTGTGCTCAGCTGAACTGACCAGATTTTGACATGTGGATGATGGCTCAAACTTGGCTCAGAAATGTAAGGTGGTTACAAGGACACTGAATGGGCACAAAACTTCTGCATGTCTCCATTAACAGAAGAAAACAGGATGTGTGGACACTAGCATCTGTGTGCAGATAACAGTGCCTGTTTATAAAGATTAGCAGGAAACAATGATGCTGGGACTCTCTCCAAGTGTGAGCTTATCAGAAAATATTAAACTTTGCTCATTTTTGTTTTTCCTGGGTGGGCAGATAACCACAAGCTGTAAGATGTCAGCTGTAAACACTCTTCCGAAGTCCATTCCAATAGGGGCGTCGGTAAAGCAAAAGCATTTTCGCCACAGGACTGTAAATAATCACATCCCGTGTGGTCGCAGGGAAGGTCAAGTCAAGTCATTTTTATTTGTATAGTGCATTTTACAATCCATTATGTTTCAAAGCAGCTTTACAGAAAATGCATTAGTCCTTCAAACCCTGAGTGAACAAGCAAAGAGCAACTGTGAGCAACAGACTCATCCTTCTACATCTCCAGCACCCGCACCTGGTTAGATTTTGTTGACTGTTTCAATTGAAATACATTTCAGTTGGATTAGTTTGCTCATATTTACCAACGTGACCCAGACTTGATATTAGGCATCGACCCGACATAGTACCAGTATTGTTCAAATAAGGGACTTTTTTAGAGCTTCCGTAACAAATGCGATGAGATGGTTCTACTGAGTGTCTTGCTCCTGAGCTGAACAATGTGTGTGCCTCAGTAGTGGCCTCAGATGTTTTGCTTGAGAGGGGATTGGAGGAGAGGCCAGAAAGAGAGATGATTCACCCATTTGGCATTCCCTCAACATCCCCCCTTCCTCCAGCGCAGGAAGTTAACTAGAGTTCATTCACCCCGTGAGAGTGCGAGTACGAGGGAGAGAAGGAAGACTGAGGCGTTGTCCTTGGCTGTGCCTCAACACTAACACCATAAAATGACTTGTGCACAATGGGGGCCTCTGTGATTCTCTATCAAACTTTCTTTATCTCAGCGTCCTATATTTTTCTCCACCTCCCACTGTTTGATCTCTTACTCCCACCTCATGAAACCAAAAAAAAAGCCCTCTGTTGTTCATGCTACGTTTTTGGGTTTCGCAATGAAATTACAACATTTGTGCTAGTGCTTTGTTCAGGCATTAAGCCCCTCAGGGTCTTCACGAAACTGACACCAGCAGCTATCACTGCAGTATAAATGGTGTTTTTGCAACATTTCTGGAGAGACATGAAATCTAGGTTGACCTGAGATGGGGAGGGGTGTAATGACAGTCCTAGGAGAAGCATATAAATCTCACAGCTCTTCGATCATGAGTGAGAAAAATGTACAGCCTGAAGCAAAGAGCTTACTACATCTGACACGGCCCCTCCTCTCTCCTCTCTTTGGCATTCTATTGGCCAGCTGGGTTCTCTAGCTCCTCCCCCTCCCTGTTTCTCACACACAAACACTCTCTCAGCCACTCCCACTCCTCTTGGCAGAATTGTTTTGTAGAAAGTCTCAGTGAGAACTCTTTCCTGCCATAGTAAAGGGTTGCTTCAGCTCAAGTTGGTCTTTCTGTGAGATTTAATGAGAAATTTCACATCCTCTGGGAAGAAATTTACTCAAAAGCGACTCGCAGCAGATAAACGCATCTTGGCTTGCAAGGATATTAATGCATGTAATTTTGACTATGCATGCTGAAAGAACTTTTTTTTTTTTTTTGTCTGAAGAGAAGAGTTTTTTCCCAACAGGTGGTTGTTTTTGGGGGTTCCTCAAGCAGTCAAACACTGTTTTTGGATTTGTGTAAATAGAAGTTCACCTCTGGATATTTCTAGGATAACGGTCTCACAATGTGGTTTTTCTTGCCGGAATGAATTTCTTCTCGCCATGCAAATGTTCAAATTAGATACCGTAATGGAAAACCTTCAAAAACCATTTGGATCTGAAACAATGTGAAGTGGCAACGTTCCTCCATTATTGGCTGGATCTGAAACTGCTTCTTGTATTTTGTAAATTTGGTGGATCAGTAGGCATCGACCCTAAAACAAGAAGAGAGCATCAAGAGCATCAAGTGATCAATTCCAAGCAGCGAACATTGTTACCACTAACCGTCCTCTATGTCTTGTTAAAAATTTGACTCATTTCCTGAGGAAAGCATACTCCATTTTCCCTGTCAAGAGTGATGAGTGTCTCTCAATGTGAGGAGTTCTGCTGCTGTCTGTGGAGGATTGTTTGGCTGGTGTTTAGGTGCTGAGACTCTCACTTAAACAACTAAACAGGTTATGCCAAAGTTCACTTGCAGAGGTTACTCCAGGTCATTTCAGAGCGTGGCCTGGTGAAGCTGGACTGGAGGTCAGCGTGCATGCCTTGAAGCACTGCACCACTATTAGGAGCTGAGACCATAAGTGGCAACGTCTCTAAAACTGGACAGGAGTGATGGAAGTCCTCAGTTTTGAGGCAGAGACTGATTGGCTCTCTGACTGGGAGGCGGTCCAAGAACCTGAAGTGCCCCCTTGTGATTGGACAGACTGGGATTGGGATTCCGAGAGTGTTCCTGCTGTAAGCAACCAATCATAGAGCAGGAGAGAAGAGAGGCGTCTCCCTCCTTTTGTTTGGCTTTGGTTTTATTAGATCATGAGCATCTCACAGATGGTTTGCTGTTTTAGTTGAGACAGGAAGTATATATATATGTAAGTTAAGACAGGAAGTATATAAATGACACCCATTTTGTAGAATGACCCTTTCCAATTTGTCTGTAACAAACAATGTATGAGGTCTTTGTATCTTCTCGGAAATGCTGAATGTTTTGGCTGTCTCTGTTTGGATGTTTGTGGCTGTATGTGTGTTGTACACAGCTGGTCTCATTCTCTCTGTCCTCTTGTCTCTCAGGTTTTGAGCCCCACATACAAACAACGAAATGAAGACTTCAGGAAACTCTTTAAGCAGCTGCCCGACACAGAGCGCCTCATTGTGGGTGAGTCTTATATTTGGTGTGATTGGACACAGTATATATAAAACATGGAAAAGTTTCATGTATGAAAGTGGCCGGTGTATCTTAACCTCTGACCTCTCGCCTCATCTTGACAGACTACTCCTGTGCCCTGCAGAGAGATATCCTCCTGCAGGGTCGCCTCTACCTCTCTGAAAACTGGATTTGTTTTTATAGCAACATATTCCGCTGGGAAACGCTGGTGAGTTGATGAATTGCTCTCATCTCAGAGGGCATCAGTCTTTCATGCCATACTCTTGCACTGCTGGATCAGCAAAGCTGAGCTAATTTCTGCCCTTCTTTTGAAGATGTAGTATTTCATTGGTCTTTTAGCTCTGTAAATAGTGATATGCATTGAATATACTGTGCTGAGATGCAGCTCCCGCTGGTTTGTTGAGTTTGTGTTGTCTTGTGTGTGTAGCTGACTGTGAGGTTGAAAGATGTTTGCTCCATGACGAAAGAGAAGACGGCTAGACTCATCCCCAATGCCATCCAGCTGTGCACAGACAGTGAAAAGGTAAACACAGGCCTTTGACTTTTACATAACACCAGTAGTGTACCAACACTAAACATCCACTTATTTTCCTCCAGCACTTTTTTACCTCATTCGGGGCAAGAGATCGGACGTACATGATGATGTTCAGACTCTGGCAAAATGCTCTACTGGACAAGGTTGGACAAGACATGGCATTCTATCCATTGATCTGTCAAAAACAAATGTTTGGTGGCCATGTTAGCCCACAGATTCTTTATGTCATTTGTTTTTATCTAGCCATTATGTCCCAAAGAGCTGTGGCACTTTGTTCATCAGTGTTATGGGAATGAACTGGGTCTGACCAGTGATGATGAGGATTATGTACCTCCTGATGATGACTTCAACACCATGGGGTGAGTTTTCCCCCGTCATGCATGTTCAACCATTTCAGTGATTCATATTTTACAAATCTCCACCCTCTCTCACAGGCTTTTTAGAAGAGCCCCAGAAAACAGATGTTCCTTTGTAATTTTAGGGATTTCTAAATGATCATATGACACTGAAGACTGGAGTAATGACTATTGAAAATTCAACTTTGCACCACTGGAATAAGTTATATTTTAAAAATTTATTAAAATAGAAAATAGGTATTTTTAGTTGTAATAATATTTCACAATATTATGGTTTTACTAATATATATATATATATATATATATATACACACACACACACTACCAGTCAAATGTTTTTGAACAGTATGATTTTTAATGTTTTTTTAAAGAAATCTCTTCTGCTCATAAAGCCTGCATTTATTTGATCCAAAGTGCAGCAAATAATTGTGAAATATTTTTACTATTTAAAATAACTCTAAATTTAAAATAAATTCTATTTTATTTAATTCTATTTAAAATAATTCTATTTGAATGTATTTTAAAGTGTAATTTATTACTGTGATTTCAAAGCTGAATTTTTAGCATCATTACTCCAGTCACATGATCCTTCAGAAATCATTCTAATATTCTGATTTGCTGCTCAAAATTGTTTTTATTATTATTATGTTGAAAACAGCTGAGTATGATTTTTTTTCAGGTTTCTTTGAGTTCAGAAAGTTCAGAAGAACAGCATTTATCTGAAATAGAAATGTTTAGCAACATTGTAAATGACTTTATCATCACTTTCGACTAACTTAAAGCATCCTTGCTAAATAAAAGTATTAATTTCTATAATTTCTTTCCCCAATAAATAAATAAATAGAAAATTATACTGACTTTGAATAGTGTAGTGTAGAATATTACAAAAGCTTTTTATTTCAGATAAATGCTGATCTTTGGATCTTTTTTTATTCATCAAAGACAAAGGATATTGATAATAATAATAATAATAATAATAATAATAATAATAATAATAAATGTTTTTTGAACAGCAAATCAGTATATTAAAATGATTTCTGAAGGATCATTTGAGACTGGAGTAATGACTGAAGTAATGAGTAAAGACTGGGGTAATGATGGTGAATATTTTGCTTTGATCACAGGAATAAATTACATTTTAAAATATATTCAAATAGAAAGCAGTTATTTTAAATAGTATAGATATTTCACAATATTACTGCTTTTGCTGTATTTTGGATCAAATAAATGCAGGCTTGGTGAGCAGAAGGGAATTCTTTCAAATACAACAAATACAATCAAATACAACAAATCAAAAGAGTACCCAATCAGATACACATAGTCAAACTTGTTATATCCAATATTCAAATGATTATTAATTAGCTGTAGGCACCTTCATTTCCCCTTTTCACCCGCTGTCCATCGGTCCATCCCATTGCTATCCGTGGGAGAGGGTCTATTCTGCTGCCCGAGCTGGTAATCTTGACCTGCAGCTGTTGCCCCTCTCCCTGGTGCAGGTACTGTGAAGAGATTCCCGCTGAAGACAACGAGGCCAATGACAACTGCCCCAAAACCGCAGACGCCAAAATGGACATCAGCCCCCAGCTCCACAGGAAGGTTTTTCCCAACAGCAGTCTGAATTCCACGGACAGCACAGACGCTCCAGTGAACGTAAACACATCATTGAGTTACTATGGGAATAGTAGTTTGTATGACATTACTGGTTTAAGATTACCATACCTGACCACTACACCATAATATTAGGACGGCAAATGCATGCTTTGGATGTTTGATATTCTTTCCATCTGTGTAGTTTGACGTCCCCCCAGTGGAGGACTTCAGTGGCTGCGTCCCAGAAGACCTCCTACCCCTGCCATTACCTGACAACAAGCTGTCAGAGACCAGTGGCTCCGCCCATGTCCCCGTCCCCTCACCCTCCCTTGATTTCAATGACAATGAGGACCTCCCCACTGAACTCAGCGACTCCTCAGAAACACACGATGAAGGTGTGTACGGTCTCTCAAAAACTGATTTTTACAATTTCTATATACTGTACCACATAGACTCTCTGTTTCTGTGTTCTCAGCAGGGGAAGTGCAGGCCTTCCAGGAAGACCTGAATGGGAAACTGTACATTAATGAAGTGTATAAGTTCAGTGTGGATAAACTGTATGACATCCTCTTCACTGAATCCCAGTTCATGAGGGAGTTTCTGGAGCAGAGACGCTTCTCAGGTTGACCAACTCTGTCTATCTGTCTTTCTGCCTACAACTGTCTATCTGTCTGTTACTGATTTGACCTTTTTTCTCATTTCAGATGTGGTCTATCACCCGTGGAGGAAAGAGGACACTGGTAATCAGACCAGAGAGATTATGTACACCATCTCCCTCTCCAACCCACTTGCCCCAAAGACGGCCACAGTCACAGAGACGCAGGTGAGCTCATCCGATGAGATAACAACAAGCCACATACAGCATACGGGACGGGACATGCTTAATGTAGTTTTGTCTTTATGATGATATTATAAAAAGCTGAAATTTCTTTGTTTTTCTTTAGACTTTGCACAAGGCCAGTCAAGTTAGCGAGTGTTACATCATCGATGCTGAGGTGATTGCTCACGACGTCCCGTATCACGATTACTTTTACACGCTCAACCGCTACATGCTTACTAGAGTCGCCAAGAACAAGTGCCGCCTGAGGTAAAGCTTGTGCTTTATATTTATCAATTCTTTACTCTGTTTTTAATCCATTAAACATAATTATAATGTGTAATGCTCTGCAAAAACATTTTATAGCATGGAAGGGTAAAATGGTGTTTATTTTTTTTGTTATGAATCTAAAAGGGTGTCAGCTGAGCTACGCTACAGGAAGCAGCCATGGGGACTGGTCAAGGGCTTCATTGAGCGAAACTTCTGGAGTGGCCTGGATGAATATTTTAGGTATTTAGGTAAGTTTTGGTAGAGCAGGGACTAATAAAATAAAACCACAGAATAATGTATAGAAATGATTAAAAAAATGTGACCCTGGACCACAAAACCAGTCATAATGGTCAGTTTTTTGAAACTGAGATTTATGCATCATCTGAATAAATAAGCTTTCCATTGATGTATGGTTTGTTAGGATAGGACAATATGTGGTTGAGATACAACTATTTGAAAATCTGGAATCTGAGGATGCAAAAAATACTGAGAAGCTTTACGGCTTTAAGGTTTTTAGCAATGCATATTACTAATCAAAAATTAAGTTTGGATATATTTACGGTAGGAAATTTACAAAATATCTTCATGTAACATGATCTTTACTTAATATCCTAATGATTTTTGGAATAAAACAAAATTATAATTTTGACCCGTACAATGTATTTTTGGCTATTGCTACAAATATACATGTTACTTAAGACTGGTTTTGTGGTCCAGGGTTAGAAATAACATTAATGGACTTTTGAAAATTAAATCTAAATTTTAAAACAGAAATATAGCTGCAAGTAGCGATTATCGAGGATTACCGGGGTGACTCTGTTACAGCTTCCCAAAAGAGAAATTTGAACTTTTTTTTTTTTTTTAATTATTGACCTAGGGAATCCAGAGAATTGACCAGCAGTGTTTTTTCCAGACTGAGCAAAAAAACTAGGACTAGTTTGCAAAAGTAGTTTATTTTTATTTTTATTTTTTTACATCTTCTCAATCATTTAACAAACGGTTGGATTGACAGCAGTGGTTCTAGAAGCAAAGTTGTCTGGAATGAGGAGTTCTATAATATGATATGAATATTGCATGTATGTGTGAAAAAAACCGAGCAACGTACAATCATTCACGCCTTGAAATAAGCGATATCCCCCCCAGTGGCAAATTTAATTCAAATTTCTCACAGACCTTTGGGGCTGTGAGTCAAACAGGCCCACTGAGTTTCGTTCTGATCAGCCTCGGTTAACCTTGTCCAGTGGGTGCTCAAACTTAATTTGTTTTTTTTAGATACGCAAATGTCCTTATAAACACTTGTGGCACTTTAGACCAAGATTGTGGACAGCAGTTTTGATGTTGATAGGACAAATGGTTGCGCAGTTATAGCCATTTTTATGTTTTTTTACCAAGTTGCCAATCTCTGCGATTTTTGTCCTCTGACCTCAGATTGAGCTCTTACATACGTGTTCTGAGTTTGGGTAAAATAGGCATTTTACCCAATGCCTATAGGTTATAGGCATTTTACTAACAGTGGCCCTGCCCCATTCAAACATTTTGGTGTCCCTTTGTGACGGTAAGTCGAAAGTTGAACTTTTTTTGAATAATTATTCATATTCATTCTACAGAGAATCTTTCTGCACTGGTTTGGTTCTGCTCAGGTGAAAAACCTAGGACTAGTTCGCAAAAAAAGGGGTAATTACAGGCAAACTAATTTTTGCCTGGCTCATGATCAAATCTGAAACATGTGCTTTGTCTGACGTTAGCCAAGGATTTCAATGACATAAGACACTTAAGCCTGTGACTGACGGTTTAGGAGTTGTATGCGATTCCGTACTTTTGATCACTGTAGCGTCCCCGTCAGGCTGATTGGGGTGAGCCTTGGTCATGTTCTCGGTAGAGTGAGTACTACTACAGGGCTCGACAATAAGGAGTGCCGATGGCCCGGGGCCAGCGTGAAAGACGCTCGGGACAGTTGATGAATCTGTCGCCACAAAAGTTTATCATTTGCACGTGTTTTTTAATCACAGAGAGACGCATCTCTCAGAATAGCCTACAAAAGTATTAGCTTTGTAGCTTTAACAATGATCAACACATACTTAATTTATACAGTGGAGACAGATGCACCGATCGACTGGAAATATTTCAGCCGATCTTGAATTCTGGGCTTGCACACGAACTGCATGCAATCTTCTTTCAAAATGTCATGTGTGTAGAAATATGACGAGCTCTTTATACATCTGTTAACAGAGGCCAGAGATGCTAAAGACAAACGCAAAGAGAAAAAGATCACGGTGCAAAATGCGCGAAATATTGTCCTAAATATTGAAACTGTGGTTTATGAGAATGTATCTGTGAGGGGCCGACATGCCGTTTTCTTTTCATTTGCCCATGTACCCCTAAACCCCTAAAAATTAAATTAAAATGCATAGAACAGGATAAAAAGAATAAAGATGAAAATAAAATCAGTTTCTCTCTCTCTTTGCTGTGTGTGTATAGAGCTGGAGTTGAATAAGGTACAGCTGGTGCTATCTGAACAGTCTCCCAAATCCAAAGCGCTACGCACAGCTACAGTGAGGCGGAGGAAACGGCCGCTGACACACATGAGGCAGCAGCACCTGGACGAGGCACTCAGCCCCGTCACCACGCCTGAGGATGAGAAAAGTGTCATCCAACGCATCAAACACGTGGCAGGTGTGACATTAGCCAGATCTCTCTGAGATACGTCTATGTATTGCACCTGGACAATAATATTGGTTTTGTGATGTTGATTATAATGTACAGTTTGTGCTGTCGCAGGATCCACACAGACCAGACACATCCCTGACCACGGCTCTGAAGGCCTGGCTCTCTACAGCGTTTCCAAACTCCTGCTTATAATCAGTTCTGTGTGAGTATTCACAATGAGAACCATCTTTTCTCCACTGTTTTTCTCCCAAATTGCTCATTTTAGCACATAATGTCTAACTTAACCTTTAATTTAAAGGTGCCATGTGAAGGATGTACGATGTTTACATATTGTAGCATGCTATAGAAGTGTAGAATAGGCACCTTTAAAGTCTTCACTGCACGTTTCATTCGGTGTCTACTCTGATAGTCTTCATATTGTGTAACTTACACACCCTCTGTTATATTTTTAGAGGATTAAAAGGTTTCTCCATTTATTTCACATGTTCATAGCGACTGTATAAGTAACTCACACTGTTGGTCAGCTGGAATTCATTACGGTCTGTTGTTCTTTGGCTTCATGTCTTTTCTCTCTCCTGTTTTCACTGCATCCTGCAGGATTTGTGTAAGGTATTCAATGTTTTCATCTGTAACGTGAAACGTGAAACGTTTTCAGCTGCATTAAGATTTATGGTTCATGAGCTGATCAGAGTTTGTCCTTTTCTGCTCCTTAGTCTGGTGCTACTGGTCTTTTTGAACATGATGCTGTTTTATAAGCTATGGATGCTGGAATACACGGCTCAGAGTTTGACCTCCTGGCATGGTCTCAGGTCTCATGAAAGGTAATTAGATTTTTGAATGTATTATTGTATGTAGTAGTTATTTTTAAGAGGTGGAATGTAAGGTTTTTCAAAACTTTTTTCTAAAATTTATCACATAACTCCTAACCCATGCCGTTTATGCCACTCTGCATAAAATAATTTTAATCTGTGTAAAAATGTAAAAGCACTTACAACATCAAATCATAATTTAACAGTATTACATAAGTTCTTACCTCACTATCCAAATATTTTTTAATAAACCTACAGTACACTACCAGTCAAAAGTTTTTGAACAGTAAGATTTTTAATGTTTTTTAATGAAGTCTCTTCTGCTCATCAAGCCTGCATTTGTTTGATCCAAAGTACAGCACAAACAGTAAAATTTTGAAATATTTTTACTATTTAAAATGACTAATTTCTGTTTGAATATATTTTAAAATGTAATTTATTCCTGTGATCAAAGCTACATTTTCAGCATCATTACTTCATTACTCCAGTCTTCAGTGTCACATGATCCTTCAGAAATCATTCTAATATACTGATTTGATGCTCATTAAACTTTTTTTTATTATGAAATACAAAGGTTTTGCAACATGATACATGATACCATTCAAAATCTTTGAGTCAGATTATTTTTTATAGAAATAAATTGTAGAAATGAATACTTTTATTTAGTAAGGATGTTTTTAATTGATCAAAAGTGATGATAAAGACATTTATGATGTTACAAAAGAGCTCTATTTCAGATAAATGCTGTTTTTCTGAACTTTCTATTTATCAAGGAAACCTGAAAAAATCAGAATATTAGAATGATTTCTGAAGGATCTTGTGACTGGAGTAATGATGCTAAAAATTCAGCTTTGAAATCACAGGAATAAATTGCATTTTAAAATATATTCAAATAGAAAACCGTTATTTTGAATAGTAAAAATATTTCATAATTGTACTGTTATTGCAGTACTTTGGATCAAATAAATGCAGGCTTTGTGAGCAGAAGAGACTTCTTTAAAAAACAAAAAAAATTTACTGTTCAAAAACTTTTGACTGGTAGTATAACTCAATATATGTTCTCTGAAAAGTCTGATTATCTTCTTTCTGTTTCAAATTTTGCTTTTTAAGTTTTATTTCTTTACATTTTTTCAGAACACAAGTGGAAAAATACTGATTAAGAAACAGATTTTTGCAACGTATGAACATGAATGATACATATCTGAGGAATGTTTTTGGCTCTCTGTGTGTTTTGCAGTAAACTTCCACAGACACAGATTGAATGGGCTCAACTTTTGGAATCTCAGCAGCGTTACCATGAAAACGAGCTGGAGAAATGGAGGGAAATAATAAAGTCATCTGTGCTGTTGTTAGATGAGGTAAGCTCAAGTACAAGTTTGAAAAATGGGAAACTTTCAGAACAGCATCATATCAATATATTGCTTAAAAAGTTACTTGAAAGTGTTCCATATGGTTATATTCTACATCTTTTGAGTGAAATATTCCTTCATTAAAGGATTTCAAAGATGTGTCTGTGTGTTTACAGATGAGAGAGTCTCTCATGAAGCTACAGAAAGGTATCGGGTTAAGAGACTACGATTCAGACACTGAAGAAAGGAGAAGTCGCTATCACTGACGAACAGAGTCCCGGCTCAGCGACCGTAATGAACATTTCCACATGTAAGCGTCCAGATGAGCTGGGCCGGGGCTGCAGGAGGGCGGCGCATGGTAAGTGGGCGGCACTGACTGCAGTCCGACTGCAGCGTTGTGAGGCCTTTCTGGCAACAGACACTGAAGGAAACCCAGTACTGTAATTTCTCTGTCTTCTCTACGATGAAAAGACTCCCTGGTCTTTTCACCCAGGGCTAAAACAAACGCACCAAAACAATTCAACTGTCACTTCAAAACGGACACAGACTCTCTGGTTTAAACACTCGGAAAACTTGAGAGGATGTTGGAACTCGGCAGCATCCCTTTTTTAAACCTTTTGGAGTCTGGGACCAGATAAAGAAAATACGGCGTTACTATCAGCAAGTGTTACGTGGACATGTACACATTTATTTATAAAAACAAAATATGGAATTGAATGATATTATGATACACATGAAAATATATAATTTCTATGTAGAGCTATATTTGTTGCCAGAGTTCATTTGTAACAGGCTTCCATGGAGAATCAAGGCTGGTTCCTTGATAGCTTGCGCCATGGTGCATCAACTATATGCAACTGGTATATCCTCCCCTGTTTGGAGGAATGACTTCCTCCGATTGGTTGATTTGCAATGGCGAAAGAGCCACGGTCATTAAGGTTCCATCCACTAAGCGTCAATAGCTGCATTCCAGTTTTCATACACCTGCACAAGTACATACTTGGATAAACTACATATCAACCAGAGTTTGAAAGCGGCATGCAATTTTCACACTGAACAGGAAAACTCATCTTTTAAAATTTTAAAGACGGAACGATTTGTCAGAAGATTTTATGGTGACACAGAAGCCATGCAACCATGAATTAGGCTTTAAAAGTCATAAAAGTTGTTCATTTGTGAAAGTTATCATGATGAACAAAACATGCAAGAATCACCAACCATTGTTGGTCACAGAACTTACTTTCTGCAATAAACCAAAAGCCAGTGGAAAAATCCTTTTGGGTTTTTGCCGAGGAAACTAGGAGGTGATGTCATCAGTTCAGCGCTTTATTGTATGGAAGAGTATGGAAATTGGGATGCAGCCGTCAAGTCAACCAAACCTCTCATGCAGTAACGGTTGTGGAATATTAATGGTCAACTACAGCAGGTCCAATCCAGCCAATAGCATCCATTCTTTTGTGAACGAGATATTGTTACATGAATGTGTTTCTGTTCTCCCTCAGGGTTCATTTATATCCTGCGGGCAGCTGTAAACAATTTCAAATTGCCAAGCTTTGATTTTAAAGCCATTCCAATTTTATTTTTTTTCCCATGTTCTATGCTGTTTTTGTGTTTTGATGCTGAACCAGCTGCTGGACGGGTGAGAGATGCACAATGGTCATGTGATGTGAGAAAGTATTGTTTTTATGAGCATAGTGGAGCTCTGTTCATACAGAGAGACCAGCAGTGGGTGTTAACACTGAACTGTGAAAAATCCAGGTTATGCTTGAATTTATAAAGAGAAACTGTCTAGAAACTTTGGCAATATAATAAAAAATAAACCTCATGAAAATGGTCAAATTGACTCTTAACCTCTTGAGGTGTCGTACGCAAAAACTCTCACACACAAGTACACAATGTTTTTATAGTAGGAGCTGCGATCTATTGATATTGAGCCATGGTGCTCATATGGGCCACTTGGTTTCGAGTCTAGCTTATTTTCCGATCCTGTTCTCCCTTTTCCTCCTCATCAAGAATATTTTTAATTCTTAAAAGGCCAAAAATATAATTAGAAATGTATTTAATCAAGTTGGATCTATTTCTAAGCAGCAATTTCACAATCTAAAGTTCTGGTTTGAATACTTAAATATCAGGTGGTTTTTGTGGAGTCCTTCACTTATTATTCAACATAGAGGCCTAGTTTCTGATTAATGTGGATTTTGCCATGGAATCAGCTCAAAGTCCATTAATAAGTCCAGTTGTCTCTGGCGTTGTTTAAACTAATGTGTGACCCTGAACCACAAAACCAGTCATAAGTGTCAATTTTTTTTGACACTTTTATATATCATCTGAAATATCGGCTGAATAACTAAGCTTTCCATTGCTGTATGGTTTTTTAGGATAGGGCAGTACTTGGCTGAGATACAACTATTTGAAAATCAGGAATCTGAGGGTGAAAAAAATATAAATATTGAGAAAATCACCAGTTCAAATGAAGTTCCAAGCAAAGCATATTGCTAATCAAAACTTAAGTTCTGATATTTTTATGGTAGGAAATTTACAAAGTATCTTCATGGAACATGATCTTTACTTAATATCCTAATGATTTTTGGCATAAAAGAAAAATTGATCATTTTGATCCATATAATGTATTTTTGGCTATTGCTACAACTATTCCCGTGTGACTTACGACTGGTTTTGTGGTCCAGGGTCACATATACAGTATGAACTGATGAAAAGAGACCAGTCCAGAACATGTGAATCTGTCTCAGATGGACTGATTTAATGTGTTCACTATAAACCAGTCCAATTTGTTCATTTTGTCCTGTGAGGTCCTATGCATGACTTTTGGAGCCTCTGCAACTCCATGTTGGCTTTAGTGGGTTATTCTGTTTTATAGCAACAAGGGCAATTAGGAAATGTAAAAAAAGCATCTGCGGGCCGTAGTGATCAACTTGCACTGTTTATGCTAAGGGGTCAGTTAGCTGCTAAGAATAGACACACACAAAATGCATTTTTCATGATGGTTACGTTGCTAAAAATCAATCCAGAACAGGGACCACAGTTTGTCTGCATTCATTCTCATTGTCATCAAACCAATATGCAGTATTAAATGTGCAATGTGTGTTCAAGTAGAGTGTGTAAGTACCACTGAAACTCCACATGAACCGTCTGTGTGAATGTAATTTTCGAGCTGAAAGATGATCCTTCATTTGGGAATAACCTGCTGGTTGTGGAAGCACGGGTGATTTAGAAGATATAATGTCTTTTGATGTCAAGCACTGGGAGGCCACAGCAGTGGTGCCACATTGCTCACTGTCAGGCCCTAAAAGTATTATTTTTTTAAGTTCTGCTAACAGAATTGTTTTTTATTATAGCCTATGTGCACAGACAGGATTGTTGCTTTTCTATGGCCATGACTGTTATGGTCCAGATGGATAGGATATTCAAATGTGTGTTTTTTTTTGTTTGTTTGTTTTTTTGTTTTTTTTAAGGCCATGTCAAATCCAGGAGCAAAACATTGAGATAAAATAAAAATACACCAGGTTTATTTATTTATTTTTTTCTTGAAACATTGAAAAAAAGAAAAATTGATATGTATTGTAATTACAACACTGAGGCTTTTTTTTAATCATTTAAAAATTTCTTTACAAAAAATGTATATACACAAGTATACTGAAATGTATGTATATGTTGTGTACAGTCAGTGCACATCCTACATGCGCTGGCCGCACTGTGGTATCCCTGAGAAACTTTAAGAAAAAAAGTTTAAAAAATATAACTATACAATGTGTTGTCAAGAAATAGGCGGAATGAATAAAAGTATTTAAAAGAGATTTTTATTGCATGGTATTACTTGCTACATTTTCTATATATATTCATTTTATATATATATTCTCCCAACATACTAGAATAACCCTTACTCTGTCATTGTATTCTGTTGGCGCTTGTGTCCATCTTGTGGCTGATAGCGCATACTGCACATTTTTAAAATAAATTTTATTAGCATTAACCTTTGTAAACCGGGCTATTTCTGACATTTACACCACTATGTCAAAAGTGTCAAAATTTACCTAAATTAACTCTATATTTAATATGTCATAACTGTCCGAAAGTTTTACTCCTTTATACCATAATGTTTTAATGAATAATTATTTGATTCTAATTTATCTACAAAGAAGACTTTCAAAGACACAGAATGTAAATTGCAGTAATTGCTCATTTAGAGACTCTACTTGCTCTACTTGGAGATCTCTAGGGCTCTTTCTTCTAAATGCCCCAATTAATCTCAGTTTTTCATGGAGAATAATTACTCCGAGGCTCACCAAAATGACCCATATAATTGGTGAACAGAACAAAGAAAGGTTGCTACAGATGAAGAAAGATTTCTGTGTGAAACAACACTGAGGTAAGTAAATGTCAAATTGTAGTTTATGACCAGAGATTTGAATGCAAATCAAGTGGATTTCTTTCTCCATATTACGCCGCCAAATACGATATTTTAGCTAATAACTAGTGACATTTAAACAATCCTTCGTGTTAGAACACAGTACTTTCTTTTCATTTATTAAAAAAAAAACGTGGTGGGGAATTTTATCGTTAAACCCAGGGCAAGGAATTAACCAGGAAAAAATCCCACAGAAAGTAAAAAAAACAAAACAAAACAAAAAAAAAAAACCTCCTTTCTCCCCCCTTCTCGTTTGTATATATAAAGGTAATACTAATAGTGACACGACGCCACAAACTAACGCGCTATTGGTCAGTTTATGGTGGTCGCGTCGCTCGCCTGCAGTAAGCGTCATGTCGATGAACACCCGCCCATGATTGCCGATCTCCTCCTCTTCCAGGAAGTGGAAAAAGGCGTCAAATAAGGAGGAACAAGGGGAAACTCGTCCTCCTCACATCTGTCCCTTTCCCTCATTAATGCGTTAATCACATTAATGTTTTAGATTGTCGCGTAACGCAGCTGTATGATGTCCACTAGAGTGCGAAACAGAGAGATCTGCGCGGACTGCAGCGCGCCCGGTAAGACAAACAAAACAAACATAAAACAAACGCAAATAGACTGTGCTGAAGAGATCCTGTTGGGTTTTATTCAGACATATGTTTAGAAAATGAATTTATCGGAGATTATTCTCAAGTAAACACTGTAATAATCCTCACGGATTATGTGGATATTGATGCCTGAGTAAAACGGTTTCGCGGTTAAAGGACAATAACGATATTCCCAATGGAAAATACCGCTAACTGATGATGTTCAGGCCCCAGGCTTTTTTAAAAAAAATATTCAGATCAGTTATAACTTCTCTGCGAAGCAAAACCCCATCTTTCTCTTAATAAGAGAAAGGAAAGACCGTACATAAATAAATGGAAACCATAGTTTCCATAAGGACGTCTGACGTTAGTTGCTAACAGTTATTGTTGTTATTTAAAAAAACCAAACAGAAAAAAGCGATAAACCAATATATTATGATATGATTAATAGCGAGTAGCCAAAAGTGAAGTGAATATTTATTTATTCATCATTTAATCAATGTTGTTTTTATGTTATGTTTATTTTTATTTTTTTTCACAAACAATACCTACACACTACACATTATAATGTGACCCTGGTCCACAAAACCAGTCATGAGTGTCAAAATTCATCTGAAATTCACCTTTCCATTGATGTACGGTTTGTTAGGATAGGACAATATTTGGCCGAGATACAACTATTTGAAAATTTGGAATCTGAGGGTGCAAAAAAAAGAAAAAAAATCTAAATATTGAGAAAATCACCTTTAAAGTTGTCCAAATTAAGCTCTTGGCAATGCATATTACTCATTAAAAATTTTGTTTTGATGTAATTACAGTTGGAAATTTACAAAATGTTTTCAAGAAACATGATCTTTACTTAATATCCTAATGATTTTTGGCATATAAGAAAATTTTATAATTTTGACCCAAATAATGTATTGTTGGCTATTGCTACAAATATACCCATGCTACCTAAGACTGGTTTTGTGGTCCAGGGTCACATTTGTTTTAGTTTTTGGAACCGTCAGAACCGTCTGTTTTAGGTTTTATATATATATACACAAGAATAATTCATCTACACCAATGAAACAGTAATTATACATTTTTATTCATGGTATTGTTGCAATATTGCGATACAGCAGGTCTAAATTATCTACTTACATCTTTATTTTGGACTAATTTGACTGTTTCAAATGCTATTTGTTGCTCACGTAAGAATGAATGTGTGTAAAATTGATAAAAATTCAGAAACCTGTTGATTATGTTCTTCAGCAGTATTAGAGAATGAGCTAAAAATGATCTTTGTTCTTCAATGGAAACAAGCGCATCTGGCCGTTTGTACAAAGCCTTAATGTCACAAAAGAAAGCTTATACGTGACTCTGGACCACAAAACCAGTCATAAATCACATGGGTATATTTGTGGCATTAGCCAAAAATACATTGTATGGGTCAAAATGATATTAAGTAAAGATCATGTTCCATGAAGAATTTTTTTTAAAATTTCCTTCTGTAAATATAGCAAACTTAATTTTTGATTAGTAATATGTATCGCGAAAAACTTTATCTGAACAACTTTAAAGGCGATTTTCTCAATATTTAGATTTTTTTGCACCCTCAGATTCCAGATTTTCGAATAGTTTTATCATGGCCACATATTGTCCTATTCTGACAAACCATACATCAATGGAAATCTTTTTAATTCAGGCTTCAGATAATGTGTGAGTCTTCGTTTAAAAAAAAAAAAAAAAGACCCTTATGACTGGTTTTGTGGTCCAGGGTCAAATATATGTTTTGCAATAACAAGTTTTGTAGAGCTCATTAGGACTATAAGGAGGAAAAATGACCAGTAAATAATGTCAGGATCTGCCTTTGGAGGGGAATTTGTAACTCAGTTGTGCAACACTTGGTCACTCACAAAGCTTTTCTTTTTCCCTCTCAGATCCTCGTTGGGCCTCGATCAATCGTGGAGTTCTGATCTGCGACGAATGCTGCAGCATTCACCGAGGTCTGGGACGCCACAGTTCTCAGGTCCGGCACCTGACCCAAACTCCGTGGCCCTCCTCACAGCTCCAGGTGAAGATCCACACTGCATGCTCTCATGGGGAACCGCTTAGCTTTGCATTTCCTGAGGTTCATTAAAAGGAAATGGGGCATTGTATCTCAGTTCCTCAGACAGAAATAGAACGCAGCGGTCTGCACAGCTTCCCTCATCAGCCTCTTCTACTGCTCTGTTTCTATTCTAGCTTTTTTTTTTTTCACACCACGCTGCAAGATGAAATTGTTGCACATCACCTCCAGCAACTTGTTTTAAGAAGAGCTAAACAAGTGATGCTTCATTAGGCTAAATTCAGACCTGTGGTTAATTGAACAAGCTGCCACAACATCTGTGTCGACACTTCTCATGTATCTTGCTGATGTTGGAGTCAGAGAAATGCCATTGCTGCATTTTCTGTTCATTTTCTGTCTCAAAGTAAAAGCTGAGGTGATGTTTTTGGTGTTTATGCACAGATGGTGAAGTCCCTGTATAATAATGGAGCAAATTCAATCTGGGAACACAGTCTTCTGGATCCATCCTCCATCATGAGTGGAAAACGCAAAGCCAATCCTCAAGACAGAGTCCAGTGAGTCCCATATCGTGATGTTTAGAACCAAGCTAGTCCCTCAGCATGAACTTGCTCACTTTGTTTATCTTCTGTCTCAGCCCCAACAAAACAGATTTCATAAAGGCTAAATATCAAATGTTGGCGTTTGTTCATCGAATGCCGTGTCGTGAAGATGATAGCGTTACTGCCAAAGACCTCAGCAAGGTAAGAATATAGTAATAATGAGATGAAACTGAGAAGAAGATCAGTGTTTGATTGTGATCTACAAGTTCTTGAGACCAAAACCACCGAATAAACCATGAATTTACCCTTGTTTTAGCAACTTCACTCTAGCGTTCGAACCGGCAATTTGGAAACGTGTCTGAGGTTGTTGTCGTTGGGAGCACAGGCTAACTTTTTCCATCCAGTAAGTTTCAAAATTATTGCTAAATTTTCTGTTCTAGGTAATCTAATATTAAAACAACACATTAAAAACAAAAACTGTACCCACACTTAAAAAAAAAAAAAAAAAAAACCTCTCTAAATCTGAGCGTATTTGGGCCAAACCAGACTCGGATCATAGTTTAAGTACCTGATTTTTTTTTTTTTTTTTTTTTTAAACTCAACTTTGACCAAATATGAAAATACTTTGTTCTGCATGACAGTATATATAGATGCCTTTGTGTTGATCTACTGCTAAGGTTGAATAAGGTTTCATTGTTCTGGTTTGTTTTCTGTTTAAAGTATTAGTTCACTAATCACCAGAATACAAATTTCCTGATAATTTACTCACCACAATGTCATCCAATGTCTTTATTTCTTCAGTCAAAAATAAATTTTTTTGAGGAAAACATTCTAGGATTTTGTGGTTAAAAAGTATATACATTTTTTCATTTTTATTTTTTATTTATTTATTTATTTATTTAATTTTTTTTTTTTTTTTAGAAAATGACTAATCTTTTTGCTTATTCCTCGTCTGGGATCGTGTAGAGCTGCATTAAAACTGCAATTTGGACCTTAAAGTAGAAGTCCACTTCCAGAACAAAAATCTACATGTAATGTACTCACCCCTTGTCATCCAAGATGTTCATGTCTTTCTTTCTTCAGTCATAAAGAAATTGTTTTTTGAGGAAAACATTTCAGCATTTTTCTCCATATAGTGGACGTCTGTGGTGCCCCGAGTTTGAACTTCCAAAATGCAGTTTAAATGCAGCTTCAAACAATCCCAAATGCGATTGTAAATGATCCCAGCTGGGGAAGAAGGGTCTTATCTATCGAAACGATTGGTTATTTTAATAAAAATAATATAATTTATATACTTATTGATGTCAAACGCTCATCTTGTCTTACTCTGCCTGAACTCTGTGTTTTTCCAGTTCATGGAAAAACTCCAGATTAGGGCATGTCGAAAAACTCCCAGTTTTTGATGATCTTTGCATGTTCACTTTGCAAAGACTGGGTTGGTGCTTCTGCAGCGATGTAGGATGACTTTGAAATGATTTTTGAAGTTGAGGGAGAAAATAGTTTTTCAACATACCCTAACTGTCTTGAGCCAGAATACACAGAGTTCAGGGAGAGCAAGACAAGAAGAGCGTTTGAGATTAAAAAGTATTTAATTTTTTTTTTTTTTTAACAAAAATAACCAATTGTTTCGCCAGATAAGACCCTTCTTCCTCGGTTGGGATCGTTTACAATCGCATTTGGGATTGTTTGAAGCCACATTTAAACTGCATTTTGGGAGTTCAAACTCGGGGCACCATACCAGTCCATTATATGGAAAAAATGCTAAAATGTTTTCCTTAAAAAAACATAATTTCTTTACGACTGAAGAAAGAAAGACATGAACATCTTGGATGACAAAGGGGTAAGTACATTATCTGTACATTTTTTTCTGGAAGTGGACTCCTCCTTTAAACCTGTTTGCTCCCATTAAAGTCCCATCTGGAAAAAAAGTCCTAGACTGTTTTCCTCAAAAAACAAAAAAAAATCTTTTCGACTGAAGAAAGAAAGTGAAAGAAAGAAATTAAAAAAATATATATTGTTGAAAGTGAACTAATCCTTTAATGGATGCACTCCATAGCAGGTTTATATTACTCCATTGAATGCCACGTCATTTGTTTTCTTCAGGAGAAAGGAAATACTCCATTACATGTGGCTGCTAAAGCAGGCCAGCTGCTACAGGCAGAGCTGCTCACTGTGTATGGAGCAGATCCCGGAGCACCAGACAGTTCTGGGAAGACTCCTATTGACTACGCCAGGTGAGAGAGAATTAGATCTGAGGGATCAATACAAAGAGTCAGCGTTTAAGTATGTTTAATGTTTTGTTATCACTTATGTCTCATTATAGGCAGGCAGGACACCAGGAACTTGCAGACAGACTGGTGGAGATCCAGTTTGAACTGACAGACAGACTAGCATTCTATCTTTGTGGAAGAAAGCCAGGTCAGTCATAAGTATCTCTGTAATAACAGTACAGCATGTACCTCAAAGAGTTGAGAACCTGAAAGAATTTGTATTTTTTGTTTTTTTTTTCCCCTCAGATCATAAAAACGGTCAACACTTTATAATTCCTCAGATAGCAGACAGGTAGGATAAGCTCTCTTTTGTATGACACTTGTTTTTAATCTGTTTTTGATTATAATACTTAATTGCATAATTTTTCTTCGCTGCCTTCATACGGATAAGAAATGTGTAAGTATATAAGTAAAACTTGCTTGTTTGGCTAGTCTAAGTTATGATCAGATGATAACAGCTCTTATAATTTTATTTTACATACAGCAGTCTTGACTTGTCAGAATTGGCCAAAGCAGCAAAGAAGAAGCTTCAATCAGTAAGTTGTGCAAGAGTTTGCTGTTTTTGTCTCCACACATTTTGGGTTTGTTAAATTTCTATTCCAGTATCTATCTGACAGCATTGCTGTTTGTATAATAACCTTGTTGTGCTGCTCTCAGCTCAGTAATCATCAGTTTGAAGAACTAGCCATGGATGTTTATGATGAAGTTGACAGAAGAGAAACAGATGCAGGTTAGAAGTGTAATATCCTAATCTCTGTCCATTTTTCCCCCAAAGTACTTTTCCTGATTTTATCCTAACATTTTGAATGGTGTAATTCTTTTGCAATTATAGTTTGGCTTGCGACTCAGAACCATAGCACCTTGGTCACTGACACCACAGTGGTTCCATTCCTCCCTGTCAACCCTGAATATTCTTCCACTAGGAATCAGGTACATTGACAAGATGCACACCCACCTTCTAAAACGAGTTGGTTTGATAATGTTTGAGTTTCCTTCTGTTTGTGGTGTTTGTTGCAGGGACGTCAGAAGCTTGCAAGGTTTAATGCACATGAGTTTGCAACACTGGTTGTTGATATTTTAACTGACGCCAAGCGTCGTCAGCAAGGAAATTCTCCTGATAATTTCAAAGGTGATGAAAGGGGTCTTGGGTTTTTCTTTTATCATGAAGTGTATGATGCATGAAGTTCAACTTCAACCCACTGTTTCTGCCCAGATAATGTGGAGTTAATTCTGAAGGACATTGGCAACCGTCATGGCAGTGAAAGTCCAGAGATGGACCAGCCTGATTATGACAGTGTGGCATCCGATGAGGATACTGAGCAAGAACCAACATCTGGAAAAGATGAGCGGACCAAGGTACATTAGGAGTTCCTCTAGGTCAGGGTGCCCAAACTCGATCCTGGAGGTCCGGCTCCAAGCCCAATCAGACACACTTGAGCCAGCTAATCAAGCTCTTACTAGGCATACTAGAAACTTCCAGGCAGGTGTGTTGAGGCAAGTTGGAGCGAAACTCTGCAGGGCAAGTATGGGCACCCCTGACCTAGGTGTATAATAGTGTACAGTTGAGGTCAAAAGTTTACATCCCCCTTTCAGAATTCGCAAAATGTCAATTATTTTACCAAAATAAGAGGAATCATACAAAATGCATGTTATTGTTTATTTAATACTGACCTAAATAAGATATTTCACATAAAAGATGTTTGCATATAGTCCAAAAGAGAAAATAATAGTTGAATTTATCAAAATGACCTTCAAAACTTCACATTCTCTTGATTCTTAATATTGTGTTGTTACCTGAATGATCCACAGCTGTGTTTTTTTTTGTTTAGTGATAGTTTTTTCCCAGCTGTTTTCTGTATTTGAACCCTTTCCAGCAATGACTGTATGATTTTGAGATCCATCTATTCACACTTAGGACAACTGAGGGACTCGTATGCGACTATTACAGGTTCAAACGCTCACTTGATTCCCCAGAAAGAAAAACCATGCATTAAGAGCCAGCCTTTTGAACAGTGTGTGTTGAATGTATACATTTTTCTTATTTTGCCTAAATATTATACTTCTTTCATTTAGTACTGCTCTACAGAGTCTACAGAAGATAGTTACATGTTTCCCAGAAAACCAACTGAGAACCTTCTGTAATAGCTGCATATGAGTTCCTCAGTTGTCCTCAGTGTAAAAAGATGGATCTCAAAATCATACAGTCTTTGTTGGAAAGGGTTCAAAAACAAAAATGCTGAAAAACCAAAGAATTTGTGGGACCTGAAGGATTTTTCTGAAGAACAGCGGGCAGTTTAACTGTTCAGGACAGACAAGGGACTCATGAACAACTATCACTAAACAAAAAAACACAGCTGTAGATCATTCAGGTAAGTACACAGTACAAAGATTCATGGGGATGTAAACTTTTGAATGTTTTTTTTTTTTTTTTTTTTTTTTTTTTTATAAATCCAACTATTATTTTCTCTTGTGAACTATATGTAAACTGAAATTATTCTTATTTATTAAATACCTGATTCAAGTCAGCACTAAATAAACAATAATATGCATTTTGCATGATCCTTCTCATTTTGGTGAAATAATTAACATTTTGCAGATTCTGAAAGGGGGATGTAAACTTTTAACCTCAACTGTACAGGAATAAATTAAACTGTGATCTCTCCTCTCAGAGCTCAGAGTCTTCAGACTTGTCGGACAGCCCCATCACCGTACAGGAGTTCATGGAAGTGAAAAGTGCCCTCACTGCCTCAGAAGCAAAGATCCAGCAGCTCCTCAAGGTCAACTGCCATCTTAGTGAGGAGTTAAGACTCATGCAGAGCAAAGTAAGCAGTCAGATCATATTGCCCAGCCCTACTCAACACTCCTATCTTTCCTGCAAATGTCTGACTCTACTTGATGCCTTTGTTTCAGTTGAATTCTCTCCAGAATGAGAACAGCACTCTGAAATGGCAGACTCCTAATAGCTTGGCAAGGCCGCAGGACCTCCTGCACAGAGCACCTCCACGTGGCTGTAGAGCCATGTCGATGTATGAGACCGGTTCGGGTCTGAGGCAGTACCACCCTAGAGGAGAAACCGTCTGCCCTGACACAACCCTGACTCTTCAACCACTGCCGTCAAATGTAAGTACAAACCAAACCAAATCCAGAATTGGTTGTGGCACTCCTGTTTCATTATTTCTTCGGTTTTTAACTCATTTGGTAACCCAGTGAATCATCACTTCAGGTATGCTTTGATAGCCCCTATTCTCATTTTATGCATTCATATTTAAAAAAAAAATCCCTTTGCCCTCTCAAAACATAATCTGAACCCTTTCTAGATTGGGAAGGGTCCCTCCGTGACTGCCTTCTCCTCCCTTCCCACGTTCCCCTCAACTCTGTCCTGGTCCTGGGATGAGATAACCCAAAGGGTGAAGTACCTGCTCAGTGAACAGGCTGTTGAAAGGGCTTCTCTTCTATCTGTCCCCATTCACTTAGTGCATGAACCACAGATCTGTCCAGCCAATGGACAACGTGTTTCTCAGCTGGACTACTAACGTTAAACCGTATACACTGCGAGAGACGCCAGCCATTAACATTACTCACAACTCTGCTTGATGTGTAAAGCAGTCACTGGCTCTCTGATATCTCAGACCCAAAACATACTCTACGCAAGTGTGTGAATGCAAATGCTTCTCCAACCTAGATTACACTGAAGATATACATTTTATCAGTTCTTTCATTTTTTTTTTTTTTTGAACCTATGACCTTTTGTGTTGCAAGTGCTAGGGGTGAGCGAAATACTTGATTTTAAGCATTGCGGTTTAAAAACAAGTAATTTTAAGCTGTTAAAATGTAATCAGCAAGAAATCCGAAAGAAAACTTGTGTAACAGTGTATTGAATCTGGGAAGCTCTTAGAGTGACAGCAGTCATATATTTCTGCTGTTTTTCATTTATGTTAATCAAACAACAAAAGAGAGAAAATCTCTCACTGCTCTAGACTAAATCACTTTTGTAACTTTAAAAGGTAGAAAAATAGTTAATTTACACAGTGAAGGATATGCAGTATTTTTATACATTTGATTACTTTATCAGGGCTCAACGCTAAGGATTTTTTCTACTGGCCCAGTCAAAAAAAACAAAAAAACAATAGTTGCTGTTGTCATTGTTTTGACCCATGTCTTTTATTTTAATAAATAAGCTTATATGACATCAAAATTTTACATACCAATTAAATTGTACAATTCTCGATTCCAATTTTGATATCACAGCAAACCCTACTAGCCTAACAAATATAAAGTTCAAACATTATTTGTTTGATCAAAAATTATTTTATTCTTATTATTTTCTAACAAATGAAACGATGCTTAGGGAAAAAAAAAAAGCAGATGGACTGAATGAATGCAAATTCAGTTTCTGCCAGCAGGTGGCGCTTATAGAATAAGAATTTATTATAGAATTCCCTAGTTACCACTGTAAACAAAGCAGCCGTGATTATGAAGGCAACTTTAAATGCATTATACAGAGGTAAATTAAAAGAAAACGCCATATAAACCTTTTTTTAAAACAGTCCGTTCCCCTCAGAGATACATTAATATAAACCCTGTTTCAATATTTAGGATATTATTTCCAATATTTCGCGCATTGTGAACTGTGATCTTGCTCTGCCTGCTACAGTATTTTTTTTTTTCCTTTTTGCGTTCATCTTCAGCGTCTCTGGCCTATGCTAATGGATGTTTAAAGAGTTCATAATATTTCCACACACAAGACATTTTGATAAAAATATTGCATGCAGTTTGTGTGCAAGCCCGGAACCGAGATCTGTTGAAATATGTCCGGTCGATCGGTGCATCTGTACTTCACTTTCTTTCTTTCTTTTTTTTTTTTTTGTCCTATTGCTTGTAATTATTCTTATTCAATTGCTTTACTTGTCTTTTTTTTTTTTTAGTTTTTATTTATTTATTAGTTTTTTTTTTTTGTGATTTTAGAATTATGAATATGGTTTGTACAAGGTGCGAAAAAGTGCTGAAATACTTTTCTTTTTTTTTTTTAATTTAAGGCCTCAGAAACACTTGAAAATAGCAATATTCCTGAAGAGGTACTTGAAAAGTGCTTAAATTATTGAAAGACAATGTATCTATGAAATAAGTGTTCAATTTTTCAACAAGCGCAAAATTCTATTCACGCAAAATTCACACAATTCAAAAAACATCATACCTTTTTTGCTTATTTCAGTTAATGTCATAAAACCAGTCAGCTAGTAGTCATTAGTAGTACTGACAGTGTTGTGTGAACATGGCTGAAGACACGAAAAGAGGAACAGATTAACCAAATCAATCGAATCTTTTATGCTGGAACTGCTCCGATTGATTTAAACTTGTGAGTTCGATCATTAATTTCAATAGCAAAACCAGATAAAAATAAAAGAGCCATTCATTTTCGAATTGACATGAATTGTAATGATTTTCAAAAGCATGTAGTGATGGGGGAAACGGAGCTTTTCAAAACTCAAAGTGAGTTAAACCATTGTGTAGCAAAAACTGTTTTGAAGCTCTCCAATTAGATTGCGTATTGCGAATCATTTGTTTCAGATAGGGACTTCAAATTGTGTGTCACAAATCATTTCACTTGCGTCGGGACTTCACATATTGCAAATCATTTAATTAAGATTGGGGCTTTGAAGTCCGGATCTAATAATTCACGATACGCAAAGTTCCGATCGAAGTCAAATGATTTGCGATCCGCACTCTGAGCCATTATCTGAAATGATTATTTGCGAATCATTGTTCCTATCAGGACTATACAGCGTGGATCGTGAATCATTTGATGTAGATAGTAACTTCAAATCGTGAATCACTTCACTTAGGTCGGAACTTCACGTATTGCAAATCATTTAATTCAGATTGGGACTTCGGAGCAATCATTTGGTAAACATCGTAACGGCTTCGTGAATCTTTTTGCGAACAGAATGATTCAAATCAACTGATTCACGGTACATGATTTGAAGTCCCGATCTAATGATTAGCAATACACAAAGTTCTGATCTAAGTCAAATGATTCATATCGGGACAACACGGCGTGGATTGTGGATCATTTGATTCATGTCGAGACTTCGAAGCGAGTTCGCGAATCATTTCACTTAATTTGGAACTTGGCATATTTCAAATCATTTGATTCGGATTGGGACTTCTGAGTGCATATTGCTAATCATTTGATTTAGATCGTAATGTGTGTGTGACTCATTTTGTGAATTGAATGATTCAAAACTGATTCATTATACGTGATTTGAATCTAATGATCTGATCTAATGAGTTCAAATTAGCTCTGATCTAAGTCAAATGGTTTGCAATCCGTGCTCTGAGCCCTGATCTGAAATGATTGTGAATCATTATTCATATCGGGACTACACAGGATGGATCGCGAATCATTTGATTCAGTTTGGGACTTCGGAGTGCGTATGGTGAATCACTTGTTTCAGATCAGGATTTCGAGAAGTTTTTGCAAATCTTTTTTTCTGTTTAAATCTTTTTTTAAACAGTAGAAAACATTAACCATTAAGGCAGTACAGCTATAAAAACAAAACAAAGGAAAAAAGTAAGTATACACACATACAAATCCCTTAAGAAAATTAAAGGTGATTTTACTATAGTAAAAGTGTAGTATACTTTGTAATACTTTAATAGTGATGCATTGTATGTGCTTCACTTTATTTTTGCCATTTTGTTATTAGTATTTATTTTGTATCTATTTATCTTGAGTTTTAGAAATTTAGAATTTGAAAGAAAGACATTGTTTGACAAGTATGATCTTTGATTGGAGTCCTTGTAAATCAAAAAAGAAGTGCCTCCTTGAAAGTCCTGAAATTTTATTTTACAGTATCTGTACGAACCCTGTATGAAATTTCTATGGTATCAAAAAATGTTTATATCTTAAAGACCTTATTTAAAGCAAAAGTATCTATAAAGTAGTGTTGCACGATATACCGGTGCTTAAAAAGTATCGCGATACCCTGCTTTTAAAAACAGTACGATTCTGCATTTTACTAGTACTGGCACTCTGTGTTAGTGAATGGCGCAGACGCACAGTTTTGTTTACTACACACATACGTGTGATGCTCGCGGTGTTTTCAACCTCTGGCGCCTCAATATATGAGTACATGAACACATGAACATATTCTGTAGAACTGCTCTGACAGTCACTTCATGAGCATTTTAACATTTCTTTTGCAGAAAACTATCGTCATATAAGACCCTCTTCACAGCAACCCATCAAAATAAAAGTTCGGTTTAACCTGACATTCAGAAATATATTAATTATGTTACTATATTTTTTAATGTAAAGACAGTATTATTAAAACAATGTTTAAGGAATATTTGCCAGGGGACTAATATATATATATATATATATATATTTATTTATTTATTTTTTTGTCCTATTGCTTGTAATTATTCTTATTTAATCGCTCTACTTGTCTCTCTTTTTTTAGTTTTTATTTATTTATTAGTTTTTTTTGTGATCTTGATACTGATGACAAGAATTATGAATATGGTTTGTACAAGGTGCGTAAAAGTGCTGAAATAATATATAAAATAAATTCTTTATCAAATTTAATTATCCTTTATAAATTCATTAGACATGCTTTTGATTATTAAAATGTAATGAAACAGTTAAAATAGAATGCAGAAAATTTATGGAAAACAGAGATTCACAAACAAAACTGAATTTGAGAAAAATAATAAAACATATTTCATAGGGCCTTTAAATATGTAATTTTAGTTAGACTTTTAATAAATTGCTGTTAAATTCAGCAAGTTTCATGATTTCAATTAATTACACATGCTTTTTCATAATTTGTTTTTTTTATGTGACCATTTAAATAGAGCCCAGAAAAATTCAAATGGAATTCTGGATAAAAAATAAAACCGATGAAATCGGTTTTATTTATTATCCAAAATTCCATTTGAATTTTGCCCTCTTTATTTCATTTGTGTCTTCTTATTATTAATAATAAAGATAAAATAACAAAAAATGACTATGTCATGATATAAATTATTGTTGTGAAATAAAATCACTATACCATGAAATAAGATTTGGCCTTATCCTTTAAGCGAACTTACCAATATAGCAAAGATCTCTACATACCTGTAGGCTCTGTAGTTGTTCACCATAATCCTGTGTAGTGGCACTGGCATGTAATTATTATTATTTTATTATAATTTTTTTATAATTATAATCTTAAAAGGGGGATGAAATGCTTTGTTTTAATAGATAAAATAACTATGATCTCCATTTGGATCATCTGTTATTCAATGACTTTTCCTGTTGTTCAGTTTAGTATTAGTATCTTGATATTTTAGTCAGGTATCACATCGAAGTCAAAATTATGGTATCGTGACAAAACTACTCATATCTTGATATAAGATTTTGGTCGCATTGCCCACCCCTCCCACGGAGCAATGGTTGGAAGAGAGTCTTGTTGAGTAAGTTAAAGTTTGTTAAACTGTTAACATATTTAGAGCTAGCTATTTGAATAATAACACGGGGCAGATAAATAAGGCAGATGTTTGAAGGTAACTCTATCACCCCCTTGAGTCTTGAGGGTTTGTTACTAGATTGGTAATGCGAGAACATGTTTTTACAACGTCTGTGTGCGACTGCTTGCGTGGAGTATGTTTCTATGTTTCTACTTTACAGCTCTGTTATGCTGATGTTTTGATTCTGCACCAAAAGCATGATTTTTTTTGCTGTGTCTTCAAGCTTTGAGCGAGCACCAGTTGTCAGTAACAGGTAGCATCCCATGTTTGTGCAAAAAGCTCACTATGATTTTATTCCTGTTACAGGGATCCACATTAGATGCCCAGAGCGGCATGCCAAGAAGTGACTATGATAATGCACTGAACCATGTCGAGATGGACGAATCTGGGTTTGTCTTTGCACCACTTGTTGTTTAAAAAAATAAAAAATAAATTAATTCAGATGTACTTATTTTTGTTGTTGACACTGAACCCTTCCACTTTACTCACAGCTCAATCCTCTCCAGGGCGAGCGGCTGGCCGGGCGACGGTACAGTGCCACAATCAGAAAACCTGTCTGAGGGTGAGTGCGATTCGTCTCTACCGTGCACAGAGGACGTCATCAGCAAAACAGAGCTGATCACTAAGAATATCCAGGAATTACTCAGAGCTGCGCAAGAGAATAAACATGAGAGGTGAGAAAATTAGTCTGACCTTTGTGTGGCGACAGCACGGGTAGTTTTAGAGGTGTAAAATGGGTGAAAGGGCCCAGTCTCCAGTCGGAAACTCTAATGGCCACAGTGTCACCTTTGTCTGATAAGCATGTGATGGGATTGTGTCAACCCATGTAGATTCACAATGGCTCATGCTTTGTTTCTTTTTTGCTGAGTTTACAGCATGCAGTATGTTCAGTATTCACATAAGTATCGGGAACATTCATTTGGATCCAATACTCTGAACACTGAGGCTTTGTTGCTTGACTTGTGCTGGTATTGAGTCTCGGGTCAGTGCAGATCATTATGCATTCATGTGAGAATGATACCATAGGTTAGCGTTTCACTCACCCAGATCTGCACTTTAGTTCTCCTTTCACAGTGTAGAAAAAATATCACTGTGTTGTTCTGGGTGGTTTTTACCACTAAGAACCACTAATTTTTAAAAATGGCTTTTCTTACCCTTGTTTCAAATTTGTATTTCTAAATATGATGGATGCTTGGATCATTTTGCGAATATTTTTTTTTTTTTTTTTTTTTTTTTTTTTCCTTTATTTAAGGCTGAACTGAGTCGTAATGTGAATCAAGCTTTTGTGTGGATAATTAGATGCATATTTGGTTCTAATTCTCTACATTTTTTTTTTTTTAATTATTTTATTATTATTTTTATTTTTTGTAGTTTTAAAATATGTTTAAAATGATAATATTTGAATCATAATTTTAAATGACCCTTTTAATCAATCACTGCATTTATTTTTAAAGCTTTGTCCCATGTTCAGAGAGAATTCTTGTAGCGGTGACAGAAATGGCTACGTTATTCCCTAAGGTAAGCCTTGAGCAATAACTTTGCCTTAATGAAAAATATTTCTATTTACAGTTGAAGTCAAAAGTTTGCATACACTTTGCAAAATGGTAATTATTTTACTAAAATAAGAGAGATCGTACAAAATGCATAGTATTTCTTTTGAATAAGATATTTCACATAAAAAAACTTTTAAATATATTCCACAAGAGAAAATAAGTTGAATTTATAAAAATGGGTTCAAAAGTTTACATGCACTTGATTCTTAGTACTGTGTTCTTACCTGAATGATCCACAGCTGTTTTTTTTGTTTAGTGATAGTTTAAGTCCCTTGTTCGTCCTGAAGTTAAACTGCATGCTGTTCTTCAGAAAAATCCTTCAGGTCCCACAATTGTTTTGATTTTTCAGCTTTTTTGTGTATTTGAACCCTTTTCGACAATGACTTTATGATTTTAAGATCCATCTTTTCACACTGAGGACAACTGAGGGACTCATATGCAACTATTACAGAAGGTTCAAACGCTCACTGATGCTTCAGAAGGAAACACAATGGATTAAGAGTCAGAGGATGAAAACTTTTGAACAAAATTAAGATGTGTAGGATACAATGGGGCTAAAGGCACCCCCTAGGAAAAAAAAGTGCTTTTCACTGTGCCCAGAGAATATGATTGCAGAAAAATACATCTGAAATACAATTATGGAGCAACACATTTTGTGTGAAAATAAAACATACAAGTTGTTTATTTTGTTAAAAAAAATCTTATAAACGTATGAGGTGGCAAGGGGGGCCTTTTACCGCACACATGCACAGCATGGGGTAAAAGGCACACAGTATTGATACAAATAGTTTAACTAAAATAATGTTTTTTTTTTTTTGTTTTTTTTTTTTATGCTGTCATTAAAATGTTAATATAAAACGTATATTTTAAAATACAGAAAATAATTTCAAATTGTAAAGATTCTGAAAGCATTGAAGAGATCCCATAATAATTTAATATAGATTTACAGTAGTGACAAAAAATGATATTTTATTATATGATATGATTAATATCATGTTTTTAAATATGATGGTTTCATTCTAAACATGGTGATTATTTCTAAGATGGACACCCAACATAATACATGATATTTACCATCTGAATCTAACAATGTCATATCAACAAATGGAAAAGTCAGCCATCTATTAATTACCATGTTAATATTGTGCCTTTAACCCCAACAGCGGGGGTACTTTTTACCCCAAATACCATACTTTTACATATTATTTATTTTTTATTTAAAAATAATACAATTTTTTTTTTTTTTTTTAATTGTCTTAAAACTGAAAATCATTAAGAAGACAGTTGTCTCAAGATATATTTAATAATTTAGCGATTCTCATTTTTAAAAAACATCAAATATTAGATCGAGTAAGCACAGAATCGACTTTGCTCTGCTGCCCGAGATCGCATCAAGGATCAACCAATATCGCACGTGTATGTTGTTTTGGAACGTGCTATGCCACGTTTTTCTGCCATCCAATGGTTTAGAGGAAAATATCAAAGGTGCCTTTAGCCCCGTCCTACCCTACATTTTTCTTATTTTGCCTAAATATTATATTTCTTTCATTTACTACTGCCCTTCAGAAGCTACAGAAGATACTATACTTGCATGTTTCCCAGAAGACAAAATAAGTTTTCATCCTCCGACTCTTAATGCATTGTGTTTTCTTCTGAAGCATCAGTGAGCGTTTGAACCTTCTGTAATAGTTGCATACGAGTCCCTCAGTTGTCCTCAGTGTAAAAAGGTGGATCTCAAAATCAGTCATTGTTGGAAAGGGTTCAAAACCACAAAAAAATGCTAAAAAACCAAAGAATTTATGGGACCTTGAAGGACTTTTCTGAAGAACAGCAGGCAGTTTAACTGTTCAGGCAAACAAGGGACTCAGGAACAACATTCACTAAACAAAACAAACAACAACAACAAAAAAAACACAGCTGTGAATCATTCAGGTAACAACACAGAGTTAAGAATCAAGTGTATGTAAACTTTTATAAATTCAACTATTATTTTATCTTGTGAGCTATATGTAAAAGTTAGTACTTTAAAAAAAAAATAACATGAATTTTGTATGATCCCTCTTATTTTGGTCAAATAAGCAAGGTGTATGTATATCCTTGTCTAATATTTTTGCATTTCTAGCAAGCACTAAATGGTTAATAGGGTTCTTAAATGGTTTCCCATTACAGAGGCCATCCTCTGAGACCGTTCGTGGGTCCTTGCGCCTCTTGACCTCCAGTGCCAGCCGTCTGCAGGGCGAATGTCAAAAGGCCACACCGCATGACTCCCAGCAGGTTATTCAGTGTGCCTACGACATTGCCAAGGCGGCTAAACAGCTAGTTACTGTGACTACCAAAGACAGTAACTTGAGTTAGAGTACTAGTGAGCGCCTTTCCTGTTCAACGTGTTTCACCGTGTATTTTTTTTTTTTGTTGCCATTATATTGTCCAGTATTATTGATGATCAACACAGCACATTTGGTTTGTATTACTGCAAATAATGAATTGTTTTTGAAGTTTATGCATACATACACTAACGTATCTTTTGGGGCACTAAGCCTTGATAATCAACGCCCTGTCCTAGCTTTATGGTTAATGTAAACTAATGTTTGTTTTGCTTTCCATGGTGCTAATTAACTGATTTGTTATGTCTAGTGCTCCTGTTTGTGGTTAAACAGAACAAGGCCTTTACTCATTTAATACCTGCACATTTCAAATATACCACATACAAAGTTTAAGTGAGACAAAACCGGAAATCATAAACGGCTGTTATTGCTGAAATTCAGCTGGTGTATTAAGTGTTTCTTTGTCTTGAAAACCAGCTCTCTCAAAATGTGACCGTGATGTAGATGTCAGGACACACAATGCCTCATTTCTTGTGCAATAAATAACTTAAGCCTCGCTGCAAAATCCTACCTTACCTGTCCTGATGTTGCCATTGTGTTAAGTATTCAGAGTGTATAGTCTTATTATCGAGTGCTTTAGTATATGAGCTGTTATACCTCACTTGTGTGTGTGTGTGTGTGTGTGTGTGCGTGCTTGGGTGTCTGTTATACACCTAAATATATATAGTCCTTCACAAATGCAGACATGTCACTCATGATTTTAAAATGTCATGTTTGTTATTTTCACTGCAAGTAGTGTTTTGTTTTTTTGTTCCCTCACTCATTTGTTATTCTTCACTATCCAGTCCATTGTAGTTTCTGTGATATTTGCAGTTTAATCCTAGACATATGTGTGTGGTTTTCATTCATCCAGGTCCTCAGAGAATGTCAGAGTTTATTCACAGACAACTGCAAAATGAAATCCCGTTGCTTTGAATTCACTCCGCCTGATGTTTTAGGGATGCTCTTGTGTTAATTTGTGTGTCCAAAGGATGTTCATCTGTTGCCTTGTCTGAAATAATACAAATAACACAAACAATTGCCTAACGGCCACCAGCTGCTGTGTTAGTGATTCCAGTATTATGTGGTATCGCTTTGTATTATTCAGTACATGTATTATATTTATATACAAGTTATATATGTAAGCTGCTAGTTGTCAGTCATGTATGCAACTAATCTGGTGCGAGTTCGTCCTATTTCCTGCTCTAATATCTGCCGGATGTGTACACATGCACTTAACCGCTCAGTTCAGAAGGTCACGTTGGCCTTCATATGGGATATGCATCATGCAGTTGATGCTGCTTCAATGAAAGTCTTGTTACTAAATATAATAAATTTTAACTGTACTCAAGCTAAAACGTGTCATTTTTAATGCATGTCCATTGTATTTTGCATTCAATTATACTTTGTTTCTCCACATACTGTAGTAAGATATCCAAACTTAAGCTGCTCTGTCTGGATAAGTGTTAAATGTCAGCAACTGTAAGGTTTTAAGTCAAACATATCGTTAAATGTTTTTACTTAAAATGTGTGTGTGTGTATATATATATATAAAACTTATAATTGTTAAAAAAATCTAAGGATTTCCAGGAAGGGTATTTAAAATGCTGGCATGATTTATTAACGTGGCCTCACTGAACTCATTTCGGTCTTATTACCTTTAGTCAGTCACTTTGTCACTGGCTCTTCACACCTGTTGAATATTTTTTCCAAGATACTACGGACGAATTAAAGTAGAAACCAAGCGTCGCGCCTTAAAAACAAAAACTTTTCAACCATTTTCATTTTATTTAAATGATTTGCGATGGCACTTTTGCTGGATCAGCAGTTTGTGCCGCTGCCTGACACCAACGAGATCGACACGAAAACATTTCTGGAGTCAGTTTCTCATCTGCCACCTTTTTTCGGTGAGTCGTCAACTTTACATGTGATTTCATTATCGGAAGTTACAAAAAGCAAGTCTATATGAACCATGTTAAGACCTGATTAAAGCCTATAGATTAAATAAGTTTATTTTATATATATAAAAAATGACTGGAAGCAGCAGTGAAAGCGTTTAGTACAGCAATTTTTTTTTTTACATTTTATATTTTATTGTCTAAACCTGTGTAAAAAACAACCAGGAGGACATTAAATATTGAGTGGACGGAACGGATACCATTTTCTTCCCGCAGCGGGACTTAATGAATGGTTTCCAATACCCCCTTCAACCTCACGATGGCGCCAAATGACCATTGTGCTGTTATCACTCTGTGTTTCAGGGTCAGAAATTAACCTGGGCAAAATGTCGCACATATTTGAAATGTGGGCCTAAAAGTGTTTCATGAAATTATTTTTCAGATTGCCTTGGTTCCAAGGTTTTTGCACCGATTAAGGCTGACATAAATGGAAACATCACAGTAAGTTATGTATTACTCATGTTTTTTAAGGATTGTTTTTATCAGATTCCTTTGAAAATGTATTTAAGCATTTTCTGAATTCCTCCCAATTTCTTACAAGAAAATTAAAGCTGTCTATGACTCAGATCCAGTGAAGTATGAGACTCTTCAGCAGATTCTGTTAATCGAGAAAAGCACCTATGGCTCAGAGTGGCCTAAAGTTGGAGCCACATTGGCGCTTATGTGGTTAAAGAGGTAATGTGTTCACCTAGTTACACTTTCTGCACATCTTTTGTCCAAAATATAACAGCTAAAGTCTAATTTTTATTTATATCTTTAAAACAATATAAAATACTTACAAAAAAAATAAAATAAAACAACATTAATAGAAACTAGAACTGCATGATTCTAGATAATTGAGAATCACATTTGTGACCCTGGACCACAAAACCAGTCTTAAGTCGCTGGGGTATGTTTATAGCAGTAGCCAAAAATACATTATATGGGTCAAAATCATAGATTTTTCTTTTATGCCAAAAAACATTAGTAAATTAAGTAAATATCATATTCTATTAAGATATTTAGTAAAATTCCTACTGTAAGTATATCAAAACTTAATTTTTGATTAGTAATATGCATTGCTAAGAACTTCATTTGGACAACTTTAAAGGTGATTTTCTCAGTATTTAGATTTTTTTTTTTTTTTTGCACCCTCAGATTCCAGATTTTTAGATAGTTGTATCTCAGCCAAATATTGTCCTATTCTAACAAACTCTCGTTTGATGTATAAATCTCAGTTTTGAAAAATTGACCCTTATGACTGGTTTTGTGGTCCTGGGTCACATTTTTTGATTACACTCTTAAAAATAAAGGTTCTTTATTGGCATTGATGGTTCCATGAAGCATCCATGGAACTTTTCAAATGCAGAAAAGGTTCTTTAGATTTTTCAAATGTTCTTCAAAATGGTTATTTTAAGAACTATTCACTGAAAGGTTCTTTGGGGAACCAAAAATGTTTCTTCTATACGGCATCACTGCAAAACTTTTGGAACCCTTATTTTTAAGTGTAGAAATTATGAAAAGGTTTATTTCTGTGATTAACAAAACCTGAATTTTACGTTGCTAAACAAAATGCAATTTGGCAGATGTGCTGATAAAATGTTTGCTTAAGTTTATTTATAAAATGCAATCAAGAAAAAGTAGTAAGCGTGTAAATGAAAATATGTAAACATTTAGGGGCGCGTCGCGTCAAAACCAAATAGAAACTGTCAGAGATCAGTGATACACTGGTTGCGTCGCCTTACCAGTGTTACGTTCGGGATTGTTTGCATTAAAATGTAGCGACAGCTTTAAGGGCTATGCCTAAGCAGCCCACCTGTTCAGTGGTTGTCCCGGAAGAGATGCGAATAAGCTCAAGCAACGGCGCGAACGCAGATGTGAACTTTCAAATGGCGTTTGAGCCCACGCGTCATCTTAAATTAATCGTGAATTATCATTAAAGAACAAGATAGCGTGGGTGTGTGAATTTAGATCCTGATATTGTAAGTTAACCGTTAATTCTTAAGTTCTAAAAGAAACGTATTATGCACAATTTATGATTTTCACCTGTTTAAACAGTTTACCGGTCTTCTCCTCAGAGGCCTGCGGTTCATTCAGATTTTACTGCAAAGCCTTGCGGATGGAGAAAGAGACGAGGACAATCCCAATCTTATTCGCATCAATATCACCAAAGCCTATGACCAAGCCCTTAAGAGGTACCACGGCTGGATAGTGCAGAAGGTTTTCAAGGTGAGTGTTTTCTGTTGCTTTTGTGGGCAATATGTGCATGTCGATTTGTTTAGCATGTTATGAGGCCTGGAGAAGTCTTTTAGGAAATGATGTTGTTAATACATCGAGCCACTCTGTGAAAAGTCATTAGCTAGTGGTGTGCAATAAGGTATGGCTTTTTTTTTTTTTTTTAAAGACAGTGATTGCTTACCCGGCATTTTGTTTGGTTCTGCTGTAGGCTGCGTTATTTGCTGCACCATGCCGGTCAGATTTTCTAAAAGCTTTATCCAAGGATCAAGAAGTTGCAGAGGAGGATTGCTTAGCAAAAATTCATCAGTTCTTGATAAACTTCACTGCAACTGTAGATGCCATATATGAAATGTATTCTGCAATGAATGCTGAACTGGACTACTTAGTTTGAAACATCCTTCAAAAGGTCAGTTTCTGAAGCTGTCTTTAATGCTGCACAGTATGAGGGCCTTAGAACTGTGGGGTCACAGACTCATTGATGACTAAGAGCTTTTGTCCTTCTTGTATGACAGTAGTTGTTATGCTTGTATGAACGCAGCATTCATTTTCTAGTGTTTAGAGTTGATGAGGATGTGTTGTTTGTTTGAAGTGATGATGCTTTATCTCCATTGTTCAGCAAGTTTGTGTTACCTATATTCCTAAAATAATAAACTATACGCAGTGTTGGGGAAAGTTACTTTTAAAATGCATTGCGTTACTCGCTAAAAAAGTAACTAATTACATTAGTGAATTCAACTGACCACTCTTAAAGAAAAAAAATCGACTAACTTACAAGACTAGTCAAAGTAGTTGAAGCAACTGGCCATTGTTGTCACTTTCATTTGCAGCAAAGCAGGAAAAACGGATTTACAATCACTTATACTTCCTAACTGGACTGATTGATATCCCAGTTTAAAACTTTGCAAATCTTAAGTCAAACCATTGTGCTATTGCTTTAAATCTGTGTGTTATTTTGTAGCATCTTACCTGGGATTGTGATTAAAATGCAGTGGTTATTGGAGGTGCACCAGTAGAATGCCATAAATCTGAAACGGATGTTTTGTTGTTGTTTTTTTTGCTCCAAATGCATGATTTTCATAGTGTCTTGCTTAAAAAGAAAAAAAAAAAAAAAAAAAAAAACACATTGCATCAGCCATAAAAAAAAAAAAATCAAGATTGGTGCATCATACTGGTTAGTGCACCTACTGGTTAGTGGGTACAGATTAGGGGTGGGCGATATGGAAAAATAGCATATCATGATTTCTTTTCAGAAATATCACGATTTTATCATGATTCTTTGTCATGTTGGTTTTACTATTTTGCAAATTGTCTGAGTAGCAGAGCCAGACTAATTTCCCTATTTTAAAACAAAGACTTTCAAGTTAACAAAGTATAGAATAAAAAAAGAATAGCAGATATTTAGGCCAAAGTGAGTGGCCAGTGAAGATGTAAATCATTGTCATTATTTTATCTTCATTATTAAAAATAAAAACAAAGAACACAAATAGTGCTTTATTTTTCAGGTGTAGTACGTGTACTTAGCAGTAGCATTCAAGAAATTGAATTAACAAATATAACAAGTGAAACACTATATACTTATACACTGTATACATCAATTGTACATTGATTCTTATTAAAGCAATTGTAATAAATTCATCAGTCAAGAGCAGTGAGTGATTTTTCTCTTTGTGTTTTATTTTAATAACAATTAAAAGAATAGTTCACCCAAAAATAAAACTTCTGTCATATGTCTGTCATAGTGTTTTATTTTAATACCATCATTTACTCACTCTCAGCTTGTTTGAAACCTGAATGAGTTTCTTTTTTCTGTTGAACATTGTCTATTTTATAATTTCTATTATTAAATTTAATGGAGACCAGCTACTGTTTAGTTTAGCACAATTAGCACTATTTTGTGTTTAGCACAAGAAAGAAAGTAATACAGATTTGGGACAACATGTAAGTGAGTAAATAATGACAGAATTATAATTTTTGGGTGAACTATCGCTTTGATGACAAGTGGCAGCATGTCTAGTACTGCCCCTTTAAGCAAATCAAATATACAGGCAGGCATCCGTTTTTCTCTCAATCCTTTGCTTTCACTTTAGACATAAGCTTTTATAAACTGGTTTTATATGTAAACCTTGTTTGTTTTGATAATATTAGTGTAATCAGAGGCGATACATAACTTAGTTCAGTAATTAGGCGCTATTTGACAGGATTTTAATGCGCACGTGTTTCAGGTGTACACGCATTGGAAAAGCGCATGTCAGAACAGCACGTGAATGTAATGTTTAATGGCTTTAAAGCAAATAATGTACTTTTATGATTTGTGAATAGGTACAGTGTCCCATAAGTGTAACTCTACCGCTGAGTTAACACTGATGTGAATGTATGTGGCATTGTACAGTATAGAGAATAGGAACCTACCTGCGCATTCTGGGTAGTCGTCGCCATGTTTTAGGACACGCTAAGTAGCGTACAATGACAACAAATACAAATCACTAGAGGAAAAACATCTGTTGTTGCGTTAATATTTTTAAGAGCTGCTTGCATTTGCTTAGAATAAATGTACTAATATTTAAATCCCTTGCTTTCATTCGAGCGATCAGTCGTGCGGCCAGAACACGACACACAAACAGCATGATACACACTCACAGAAATCATATGGCCGCCTTCTGTTGTGCAGCACACAGGACCAAACAGATTTCTCTTTTGCAGTTTGTAATAACCTAGTGGAACTGAGATATCTGCCAGATAATATAAACACACTATAAATTGATCTCGGCCAGTTGATCATGTTAAGCGCCCCACTGCTTTGCACATTTTGTGTGTATCTCTTATCACTTCAGGCGTTTGTTCTATTCGACCATAAGTAAGTGCCCTGCGAAGTGGATATCACGTTATTCCAGCATGATTACAGTTCGAAAGGACCATTAATATTCCTCCAAATTGCATTAAAGCAGTGTTTTCCCTGCCATGTTCCGCTTGGCTCTGTATGAATGAATGGCGGAGACGCGGCTTTGTTTACTGCACAAATAATGAAGCACACGTGACGCTCGCGGTTATTTTCGGCCTCTGCGTCTCATTGTATGACGACATAAACGCATGAACTTCATCTCCAGAACTGCTGTGAGAGTCACTTCATGTAAATTTTACCGTTTCGTTTGAGAAAATAAGCATCATATCATAGTGTATACACACAAAAACTAACCGGCAACCTGTCAAAATAAAAGTAATGTTTAACATGTAACAGAAATGTATTAGTCTTGTATTACTTTTTTACAGTGCAATGTAGGTGTTTAAATATTCCTATTTCTGGCAAATTTAAATAAAACAATTAAATACAGGAATTATAATAATAACAGAAATAACAGGGAAAAAAACTCTATTTGTTTGGCAAATAAAGGGTTTAATTTTCATTTCATTAAAAATAAATAAATGTTTAATGCCTGTATTTGATTATTAGAAAAAATTAAAACACAAGAATTTCTGAAAAAAAAAAAAAAATAAAAAAAAAAACATTGTAGGGCCCTATTGTTCAAAATGTTGAAATTGAGATTTTTCGACTTTTTTTTTTTTACTGAAATAAATGTTTTTATTACACAGAGAGTAAAGTACCGGAAAAAAACGCACCGCACCATACTGTTGGTACCCCTCCCAAAACTAGAATCCTAGGGGAACACAGATTAAAGTGTGCGAGGCATGAATTTAAATTATTTATTTACAGAGGTATATGATTTCACTCTTCTCTAGTAAGTTTGGTCTGTGTGTGAAGACACTGCAAACAGCAGCGCAGTGCAAATCCATGAATGAATGTTCCCAAGTGAAGTACACTTAAACGGATTTCCCCTGCTCAGGGAGTAGGGAGCAATTAACACTATGTAGGGATCCTATCAATTGGAACACAGTTCATGCACGTATTGTAGCTCTCTTCAGCTCTCGAGCTGGTTATCCGGTTATGAGAAGGAGGCGGCAGAACTGCAGCTGATGATATAGCATGATACTACTATATTTCTTAAAAAGCAGATTGTGGAGGCATTTTTATTATCCACGATTAAAAATCGTCATATCGCACACCCCCTTTTACAGATATTTTTTGTTTAAGGCCAGTTTTGTCCTGTTATAGAGCAAAAAAAAACCCCAAAACAAAAAATAGACCAGCAAACAGTATTGGAATCAGCCTATATGCCTCCCTAATTTTTACTACATTTTTTTTTTATTTATTTATTTATTTTTTTTAAATCTATGTCATTATGCACCATCATGGCATAGTGGGCGGTAGATGGGTTGGTCAGTATGATCCAGACACTGTATAAATGAAAGGACAGTAAGCAGAACAAACTCCTAACAGGAGGAGACTCACTAATGGCCTATGAGACAGAGGATCATGAGACTCAGTACTGCTTTCCTGCCATCAACTCATCATGTATCAAGGGAAAACGCTCCAATCATGAATACAATATCATGTATGTGTTGTTTTCACTGCTGTCAGCATGGACTGTGTTTCTGAATCTACTGGTGATCGTCTCAATCTCTCACTTCAAGAAGCTTCACACTCCAACCAACCTGATCATTCTCTCTCTGGCTGTGGCCGACATGTTTATTGGACTTATTGTGATGCCCGTGGATGCCATAAATCTAATTGAGACGTGCTGGTACTTTGGAGACACTTTCTGTAGATTGTTTTTAATTATCATGGGACTGCTTATCTCTACATCTCTCAGTAATTTAGTCTTGATTGCTATTGATCGTTATGTTGCTGTGTGTCACCCTTTACTGTACCCCAAAAAAATAACAACAACTAAAACTCTAATGAGCATTTGTCTCTGTTGGTTTTGCTCCTCTGCTTACAATAGTGTTGGTCTGAGCTACGGATCTGTTGACATGTCACTAAGATCAGATGTGTGTTATGGTGAGTGTCCTTTTATTATGAGTTTTGCTTTGGGAGTTACTGATCTGATCATTTCTTTCTTGTTTCCTTGTACCCTGATTATAACTTTATATTTGAGGATATTTCATGTTGTACATCAGCAAGTGAAAGTTATAAATACTCTGATGAAGGGTGGTAAAAGTGAAATGGAAGGTTCAGTGAGGAGGAAATCTGAGAGCAAAGCTGCTCTGACATTAGGAATCATTGTGACTGTTTATCTGCTTTGCTGGATTCCATATTATATATTGTATTTAACAGAAACCAAAGTCACATCTGCCACATCAGATTTTCTAACATGGTGCTTGTATATAAATTCATGTTTAAATCCTCTTATCTATGCTTTATTTTACCCCTGGTTTAGAACATCGGTTAAATACATTTTAACTCTTCAAATATTTAAGCCAGCATCCTCTCTGATCAGTGTCTTGACTGATCATCATTCATGATTTTTTATTTATATATCATTTGTCAAACTCGCAAAGCATAAACCCATTGTATCTTGTGTCATAGACTGGATATTAAATATTTCTTTTCTCTGATGTGATAATGAGCCAAATGAGCTGCATGACTGGCCTGATGTTAAATTTCACTTCTGTCCTGATATGAATGCATTGGTAGCATGACAGAAATGCCATCTGAGAGAAACATTAAGGAGAAGCATAGCTACACTAAAATTAAAGTTGAAGACTATTAAATATTGAAATTGTGTTTGCATACTTTATTAAATAACTAGATTAAAGAAGTTTGTCATCGTTCCACTTGTAGTTTTCTTTAGATTAGATTATCTTTAGATCTTTTCTATACAACATATATGCAACACAACCGGTATGCTCACACTTTTCATGAGGCCCATATTTATTATAAGGGTATTCTTAAGGCATTACAATGAGTGTGTGTGTGTGTGTGTGTGTGTATATATATAATATAATATGATATAATCATATGGCACCCTAAAGATTGTGTGGTGGTGCAAGAAAATTGTTTATTGCTCTTAAATGTTTGATAATTTTACCTTTTACCATCATGATGTGGTAACCTAAGTTACAAAAGCACACATAATTCAGTGAAATGCTAAAAAATGCTTTTATTGTTAGATTTTTGAAAAATAAGTACTTGCTGCTATGAATAATTATGATTAACTTTACTGGTCAAGCTCAGTGTCTGATGTAGTTGGCCAGCTGATTACCTACAATATAAGTTAAATAAATAGAAATAGAATAAATAGAAGTTTCATCATTCAGGGTAATGTTTTTGTCATTTGGTGTAATGCAAATTCTGTTACACTACAGTGTCATCCATTACAGTAAATGACAGTAACACTGTTATAATAAAAAAAAAAGTAGCATTCTATTCATAGTACAGATAAATTAGGAACATTAAGCACTGATGAATGTGTTAAGGCAGGGGTGCTTGACCCTGGTCCTGGAGATCGACTTTCCTGCAGAGTTCAGCTCCAACCCTGACTAAACACCCCTGAACCAGCTAATTAGGATCTCAAGGAGCACTTGATAATTACAGACAGGTGTGTTTGATTAGGGTTGGAACTAAACTCTGCAGGAAAGTCTATCTTCAGGAACAGTGTTGGGCACCCCTGTGTTAAAGGATTAGTTTACTTAAAGAACAAAAATTTACAGATAATGTACTCACCCCCTCGTCATCCAAGATGTTCATGTCTGTCTATCTTTAGTTGTAAAGAAATTTAGTTTTTTGAGGGGAAAACATTTCAGGAATTTTCTCCACAAGTGGACTTCAACTGTGTCCATGAGTTTGAACTAGGGCTGCATGATTTGGGAAAATTTTCATATTGCGATTATTGAGGTCAATATTGCGATACGCGATTGCGATTATAATAAATGGTGTTGTGAGTCAACTTGATGGGTTTTTAAAGAAAATGCACACACAGATTAGTGATAACGCGGAAATGTGTATTTGTAACACTAGAAATGGTTTCAAAATAAATTATTTTTACCAAATGAAATAGCATTTGCATTAATGTAAACTTATTTTCTCAAAAGTATAGCTAAATTAAATAAAATAAAAACACACATTTTCACAAAAATAAGATATTTTAAAGATTTTGCCCAAACAAACGGACATTTATGAAGAATGTAACATATACTCTGTGTAAACTCTTTTGAAAACGAAACTGGATATGTTTTTGGTTGATCGGATCACAAGTGGACAATGGAGACACAGTCATTTACACCTGGCGTTTTAATCCATCTCTTCTGTCCACTTTCGACCACTTCTGACCACATTCCTGCATTTACATACATTATAAACTCAACTGACTGGCGTCTCTCCTGTATGATTTCATGTGATTCTCTTCAGACATTAAAACTGTACATGAATTATGTACAGTTAATAAATAAAAATAAATAAACAGTATAAATAAAAAGTCTAAACAAAAAATAGCTGTATTAAGTGCAAACAATAGTGCAGCCATAATCAAAGTAGGCTAGGCTACTCTCTCAATGTTCAAAGTGCAAATAGATACCAATTTTTTAAGCCTGATACAGAGCTATAGACAACTCCACAACCTATTATAGGATACATACAAATAACAACATATATATATATATATATATATATATATATATATATATATATATATATATATATATATATATATATATGTATGTATGTGTGTGTGTTATGTAGCCTAATTTGCGCGCACTGTGGAAACGCTCTCTAAAAGGGGGTATTGACATTGCTTTTGAAGGCGCGTGCGTGTTTTACTTTCGGTTTGAAAAGTGTATGTGGTCAAAAGTGGACAAGCTGAAAACGTTTTACACCCCTATTTACACCTGTACTTAGCATTGTCCACTTGTGATCAGATCGACGCATCAGAAAACGCATGTTAATACCAGGTGAAACAGGGCCTCTAATTCTTGCACAGTACTTCTCTCTGGTCAATGTCAGTAATCTCAAATCCAAAATATCGCCATATTTATTTATTTATTTATTTATTTTTTTTGGCTACCAGATCAGTGTTGATCTCCTCGGCATACATCCACGCTGCGCACACAAGTGAACACGCACGCACACGCGCACGCCACACGTGCACTGCCTATACTGAGAGACTGTTAGATTTTTTTTTTAATCTTTTTTGTTTGTTTGTGTTGTTAGCGGTACGGAAAATCAGCAAACTGTCTCAAAGTAGGTGTTCTCAAGTCCACTATTATTATATTTAATATAATCGCAACATTTTGCCGTCATATAATCGCACAGGCTGACATCGCGATTGCGATACGATTAATCGTGCAGCACTAGTTTGAACTTCCAAAATGTAGTTTAAATGCACCTTCAAAGGACTCTAAATGATCCCAGCTGAGGAATAAGGGTCTTATCTTATCTTAAACAAGTTAATATTTATACACATTTTAACCACAAATGCTTGTCTTGTCTGGCTCTGGGATGCGTACTCTGTGCGCTCAGTTAGGGTATGTCAAAAAACATCTCATTTTCTCTGCAAAGATGGTAAAATGCCCTTTACAAAAAAAGGTAAAACAGCGATAGAGTTGGGTATTGAAAAATTTATTCCGATTCCAGAATCAGATAGTTAAGGTCAGGAATCAGATACTTCTTGTGAAGGTTCTTTTTTTATTTATTATTTTTCCCCATCTGTGAGGACCCAACCTAGCGATCTGCCAAGACCTTGCTCGCTAATCTAAGCACATAGTGCTCCAAGGTATGGCTACACTTGCGATCAGAAGTCGAAAAAGCAAAGTAGCCCATAATATTTGTGATAAGCTAAACGTGTTGCAATAAATGTGTCACCACCATTATGACAAAGCATTTTAATTTAACATTGTTAAAGATCACAAACATGATTCAAATATCAACATGACTCTGTTCCTAAATTACAATGATCCATCTGTTTGATTCCTCAACATTTCTTCTGTGCAGCGTACGACGAGTGTGATTTTGAACATTCAAATCTGCGTTTGTGCTGCCACTGACCTAAAGAGAGCCACTGTCATGTAGTTCTTCAGAATCGTAAGAGAACCACGACTTCCATTTTAAAAAAAAAAACAAAAAAAAAAAAACCCAGTTTGTTCAGAATCATGCAGCTCTATTTTGCAAACAGCTCTTCAGTGAATCTTGTTTTCATGTAGCCTGTTGATTTTTGTTCATGGTATTCACCTGCAACTAAATGTTTAGCAAAAAAAGAAACCGAATAAATATGCTTGATATCATCTTTTATTCACATTGGAAATTGAAATTGGGAATCGAAAAGAATCAGAATCGGTAAGCGGAATCGGAATTGATATTCTAACAATACCCAACCCTAAACGGCAATGTAGGATGATTTTTAAGTAGGAGGATAACATGAGATGGGAGTTTTTTTGACATGCCCTAATTATCTTGAACTGGAGCGCACGGAGTACGCATGCACGTCGCAGAGCTAGTCTAGACAAGCACTTGTGGTTAAAAAGTGTATACAGTCATGTGAAAAAGTTAGGACAGCCTTTTGAATTCCATGGTTTTCCATATCAGGACATCATTAAAAATAACTGGTCCTTGGCTGGTCTTAAAATTTTGAAAATAAAACCTCAGATGAACAACAAAACATGACAAATTGCACTGTGTCATTATTTACTGAACAAAAATAAAGCCAAAATGGAAAAGCCATGTGTGACAAAGTTAGGACACCCTTACTGTTTACATTGGAATTAAGAGGGTAAATAACAGTCAGGCACTGCTAATCAAATACTTTTGATTAACTGATCATCAGTAAGTCCGAGCGGCTCTGTAAAAGCATATGCTTTGGCAGTTCGCTGAGACTTCAGGTGTGTGTTAACACTTAGGGCCACTTCCAAACAATTTGAAGTTTATTCACAAGTGGAAGACATTTAAAACAGACACCTCTCCTTCCAAGAGTGGACATCCCAGAAAATTCAGCCCAAGATCAGACCGTGTAAAGCTCAGAGAAATGGCAGACAACCCAAGAACTACACCTCAGACTCTACAGGCCTCAGTTAACATGTTAAATGAAGTTCATGACAATACCATTAGAAAAATATGGGACAAAAATGACTTGTTTGGAAGGCTTGGCAGAAGAAAGCCTCTTCTATCTAAAAAAAAAAAAAAAAACAAGTTACATCTGAACAAAACACAAATCTTCTAGAATAATGTCATCTGAGCAGACGAGACCGAAGTGGAGATGTTTGGCCATAAATCACAGCGCCAAGTTTGGTAAAAACCTAAAGAGCATATCAGCACAAACACCTCAGACCAAAAGACAAGCATGGTGGAGGAGGGCTGATAATTTTGGGCTTGTTTTGTAGCCACAGGACCTGGGCACCTCACAGTCATTGAGTTGGCCATGAACTCCTCTGGATATCAAAGTACTCTAGAGTCAAATATGAGGCCATCTGTCCGACATCTAAAGTTGGGCCAAAATTGGGTCATGCAACAGGACAATGATTCCAAGCACACCAGCAAATCTACAACAGAATGGCTGAAAAGAAAAGAATCAAGGTGTTGCAATAGACCAGTCCAAGTCCAGAGTGCATCCTGACTCAAAGGCTGTGGTGAGAGCTGTGCATAAGCAAATGCCCACAAACCTCAATAAACTGGAGCAACGTTGAAAAGAAGAGTGGTCCAAATCCCTCCAGAATGATGTGAGAGACTGATGAAGTCACACAGAAAATGAATGCTTCAAGTTATTGCTGCTAAAAGTGGATCTACAGGCAGTTGACTCATAGGGTGTCCTAACTTTGTCACACATGGTCTTTCCCTCTTGGCTGTATTTTTCTTAAATAAATAATGACACTGTGCAATATGTCATGTGATGTTTATCTGAGGATTTATTTTCCAAATTTTAAGACATGCCAAGAACCAGATAATTTTTTATTATGTCCTGATACAGAAAACCATGAAATTCAATAGGGTGTCCTAACTTTTACACAAGACTGTAAATATGAATTTAAGAAAATGGCTGCTAGATATGGGTTTATTTTTTCAATGGCTGGAATCATTTAGAGCCCTTTGAAGCTGCATTTAAACTGCATTTTGGAATTTCAAACTCGCAGGCACCATAGAAGTCCACTATATGAAGAACATTTTTAAGGTTTTGCTCAAAAAACATGATTTCTGCTCTCTGGCCTTCGGATGAAGATTTTCTGCTGATCCCAGAACCGTGCTTCATTCAAAGATATGCATGACAATCGCAAATTTCGATTAATTTCGATTAATTGAGATTGCGATTTCATTTCGATTTATCGCGCAGCCCTAGGTTAAAGTGAAAACCCCTCATCCACCCAGAATGCCATTTTGACCAAGGTCAAACAAAAAGAAACAACATAAATAAAACACGTTCTTCTGAGCAGAGAATCATCATATTAATTACAAAAAAATTGATTGCGTTTCAAAGTTAAAAGGGTAGTTCACCCAAAAATGAAAATTACCCCATGATTTACTCACCCTCAAGCTAATACAACTAGAGTTATAGTAAGAATGGGTGTGATTATATATTTTTTTTCAATAGTCGATTATGCGAATTGATGCAAGATTTTTTATTTATTTATTTATTTTTTAAGAAAAATAACCATATTTCCAACACCCTAAATGGTTATCTCTTGCTTCCACTAACTGTTGTGCACGGGTTCACAATAGAACGCTGTTCCGTCAGATGCCGTACTGTGTGATGTAGGTGTAGTGTAAGCTCCAGTGAGAAGTGAGGAACACGGTAGCACAGAGGAGAGAGCAAAACGACAAAACAAATCGCCAGGCACGAAGTAGAAGTACAAAATGAGGATATGTAATGAAAACTGTCTAAAGATTTTGACATAAGCCAAAAGGAAACTCTGCTTCCTTTGCTCCCATAATCAAAACTGGGTTCTTGTGAGACTAGCATGTTGTCACTGGAGAATACACTGTCATATGTCCTAGGTCCAGATTCTCTCATGAATGCATGTATGACAGTTAGCGGAAGTTAGAGATTACTGTTTATAAAGCTTTAATATGGATATTTTTCAAACTGTGATTTGCTTCAGGAGGCCATTATTCATCCCCCGGATCTGTGAGGGACAATTTTTACACTGCAAAAAAAAGCTTATCTTACTTGGTATTTTTGTCTTGTTTCTAGTCAAAATATCAAAAAATTCTTGAAGTAAGATGCATTTACTCGATAAGCAAAATCACACAAGATCTGTATGTATTGTAGGCAAACTACCCCCCCCCCCCATAGTGACCAGAAACAAGATAAAAATACTAAGAAAGAGGAGCCTTTTATTGCAGTGTATTAATCCATTTTATTGGACTTCTTTTAGACTGTTGAAAAATCACACCCATTCACCGCCATTATAAAGCTTGGAACTTTCAAAATATAACTCAACTGAAAGAAGAATGTTTCATACACCTAAGGTAGCTTGAGGGTGAACTCACGTATTTTTTGGGTGAACTATCTCTTTAACGTTAATCAGTGAAATCTGTAGTCTGTCTATTGCATCATAGTGGACGGTAGATGGGTTGGTCAGACACTGTATAAATGAAAGGACAGTAAGGAGAGCAGAACAAACAGGAGGAGACTCACTCATGGCCTATGAGACAGAGGATCATGAGACTCAATACTGCTTTCCTGCCATCAACTCATCGTGTTGACTCAAACGCTCCAGACATGAATACAATATCATGTATGTGTTATTAATATTGTTGTCAGCATGGACTGTGTTTCTGAATCTGCTGGTGATCATCTCCATCTCTCACTTCAAGAAGCTTCACACTCCAACTAACCTGATCATTCTCTCTTTGGCTGTGGCCGACATGTTTATTGGACTTATTGTAATGCCTGTGGATGCTATTAAACTGATTGAGACATGTTGGTACTTTGGACACACTTTCTGTAGATGGTTTTTAATTATCATGGGACTGCTCGTCTCCGCATCTCTCAGCAATTTAGTTTTAATTGCTGTTGATCGTTATGTTGCTGTGTGTCTCCCTTTAATGTACCCAAAGAAAATAACAACAACAAACTTTGATTAGCCTTTGTCTCTGTTGGTTTTGCTCCTTAGCTTACAATACTGCTGGTCTGAGCTTTGGATCTGTTGACATGCCACACAGGTCAGATGTGTGTTATGGAGAGTGTCCCCTTATACTAAATTTTGCTTTGGGAGTTGCTGATTTGATCCTTTCTTTCTTGTTTCCTTGTACCCTGATTATAACTTTATACTTGAGGATATTTTATGTTGTACATCAGCAAGTGAAAGTCATAAACTCTCTCATCAAGGATGGAAAATCTGAAATGAAAGGTTCAGTGAGGAAAAAATCAGAGAGCAAAGCTGCTCTGACATTAAGAATCATTGTGACAGTTTATCTGCTTTGCTGGATTCCATATTATATATTGTATCTAACAAAAGTCACGTCTCATCTGCCACATTAGATTTTCTAACATGGTGCTTGTATTTAAATTCATGTCTAAATCCTCTTATCTATGCTTTATTTTACCCCTGGTTTAGAACATTGGTTAAATACATTTTAACTCTTCAAATATTTAACCCAGCATCCTCTCTGGTGAATGTTCTGACTGATCATCACTCATGATTTAAGCATGATTTATATCTCAATTGTCAGACTGGCAAAGCATAAACCCATTTTATCTTATGTCATAGACTATTTCTTTCCTCTGATGTGATTATGAACCAACTGACCAAACATTAAAGAGAGGCATTACTGCACTAAAATTTAAGCTAGAAAACTACTACATACTGAAAATGCTTGTATAGCATTTTAAATAACGAGATTGATTAATGACGTTTGTCATCATTCCACTCATAGTTTTATCTTTAGATTTTCTCTTGTATACGACATCTATGCAGCACAGCAGGTACTCTATGGGAACACTTTTCATGAAGCCTAGATTTATTATATAAATTAATAGAAATTAATAGAAATTTATATAAATTGAGATACTGGTACTTCTGATTGGGCTGAGGCTGGTATTTTAGCTAGTTTGAAGAGAAAAGGATTTGATAGACATATAATATGTGCCAAGAGCATTTACTCAGTATCATTATCTCATTTTTGACCAAGATGGCTTTGCATCTGAGCTCTTCATATACACACCGCACTTGTGTAGGGCTGGGCGATATGGGCAAAAAAAAAGTTGTAGAAACCAGATCATTAATTTTCTTTAACAAAATAAATATCTAAATAGAAAAAATAATTTCTGCGTGTTCTAATGAGTTAAATTCTTTCAAATCAAGAAACAGGGTTTGGGTTGTCTGATGATGATGATGATGATGATGATGATGATAATAATAATAATAATAATAATAATAATAATAATAATAATATCACTTTTTTTTGTCTCTTAGAAATGCACTTAGAAATAGCTTGAGGGTGCAGAGGTATTTTTTTTTTATTTTTTTTATCAATCAGTAACATCTGTAAAAATAGTAGCAACCTCTATGGTTAAATTTATTCTGACCTTTTTTTTTTTTTGGTCTCCCATAGTAGCAAGCATACATTTTAAATCATGATAAACAGTTAAAACCACACATAATGGTACCTCAATACCATGGTAAAAATATAACTACATGGTTTTATAAGTAGCCTATTTGTATGAAAAACGGTAGTCTAAAAACATTCACTATAAATGCACACATGCTCTGACTGCCTCGTTGCACACAGCTTTAAACTAGTTTGAATCACAGAGTCATTTGTGTTCATCGCTGAATTCAAGTGTTTCACACTGGATCTCACAGCGCTGTTTGGTACTCGCGTAACAGAGCCGTGCACATATTGCGTCTTTTGCTTGCTTAAGTTCATTATTTCAAATGTAGGCGGGCGGCAGCTACGCTCATTACGGAAGCAACGCGCTCGTTTTTTTCCAGGCACGTCCTTCCCGCATCTAGATAACAAATGCATCTTGTCTAGTGAACTTGCGCAGCTCGCCAGTTTAAACTTTAGTCCGAGCAGTTAAATGGTCCGTGTGGTGCGATTCGAATGAGTTGCGCTGTTTCGTTCCGCTTTTGGAACATACAAATTATATCGAACATTTATCAAACTCTTCATATCGTTTTATTGAGGAAAATTATCGTTATCAAATTATCGCCCAGCCCTACACTTGTGGTTATAGCTTTTAAGTAGTAATACAGCATGAATGATTTATAACACAATAAACTTATTGCATCTGCTTAAGTTACAATGGATTGTGTTTGTTGGGACCCACTTTATATGAAGTGCCCTTAACTACTACATACTTGCAGTTAAATGAATTGTTTGATACAACTTATTTTGTACATTCATGGTTCAAAATGAGACGTCACCATTTTGGTGTCTGCATCAAATTAAATTGAGTCATTTTTAATGCATCATAACTTGGTAAATGCTCTAAAGTGTCTGCTTTCATTTTTCAAATAACTTTTGTGAAAATGAAATCTCAAAATATGGAGGAAATAACGCTCCAAAGTGTAGATTTGTCTTTTAGTGTAATGCTTTGGACTTTTTTTCTTTTTCTTTTCTTTTTTTTTTTTTGGATTTCACCATTACACCCTTAAATAAACAAATGAAATGCCAAAATACCAAAAAATATACTTTTTTTTTGGTATTTTTTTTAAATAAGTGTTGGGCAGTGTAAATAAACTGTCTTTTTTTTTTTCTTTTACTATTTAAATGAGCAGGGGACTTTTGTCCAGAAAATGCAGTTTATCAGAGATCATTCAGTGTAACAGGAACAAAATTCCATTCATATAAATCATAATCATATATTTTATTAAAAAAGTGATAGTCTGTGACATCATCAAATGCCACCCTGAAAATTGCATGGTGCTGCAAGAAAACATTACTCCTAAATATTTGATAATTTCACCTTTTCATTGTGTGGTGATTTGATCATTATACAGGTGAGGTGGTGTTCCTGCTTTGTAGGGATGCACCAATACCACTTTTTCCAGTACTCAGTATAATCAAATAATGCAGAAACACTCGTGAAGCAAGCAAAACATAAGTACAGTACTGCCTAGCGCATTTCACACAGGCTGCTATAGTTTCACTTTTGCCGGACAGTCGTGTATTAGGTTGAAAATAAATGTTTATTGTGAATGCCCCTTTATTTTTTATATATTTACGAATTTGTTTTAATCCAAAAGATGCATGTGCTAAATATGCGAACATCAATAAAGATCACGCAACAGAGATGCGCGCTCTCTCTTTCTCTTTCTCGTGCTCTCTCTCTCTCTCTCTCTCTCTCTCTCTCCCTCTCTCTCTCTCTCTCTCTCTCTCTCTCTCTCTCTCTCTCTCTCTCTCTCTCTCTCTCTCTCTCTCTCTACCGTTAAATTACTTGTGCATTGCTTTACTTCCTTGTTTTTGACAAATCTCACCAAACTACTAACTTTCCAGTGATGTCAAGGTGGGATATTAACTCGACAAGCCTGCACATCTTTGCCGCCGGGCGTTCAATCCAATCAGCTGACGCGCACCAGCTATACAAGCTTAATACTAAATGTTTAACATTATATTACTTGCATACATATACTTCGTAGACATCCTTAATCTCTAATGACTCCATTCAGTCTGTTGTTTTGTTGTCGGTGTTTCTTTGCCTGAATACCCACTTGTCACATGATGTGGTATCGGCGTTTGTACCATTTTAACAAGTACCAGTACAGGAGCTCAGTATCTGGCCCGATACCAATGTCGGTATCGGTGCATCCCTACAGGCTTTTCGGCCTGTCGCACCACCGGCGGTGCCATTAGGTTAGCTGCAGGGTCATCAGCTGGAGGCTGCCGATTACTAGGGGTGGGGGGAAAAAAATCGATTCACATTCACATATACGCTCAATTCACATTCACATATACGCTCAATTCTATGGCAAATTCTATGGCAAATTCTATCAGCTTGTGCGGCACTGAGCCATATGTGTTGGCAAGATCCAGCCACACCACATGCAGGTCGCTCTTCTCTCTCTTTGCGTGCTGAATTTGATCCCAAAACACAGAAGGTTGCTCTGCATCCAGAAAAACCAGGGATTCCGGCCTTCTGGCAGCTTGTCAGTGTATCCATTCCTCATGATAAAGTTGCTCATTCTCCTTGCCAGATTAGAGAAGAAAATCTTTCCCTTCACATTTAACAATGCAATTTTTGAACTGGTTGATTGTATGGGAGTTCTGCTCTTTGGGAATGAACACACCAACAGCTTCTTGCCACTCTGCTAGGACTCTTTCTTCCAAGCTGTTTTCATGAGCTTCCATAGTACTTTAGCCACATGGGACAGTTCTTATACAACTTATAAGGAAGCCCATTAGGCCCGGCGGCTGACGCTGACCTTGCCGTCTTGATAACCTCCTTCACCTCTCGTAGGTTAGGTGGGGATGTATCAAATGGCACTGTCGATAGGGCTGACTGAGGTACATACCCTGGGGAGCCGAGCGGTGTAGCTCGTCTGCCGTCACTGTACTGGCTCTGGATGTATTCCTCTAGCTCCTCCTTACTGATATCCAACCTCCTGCTCCTCTTCTCTTCTAGCAACTCTCTGGCAAACCTATAGGGTATCTCTGAGGAAGCTGGTTCTTTCCTTCTCTCTTTTCTTACTACTCCTCCTCCTCCTCCTCCTCCTCCTCCTCCTCCTCCTCCTGATCATTTCCACTCGTGGCAGCTTAGCAAAGCTTGGAGTTCATCTCACAGCTCCTTTAGGCCAACTTTCTCCTCGGGTGTCACTTTCCTCCTGTTCCTGTGGAGCTGGCAATGGGCTCTGACTAGCTGCTCAATCTCCCCTTCTCTCTTTCCTTTCCCTGGGGCTGTGGGCCTTTTTCCTACTGACCTCGCCAAACCTCCCCTTACATTCTTCAAAGATGATCTCCTCAAGGTTGTTAAGCTTATTCTTGACACTGCCTCACAACACAGCTCTAAAGATTGACTCGGGTCAGAGTCAAGATTTTGCCAAGCAACCCACTCATTTACCTTTGGCCACTGGATCTCGTTACGCCGACCTGGTTGCTTCACCAATGGCTTTGTGGGATGTACTTCTGGCAGATTGATAACCTTGTTTTTGATTTTTGCTGGGTGTTTTCATCATGGGGTTTCCTTCAACTTCTTCAGATGTCTCAGTGCCACTGGGTCCTGCAGCACTATGGTTGCAATCCCGGCTTTGGGTCCCTCTTGTCTGAACTGCTTGAGCAGCGCAAGGTCGCTGGTCTGTCTGCCTTCTACACTTCATCTTCCATTGATAGATATGTAGGCCCCTGTGTGTATGTGGGGTGTATGTGGGTGTGTGTGGCATATAAGGGATGTCTGCCTGCCACCCCCTGCAGCTGCCTTTAGGTGTTGGCTTTCTCAGAAGCCACAGCCAGTAGCTCGCTTTCTCTGCCTCTTCTCCCAGCTCCTTTATGGCTTTCCGCAGGTTTGACCTTGCCGCTCCTGCATCATGGAGCAGTTAGACTGTTGAGCTGCCCACAATACCCCAGCACCTGACCTCCCCTGGGTAGACCCTGGCTCTCCAGCTGAAGTAGAAGTTTTGCTATTCAGGGTAATGTTTCTGTCATTTTAGTCTAATGCAAATTCTCTGTTACACCCCAGCGTCATAATTACACTGAATGACAGCAACACTTTAAAAATAACAATTTTAGCATCTTATTTAAGATAAATTAGGAATATTTAGCACTGACAAATTTGTTAAATTTGATGCATATTAATATTTTAATGCATTTTTGTATTGTTTAGTTTGTGTTATTGATTAATTTTAGATGCCCATGATTGGATATTCAAGTTACTAGGCACTGTAAAAAGAAAAATAAAATAAAAAAATAAAAAAAACTGTCAAAAACCCAAAAAATTAAATGCAGACTCTGTAGCTTGGGCAGCCCTCTTAAAGCCTCTTCACACCAAGAAGAGTAACTACAATATTACTGTTTTTGCTGTATTTTGTATCAAATAAATGCTGACTTGGTGAGGAGAAGAGACTTCTTTTGAAAACATTAGCCAGTTGTTCACATTTTGTTGTGTAAACGTAAATGCTATATTCAGTTTTATATAAACCAGCATATTAATTGGATGAACAAAATATTCAAGTTGAAAATTTTACTTGTGTGTTATTCTTTGGGAACAAAATGATGTGACAATGGTCAATGGAAGCCAAAATCATCAACCCACTGAGGGCTGGATTCAAAAGCACACTGTAAATCCAAGTAAAAATTGTAATGACAGGATGATCCTGCTTGCATGAATTTCATCAAAGCAACCCGTGTTGCAAGTAGTGTGTATACCCCCCACATCCCTGTATGAACTCTGTAATGTCTGGGCATGCTCCTAATGAGATGGTGGATGGTCCCCTCGGGGATCTCCTACCAAACCTGGAACAGGGCATCAATGAGCTCCTGGACAGTCTGTGGTGCTACTTGGTAGCTTCAAATGCTTCGATACATAGCGTCCTCTCGGAGTAAATCATGGGCTAATTTTCATTTTTGGGCGAACTATCCCTTTGAAGTTAATAAAAGAAATCTGTTGCATCATAGTGGGCGGTAGATGGGTTGGCCAGTGTGATCCAGACACTGTATAAATGAGAGGATGGCAAGGAGAGCAGAACAAATTAACAGGAGGAGACTCACTCATGGCCAATAAGACGGAGGATCCTGAAGCTCAGTACTGCTTTCCTGCTATCAACTCATCATGTATTAAGGGAAAACGCTCCAGGCATGAATACAATATAATGTATGTGTTTTTTTCTTTGCTGTCAGCATGGACTGTGTTTCTGAACCTGCTGGTGATCACCTCCATCTCTCACTTCAAGAAGCTTCACACTCCAACTAACCTGATCATTCTCTCTCTGGCTGTGGCTGACTTGCTTATTGGACTTATTGTGATACCTGTGGATGCTGTGAAACTGATTGAGACGTGCTGGAACTTTGGAGACACTGTCTGTAGATTGTTTTTAATCATAATGGGACTCCTCCTCTCAACATCTCTCAGCAATTTAATTTTAATTGCTGTTGATCGTTATGTTGCTGTGTGTCACCCTTTACTGTACCCCAAGAAAATAACAACAACTATAACTTTAAAGAGCATTTGTCTCTGTTGGTTTTGCTCCTCAGCTTACAATATTGTTACTCTGAGTTACGGATCTGGTGACATGTCACACAGATCAGATGTGTGTTATGGAGAGTGCCCCCTTATACTAAATTTTGCTTTGGGAGTTACTGATCTGTTCATTTCTTTCTTGTTTCCTTGTACCTTGATTGTAACTTTATACTTGAGGATATTTTATGTTGTACATCAGCAAGTGAAAGTTATAAACTCTCTGATGAAGGGTGACAAATGTGAAATGAAAGGTTCAGTGAGGAGAAAATCTGAGAGCAAAGCTGCTCTGACATTAGGAATAATTGTGACCGTTTATCTGCTTTGCAGGATTCCATATTATATATTGTGTCTAACAGAAAACAGTGCCTCATCTGCTGCATCAGATTTTCTGACATGGTGCTTATATATAAATTCATGTCTAAATCCTATTATCTATGCTCTATTTTACCCCTGGTTTAGAACATCAATTAAACACATATTAACTCTTCAAATATTTAAGCCAGCGTCCTCTCTGGTCAATGTTCTGACTGATCATCACTCATGATTTAAGCATGATTTATATCTCAATTGTCAGACTGGCAAAGCATAAACCCACTGTATCGTATGTCATAGACTGGCAGAATTTGCCTTTCCTCTGATGTGATAATGAGCCAAATGAGCTGCATGACAGAAATGCCATCTGTGAGAAACATAAAAGAGAAGCTTAGCTACATTAAAATTTAAGCTTGAAAACTATTAAATAGTGAAATTGTATTTGTATACGGTTTTAAATAACTAGATTAACTAATGAAGTTTATTATTCCACTCGGTTTCATTTTTGGATTTTTCTCTACTATATACGACATCTATGCAACACAGCCAGTATGGTAACACTTTTTTATAAAGCCTGTATTTTTTTATAATAGTATGTTCATTATAAGGGTATTCTTGAGGCATTGTAATGGATGCCTAATGTATTTTATATATAATATGATCTATCATCTCATGAACAAGTTTTAATACATTATAATACTTATTTGTGGTTATAGCTTTTAAGAGTATGATGATTTATAACAGTGAACACATTAAACTGTGGCAGTGAAATTGTATCCGCTGAAGTTACAATGGATTACATTTTCTGTAGTTATAATGTATTTTAAGTATCATATCTTGCCATTGTTTAAGATTTGCACAATAATGTAGTACATCTTATTAGTATTTTTATTGTGAAATGACTGCCGTCTTGTAAACCCCCCGAAAGGCTTTATAATGTGGTCACATTATTTAGAAGTGGTCTTTGTTTGCTTTAAGTAGCATAAAAAGCCATAAGATCAGATATCAGAGATCATGAATGTGTAATATGATGCATTTGCTTTGAAACTGTATCAGTTTTTGATGGTACCCTTTAGACAGCTGTTAAAAAAAAAAGTAACTTTGCAAGTGCATGTCAACTACCAGTTATTAGAGTATTAAATCTGCTTTATTTTGAAGTGGATTTAACATGTTCATTGTGTGCTATAAGTAATCATACTCTTAAGTTATAACCACAAATTAACTATTATAATGTATTAAAGCTGGGCGATATAGCTAAAAAAAATCACAATATAATGTTTCAGATCATTTGGTATTGATGATTGTTTACAAAAAATGTGTAACCTTCAAACAAAGAGCAGTAGAAAAAATGTTTTTTTTTTTTGTTTGTTTGTTTGTTTTTTTAAATTTACCTGGTTTATTAAGACAAACAACAAATAAGTGTTTTAAGTCAAGCACAAAATAAAATTGGAACAAATATTGCCCTTATATTTTATATATAGATTAAATAAGTTAAGGAATTTTTTGGCTTGTCTCCTGAGGCCAAAAGAGGGCGAGATGAGCAAAATAATGCACCGGATTAAATAATAAAACGCATTGAAATAATAACTGTCTATAAAAAAAAAAGTGCATGTATAAATTTAAATACAGTTTTGTAAATTGTGTAAACAATTATGAACAAAACAGCATTGTGTATTTATTAATACAAAGAGACAGCTTTATCGCCCACCCCTATAATGTGTTATAATTATGATGATGATGATGAGGATGATACAGGTGTTTATTTAAATTTTTTTTATTAATTGCATTATGCATTTATTATAATGCCTTAAGAATTCTCTTATAATGTGTTATAAATATGGGTTTTATAAAAAGTGTTTCTTTGGGACCCAATTTAAGCACCCTTAACTACTAACTACCTACTTTAAGTTCCCTTAACTTATACTGTTGTAGTGCCTTCAGTGCAAGAAAGGTGCATTACATTACATTATTACATACTTGCATTTATTCATTTGACACAATGCACTTACTGTGTACATACATGAACTGTTTTTGTGCTATCAGTTTTTGATGGTACCCTTTAGACAGCTATTAAAAAAAGTAACTTTGCAAGTGCATGTCAACTACCAGTTATTAGAGTATTAAATCTGCTAATACTTTATTTTGAAATGGATTTAACATGGTGTTCATTGTGTGCTATAAGAAATCATACTCCTAAAAGTTATAGCCACAAAGTATTAAATGTATTAGGGCTGGGCAATATAGCTAAAAAAAAAAAAAATTATCACAATATAATGTTTTATATCATTTGGTATTGTTAATTGTTTAAAAAAAATTAGGCAAGTGCAGCTCTTTTCTATTTCAATGGGAAAACCTAAATTCTCCAAAACCGTTCACCAAGTTTAGGATTAAATCTCATATTTGAAATCTGACAACAAACTGCCTCATAAATATCGTTCCTTATGGTCCAATAGTGTTAAAAAAACTAATTTTTCAGGTGAGATCAGCCAGTGTGCATACGCAGTACTAAGCGCATGTCTCAGAACGCTGACTTTTTCGATAGCAACCCTGACTTCTAACGGCAGCTGCAGTGATGCGCTGACTTTACTTATCAACGATTGGCTCTTTCAGTAAAAAGGCGGTGCTTCGCAGCCATAATGAGCATTGCATCTTTCCCCATTGAAGTGTGTATATATAAGTATATATAACTGCAGACTGAGATCTCCAAATGGGGGCAGGAACTCCAAAAGAGGGCAGAACCTCCAAAATGGAGCGGGGTCTCATCGCGCAAAGACTTTCACCATTGTCTCTGGCTTCAGCCAATTGTTATTGACTTATGTTTCAAAATAAAACTTTATAAGTTAAACAGTGTTTCTGTTTGTTTTGAAATAAATATTTGAAGTGCTACATGCATAAATATGAAGAGCAGAGCCCAAAGCTCATGGCCAGTGGTGTTCGGAGTTAAAACTGCTTAATGATATAAACGGGAATCCCCCACGAGCCGTCACAGCACAGCGCAGGGGAAAAGTTTTACTCTATCACTTTGTTTTAAGAAATGGGGGCAACCCAGGACTTGAAATTCACAGGGTAGGAGGGTGTAGTGATGCTGAGTGTAACTAAAAAGGCCCCATTGTCCGGTGAGGTCCGGTTGGGGAGTTACGGAACGGCCTGGCGATCTTATATCGCATAATTTTATTGACTGTTTATCCGCCGCGCTATTCAGTGCCAATCCCACTGTGCAGTCAGTTTCACTGGTTAAGGTTAGGGTCAGGTGTGGGGTAGGTTTAGGGGTTAGCATTTGTGTAGCATTGTGTAGGAAATCAACACTGTGATTGACACAACCAATTAAACCTTTATAATCAGCTGTGGGGCGGAGTTTGCGCTGAAGTGGATTGGGGGAAAAAATTGCACATGCGTGTTGTGCCTGTCTGTCAATGGGAGGAAGCCACACCCTGTTTTGGAGTTCCTGTTTTTGGAGTACTCGGCGTGCAAGTAATGAATTGAGTTTTGTTTCGTTTCTTCTTCTTGGTTTTAAATAGCTTGGACGTGTCAATTGGCATATTAATCTGCGAATCACATGCCGAACGGTGGGGTCTGGATCTGGTCCGTACATATCGCGTATCAACTGCTATCCGTTCAAGCCCTAATAGGCTATATGTGACAGATCAGAGTAATCTTTTAATTACTAATTTAACATGAAGTCAAATTGCTACTCCATATTAATCGCATACAACGAAAGTAAAGAATAATTAAAACAATTAATTACCCACAATAAATAACAGAGAGCATCATATCTAGACAAATGTTCCCCAGGACGTTCTATTGGCCCGGTAGTGGGTTGCGACCCGGTGGATGGGGACCTCTGGACTAAATGACTCACTCATTAAAACAGTCTTTTGCCACCACTTACTGGTGGCTTGGTTTCATATTTAAAAGTATCATTGCATTTTTTTTTTTTTTTTGCAACATTCCTTATTTGTGTTTAAAAAATATTTAAAACATTAATTTTATAAAATTATTTATGCATTTGAAATTGTGCAGTGTAAATGCCCTTACGCTCATCACGCCCTTATGATTATTCTTATCCTTACAGTACTTTACTATTTTATCAACAAGGTTGTCTAACCTTGTTTTACCCTCTGACTCTGCTTGTTTTTGCAAGTCCAATTTTTACTTGTATACATGACCCATGTCAAAAGATCTGTCAGTAATTAAATAGCCGCTATAATAGCTTGAAGAGAAAAAACAGCAGGCACAAATGCTCACTAAAGTTTTAGTTGTGGTTATTTTGTAGAAGTACAGTAAAAGGTGACACAGCAACATAACAATCAGTAACAATTAAAAAGAAATGACTGAGTTCAGAAACAGTTCATACTGACAAAAAAATAAATAAAAATCAAGTACATGATGTTGTATTTGTGTAGCGTTTTTCTCTTGATACATGATTTGATGGCAGAAAAGCAGTATTGAGTCTCATGATCCTCTGTCTCATAGGCCATGAGTGAGTTTCCTTTTGTTAGGAGTTTGTTTTGCTCTCTTTACTGTCCTTTCATTTATACAGTGTCTGGATCAGACTAACCCACTCTGAGGCATAATGATATAATTACGTAAAGTTTTAACTCTCTGAAGTGTGGTGTAAGCCATTGTAATCACTTACTTTTTGTCATTGAGTTTTTGTTTTATAATAACACACATTCAACATGACTGATGAAAGTGAAGCACAAAGTATGTAATATCTGCCTTTATCATGCCTTTATTATCCCAGACTGAATATTTGATTTGTGATTCTTTCTATTAAATAAGGTAACAGAGAAAATGTAACATTTTCACTTAATTTTACCTAGTGTAAAAAGAAGTTTGCTTAGTAATTACAATTGATGCTCTGTAAAAATATTGACCAGAGAGGATGCTGGCTGAAATATTTTCAGAGTTAAGATGTGTTTAACTGTCTTTTTAAACCAGGGGTAAAATAAAGCATAGACCAGAGGATTCATACCGGAGTTAATATACACGGCCCATGACAAAAATTGTATGATTGTGGAAGAGACTGCTGATATAGAACAGATATAATATGGAATCCAGCAAAGCAGATAAACTGTCACGATGATTCCTAATGTCAGAGCAGCTTTGCTCTCAGATTTCCTCCTCCTCGAACCTTCCATTACACATTTTCCACCCTTCATTAGTGAGTTTATAACTCTCACTTGTTGATGTACAACATAGAAAATCCTCATATATAAAGTTATGATTAGGGTACAAGGAGACACAAAGGTCAAAATCAGATCAGTGACTCTCCAGGCAAAACTAATTATAATGGCACACTCACCCTGACACACACCTGTTCTCTGTAAGGTGTTAAAATATCCACTATTTATTACAAAGCAAGTGGAATAAGCTGAAGAGCAAAACCAGCAGAGACAGATGGTCATTAATGTTTTAGTTGCTGTTATCTTTTGTGGGTACAGTAAAGGGTGACACACAGCCACATAACGATCAATAGCAATTAAAACTAAATTACCAAGAGATCCTGAGATGAGCACTATAACAAATATCGAATAGAGTCCACAGGAAGTGTCTCCAAAGTACCAGCACATCTCAATCAGTTTGGTGGCCTCTACGAGTATGACGAATCCAATAAGCATGTCAGCTACAGCCAGAGAGAGGATGAGCAGGTTGGTTGGAGTGTGAAGCTTCTTGAAGTGAGAGATGGAGATGATGACCAGCAGATTCAGAAACACAGTCCAAGCTGACAGCAATGAAAAAAACACATACATGATATTGTATTCATGTCTGGAGCGTTTTCCCTTGATACATGATGAGTTGATGGCAGGAAAGCAGTACTGAGTCTCATGATCCTCTGTCTCATAAGCCATTAGTGAGTCTCCTCCTGTTAGGAGTTTGTTCTGCTCTCCTTATGGTCCTTTCATATATACAGTGTCTGGATCAGACTGAACAACCCATCTACCGCCCACTCTGATGCAACTAACAGATTACAGATTTCTTTGTTTAACATTCTTCAAAATGTTATCAATTTCTTTAAACAATATTAGGATGCTCTGACACTATTCAAAAGTGCATGTTGTTGGTTTAGATGCAGTGATACATTTATTTAACTCTGTTGTTTATGCAGTTGTTCTCGGGTTGCAATAATTAAGGCTGAATCCTAAGATGCTGTCCAAGATTGTGCATGTACAGTTGTATTTCTGATGCTTTCAATTTTCTCAGTTAAGAAATTCAAAGTAATTACTATTAAAGTGCCTTGGCCAAAGAGCACCGATTTATGGACTGTAGACATTGGGCCACAGACATTGTCAAATGATTAACATTTCAATCAGTTTTTCAGCCCTCCAAGGGTTTTATAAGCCTGTCAGAATTCATGTGCAGCAAATGCTTTAAACTCATTCTTCCCACTGGTAGCACTGGTGTGACTAACTTTTCTTAGTAGGTCTCACCAGCACACGGCTTGGCTGCTTTTTTTTTTTTTTTAATCAATTGGTTAAAGAGGTCCTGTTATGCTTTTGCTTTTTGAATTTTAGTCAGTGTGTGGTGTGTATGTTTGGGCATAAAAAAGATCTGTTTACAGCCCGACATTATTCAAATGGGCGGAAGCACACAGCTCTTTTGCCTTTTGTCAAGAATGAGTAATTTATACATGTTTTAACATAATTTATTAATGACTAACGTAGGCTATAGGCCACTTGGAAGTTGGAACAAAGAAATAAAATAAGTCCTCTGTAACATCGTAACATCTTAGCACTCTAAATAGGCATACACTCAGCCTATAAATAGGCCAACGCGCCAGTAAAAATGACTGTTTCTTAAATTAAATTAAGATAAGTTCTAAATTAAATTGGGTTTTTGGCAGTAACGAAATTAAGATGAAGGCTCTGCAGGATTTGCTTCGCCACTTCTCTCCAAAATCTGGCCTCAACGTGATGGTAAGTAGCATCTGAAATGTAATAAGAGAATAATGCCAACATTAGCCTATACTGTATACTCTGTCTGCATTATGCATTTAAGGCTCAATTAATATTTAGTTATAATTTAAAAAAAAACCTTTACTTACCAAGATTAGGCTACATATTTTTGTGGAGGAAAATTATTGAATCCACTGTAGTTTCAGCGCGGTCCTGCGCTCACTGATGGTGCGTCCAGCCGCACTGAACACCCTTCACAGCTGCTGCGACTGGCCGGGATGCATAGTACTGATCTGGCTAATTTTGCCAAAACGTAATCACCAGGGGCAAGCCTCCGTTTCACCTCCTCAGCATCCATTTTCGCATCTTTCTCGCGCTAATCGAAACGCATCACATGACCGCTCATTTATCGCGAGCCCGAGCCCGGCCCGAGCCCGAGTAAAATGATATAAATTAAGCCCGAGCCCGACCGAACCCGTCGGGTTTCATCGGGTTTGGGCAAAGATCTTCAGCTCTACTCCCAAGCTTTAGAACGGCATAGACGGGTGTTTCTCTTCATCAGTCCAAAACAAGTCTAATAAAGTGCATCCATCCATAATAAAAAGTGCCTCACACGGCTCCGAGAGGTCTCCTGTAGTGAATCTGTGTTTTTGTAAGAAAAATACCCATGTTTAAAACATAAGAATCACTTTAATCTAGCTTGCGCTAACTGCTTTGACAAGGGGCGTGGCAGTACTGAAACACCGCCTAAGCTGTTCTCCCATAGCACACGTCTTGTGACGTGTCAAAATATCTGCTAGTAATTGCAAAAGCAAAATGCTTAAGCAGGAAAACCAGCAAATACAGACAGATTACTTTTTATCTTCAGTAGAACAGTAAAGAAGATATGTAGCTGAAACTGTGGTCCTTGGTGATTCATAAAATGCAAGTCAGTGGATGCCCGTTTTTGAAAATAAAAAGCATATCAGGGAAAACAAAATTTGTAACCGTGTCTCGTGATGATATATTGAGGTGAAACAATCGGCCTCTGCAAGAAACTGAACAGTACAACATTATTTCTTGTAATTCAGAAAAAATTCACCTACATCTTGGATACCCTAAGGATGAGTAAATTAACAGGAAATGTGCAATTTTTTTTGGGGTGAACTATCCCTTTAATGCAGTGCAGCTAAAACTAACACTAAATTATGATAGTTTATGCAGTCACCATTTACCAGTTAGCAATATTATGGGACCATTAAGCAAAGAAATCAAATATATTCATATTATTTTAAAATATTTATATAAACATTTATATTTTTTACGTAACTTTATATTTATATTAAATCATTTAGTATATTTATATTATAGCAGAGGTCTTCAACCCTGTTCCTGGGGACCCACTATCCTGAAGAGTTTATGGTGCATTCACGTCATGTCGGATAGATCATATTTACGAGTTAAACGCACATGAATGCCACCACAAAGTTGTTATGACTGGAAAACCCAAAATTTACTTTAAGCCCAGAGTTTCTGAGTTGGGAGCGTGTCAGTGAAAATTTATTTTTTGTAATGTACAATAAAACTATATAAGTTACATAAAATGTTATATTATTGTATAATTACAATAGAATGTTTAAATCACCTTCATAAATTAAATAAAAACAGAAAAAAAGCAAAAACACGATGCACATTCTTTATTTGTCATTTTGTAGATGTAGAAAAAAAAAAAACAATTGTTGAATTTTATGTAGAAAAGGTAAATCGCCATCTTGTTCCGACCAAAGTGACTTAAACGCACCTGATGTCGAAATGACAACTTGTCAACTCATAAGTACAAATGTCCTGGGAGGACTTGAACGCAGCATAAGCTACAACCCTAATCAAACACACCTGAAGTGGTCAATCAAACTCCTCAGGATTGCTTGAAAATTTCAGGCAGGCATGCTGAAGCAGGTTGGAAATAAACTTTCCTGGAGAGTGGGTCCCCAGGAGCAGGGTTTAAGACCTCTGTATTATAGTGTTAGAATTAGAATTTATATTACAGCACAGAATTGTGATCAAAACAAAAGCTGATTTAGACTGTAATTTTTGTTTGAAATAAAGTGAGTTAGTGTTTATACTGTATACTTAGTGATGATACAGTGGGTACGGAAAGTATTCAGACCCCCTTAAATTTTTCACTCTTTGTTATATTGCAGCCATTTGCTAAAATCATTTAAGTTCATTTTTTTTTTCCTCATTAATGTACACACAGCACCCCATATTGACAGAAAAACACAGAATTGTTGACATTTTTTGCAGATTTATAAAAAAAGAAAAACTGAAATATCACATGGTCCTAAGTATTCAGACCCTTTGCTGTGACACTCTTATATTTAACTCGGGTGCTGTCCATTTCTTCTGATCATCCTTGAGATGGTTCTACACCTTCATTTGAATCCAGCTGTGTTTGATTATACTGATTGGACTTGATTAGGAAAGCCACACACCTGTCTATATAAGACCTTACAGCTCACAGTGCATGTCAGAGCAAATGAGAATCATGAGGTCAAAGGAACTGCCTGAAGAGCTCAGAGACAGAATTGTGGCAAGGCACAGTTCTGGCCAAGGTTACAAAAACATTTCTGCTGCACTTAAGGTTCCTAAGAGCACAGTGGCCTCCATAATCCTTAAAAGGGAGGTGTTTGGGATGACCAGAACCCTTCCTAGAGCTGGCTGTCCGGCCAAACTGAGCTATTGGGGGAGAAGAGCCTTGGTGAGAGAGGTAAAGAAGAACCCAAAGATCACTGTGGCTGAGCTCCAGAGATGCGGTCGGGAGATGGGAGAAAGTTGTAGAAAGTCAACCATCACTGCAGCCCTCCACCAGTCGGGGCTTTATGGCAGAGTGGCCCGACGGAAGCCTCTCCTCAGTGCAAGACACATGAAAGCCTGCATGGACTCCAAGATGGTGAGAAATAAGATTTTCTGGTCTGATGAGACCAAGATAGAACTATAGTCAAATACAGTCCCAACAGTGAAGCATGGTGGTGGCAGCATCATGCTGTGGGGGTGTTTTTCAGCTGCAGGGACAGGACGACTGGTTGCAATCGAGGGAAAGATGAATGCGGCCAAGTACAGGGATATGCTGGACGAAACCCTTCTCCAGAGTGCTCAGGACCTCAGACTGGGCCGAAGGTTTACCTTCCAACAAGACAATGACCCCAAGCACACAGCTAAAATAACGAAGGAGTGGCTTCACAACAACTCCGTGACTGTTCTTGAATGGCCCAGCCAGAGCCCTGACTTAAACCCAATTGAGCATGTCTGGAGAGACCTAAAAATGGCTGTCAACCAACGTTTACCATCCAACCTGACAGAACTGGAGAGGATCTGCAAGGAGGAATGGCAGAGGATCCCCAAATCCAGGCGTGAAAAACTTGTTGCATCTTTCCCAAAAAGACTCATGGCTGTATAAGATCAAAATTGTGCTTCTACTAAATACTGAGCAAAGGTCTGAATACTTAGGATCATGTGATATTTCAGTTTTTCTTTTTTAATAAATCTGCAAAAATGTCAACAACTCTGTTTTTCTGTCAATATGGGGTGCTGTGTGTAAATTAATGAGGAAAAAAAATGAACTTAAATGATTTTAGCAAATGGCTGCAATATAACAAAGAGTGAAAAATTTAAGGGGGTCTGTATACTTTCCGTACCTACTGTATGGTTGATCACAGTGTGCTTATGACTTATAGCTGAATTACAGCGTTGCAGTAAATTGAAGTATACCTTGCAGATTTTTGAATTTTGGATGTATTACATGTTGAATTCTGTTTTTAAAAGACGCACTGTAGAATGTGATGTCATATTACGTCCATTACAGCATCCATAGAAATATGCTCAAAGTGCTCAAAATCTAGTTTGACTGCAATTTTAGAATGTGTTTAATTGATGTATTTAACTGACATACCAAAAATGTTGTGGTAGAAGAGGTAACTGGTAGTGTCTGTTAACTGTATTACACATCAGTTAAAATCTCGTATTGTAGTTCTTGGTTAGTACATGCCTTAACTCATTATTAGTTTGTAATAAAGTAATATTTAATTTAGGTGTTGGTACATGATCATTTATGTACTGTTATTGTAAAGTGTTACCCAAGAAGCAGGATATAGCAAAGCAGATAAACTGTCACGGTGATTCCTAATGTCAGAGCAGATTTATTCTCCTCACTGCACCTTTCATTACACATTTGCCACCCTTCATAATGGTGTTTATAACTTTCACATGCCCATGTAAAACATAAATATCCTCAAATGTAAAGTTATGATCAAAGTGCTGGGAAATAATGAAAGATATGAATAGAAAAGTATAATGAAAAGTATAGCACCCTACAGTGCGTCTGTTTTTTGTAAAGTTATTCTGCCATTATTTACAAAGGCAAATAAAACGAGAAGTTTAGTGAATGCCCATAAAAAAATGTATGTTCTTTTGAGTTTTTTTTTTTTTTTTAATATACTTTTCTTTAATTAGATTGCAAATATTATGCAGAAGACAAAAATGCTAATTAAAGTTTTGGTTGTGGTTATTTTCTGGCTGCAGCAAATAGTAACACACAGCCACATAACAATCATTAGAGATTTAAAAATAAATTACAAAATTCAGAAACACAGCAGTGATACAAACGCATACATGATATTGTATACATAACTCTAGCATTTTCCCTTGATCCATGATGAGTTGATGGCAGGAAAACAATTGAACGTTTTGTTACTTAATTTTACTATGTGTAAAAAGAAGTTTGCTTAGTACCAGTTTAATTACAATTGGTGTCCTGTAAAAACATTTACCAGAGAGGATGCTGGCTGAAATATTTTGAGAGTTAAGATGCGTTTAATTGTGTTTTTAAACCAGGGGTAAAATAATGCATAGACCAGAGGATTCAGACCTGAGTTAACATACACGACCCATGACAAAAGATTTATGGTTGTGGAAGAGACTGCTGAAAGAGAACAGATGTAGTAAGGAATCCAGAAAAGCAGATGAACTGTCACAACGATTCCTAATGTCAGAGCAGCTTTGTTTTCAGATTTCCTCCTCACTGATCCTTCCATTACAGATTTACCACCCTTCACCAGAGAGTTTATAACTTTCACTTGCTGATGCACAACATAGAAAATCCTTATATAAAAAGTTATGATCAGAATACAAGGTAAAAAAAATGACATGAAGAGATCAGTGACTCTCCAGGCAAAACTTACTATAATGGCACACTCACCATAACACACATGTGATCTGTGTAGGGTGTTAAAATATCCATTATTAATTCCACAGGAAGTGCAATAGGCTGAAAAGCAAAACCAGCAGAGACAGATGCTTATTAAAGTTTTAGTTGTGGTTATTCTCTGTGGGTACTGTAAAGGGTAACACACAGCAACAAAACGATCAATAGCAATTAAAACTAAATTACTGAGTGATGCTGAGATAATCAGATTGAGGGTAAAAGTAAACAGTCCAAAGTACCAACATGTCTCTATCAATTTAATGGCCTCCACAGGCATGACAATAAGTCCAATAAGCAGGTCTGTCACAGCCAGAGAGAGAATGAGCAGGTTGGTTGGAGTGTGAAGCTTCTTGAAGTGAGAGATGGAGGTGATCACCAGCAGGTTCAGAAACACAGTCCATGCTGACAGCAAAGAAAAAAACACATACATTATATTGTATTCATGTCTGGAGCGTTTTCACATATGCAAGCTGACAATCAACATGTTAAAATGTTAAAAATGATCTCAGCTGAAATAACAATAAGGCCATGACAACAGCTTGGGAAAAACAAGGCTTAGTCATGGTAATTACTGCTTATTTATGCCATAACAGTATGTAGTTTGCTTATGTTCATTTCAATGTAAATGTCTTTAAAATATATCAAATTATTACTTATTAATGTACTTTTGGCGGTTATACATCTGAGATCCAGTGTTTTCGCTTCTTTTTTTTTTTTTCTTTTTTTTTAAAATTGAGAGACAGAATTGTACATTAGTTTGTGCTTTAGCACTTGTAAAAAAAAAAAAAAAAAAAAAGGTCATGAATATTCAGCAAAAATGTCAATCAAAGAGGATGATGGCTCAAAGATTTTAAGAGTGAAGATGTGTTTAACTGATATTTTAAACCAGCGGTAAAATAAAGCATAGATGAGAGGATTCACTCCTGCATTAGCATACAAAGTCCATGCAAGAAATGTCATTGTGGGAGAAGAGATTTCTTTAGCAGTAGTAACAGCTGTTATATACAATATATAGAATGGAATGTAGCAAAGCAGATAAACTGTCACAAGGATTCCTAATGTCACAGCAGCTTTGCTCTCAGATTTCCTCCTCACTGAATCTTCCATTTCACATTTGCCACTCTTCATCAGAGAGTTTATAACTTTCACTTGCTGGTGTACGGCATAAAATATTCTCAAGTATAAAGCTATGATCACAGTGCAAGGAATTAGGAAAGATATGAAGAGATCCATGATCCTTAATGAATATGGAACGTTTAAATAGCACCCTCCATAACACACATCGGTCTGTGTGGCGTCGAAAAACCTGTAATTTATTGCAAAGGCAAAATTGCCACTGAAGCAAGTAAACCAACAGATACAGATGCTTGTTAAAGTTTTAGTCACTGTTATTTTGTGTGGGTACAGTAAAGGGTGACACACAGCCACATAACGATCAATAGCAATTAAAACGAAATTGCCGAGAGACACGGAAAGAAGCAGTCCGATGATGACTACAAACAGTCCACAAAAAGTGCGTCCAAAGTACCAACACGTCTCAATCAGATTTATAGCGTCCACGGGCATGACAATAAGTCCAATAAGCAAGTCCGAAACAGCCAGAGAGAGAATGATCAGGTTGGTTGGAGTGTGAAGCTTCTTGAAGTGAGAGATGGAGATGATCACCAGCAGGTTCAGAAACACAGTCCATGCTGACAACAATATTAATAACACATACATGATATTGTATTCATGTCTGGAGCGTTTTCCCTTGATGCATGATGAGTTGATGGCAGGAAAGCAGTACTGAGTCTCATGATCCTCTGTCTCATAGGCCATGAGTGAGTCTCCTCCTGGAGGAGTTTGTTCTGCTCTCCTTACTCTGTCCTTTCAGTTATACAGTGTCTGGATCAGACCAACCCATCTACCGCCCACTGTGATGCTGAACAATGGCATAATTATTTTCTTGCAATAGTTTCATCTTTGGCAGTTAAACAGCTTTAAGCCCTGAGGCCTATCTGAAGTCTCTAGAAGTGGGGATGTGACGAGATCCGATATATCTCGCGAGAACGTGACAATATTGTCGCAAAACATTTTGCAGTGTTTACATTAGAGCTGCATGATTCATCCTTAAAAGATCGCTATCTCTATTCAAACACCCACGCAATCTTATTTCTAAATGACAAGGATTCAGCGGTGTCTATTACGACTGTTTCACATCGCACTAATCACACTCCACTGAAGCTTGCGATGTAAAACAGGTGTTAAAGACAATAAAATTTGCATTCATGCTGCTGCTGATTCAAAAAGAGCAACACAGTCTTTTCAACCACGTAATGATCATTATTTCTGTTACATACATTTAAATAACAGAAGTATTGTGCTAAAAGTTTATAGTTTGAGTATAAACACGTATTGTCTACAGTAGCGATCAAAACGAAAGTATCAACACTTGTATGTATTGTAACGCTTATCCACTTGCACCAGGAGGTGGCGACAACTGCACATTTAAAAAAGTATTTATCATTGAATCATTCATTCAGGAGATTCCAATAGTGAAACAAGTCTTTATTTTTTACAGTTTTGTTCCAATATATATATTTTAAGCAATGAACATTTTGTCAGAACCTCTAGTAAATTACGTTTAATCTAATCTTTCTTTTCTTAAGAATCATGATCTCTATTTTTTTTTTTTTAAACTGTGATTTTTCAATTTATCCAGAATCATGCAGTTTTAGTTTACATGTTTCTTACTGCATATAATTCATTAAAATAGAAGTTCATAAAATTCAATTTCATGAAGTACAAGTTCATATCAAAATGAACATGCATTTTGTTTTTCAGTTGAAAAAAAAAATACTGCTTTACACTATATATTTCATAATTTAGGATTTTTTTTAAAAAGGTTTAAAAATCTTGTCTCATTCTCGTGAACCCAGTCTCGTGTCTCATCTCGTGGGATAAGTGTCTCATCACACCCCTACTAGAAAAGTATATTGGTGATCATGTAGTTGTTCAAAGCCATATTAACTAATGCCACTCAGCTAACTCTGTTTTCTCAGACGCGATTCTAGAATTTCAATATCAATAATCAATAATCAGTTTTGCATGATTCTGCAACCCTAATGAGGGTTTGATTAATTAATATATATATATATATATATAACCATTTAAACAAAAAAAGGTTCTATGACATCGAGAAGAACCTTTTATTTTTAAGAGTGTACTGCAATTTGAACAACTCGCAGTAATAAATACTATGCAGCATAAAGCAAAGTTTAATTATCTTATTTCCGCACAGCTCGCAGAGTAGTTTTGTTTTGTGTGAAAGCATATATGCATGATATCGTCTTTTATTCACATTGGAATCGAAACTGGGAATCGAAAAGAATCAGAATCGGAATTGATGATATTCTAACGATACCCAACCCTACATATCATTAAGCAAGGAATGAACAAGTAGCTGAATTTACCCTTGTGGTAGTAATTAGTTAATTACATTAGTGCGCAGGAGTGTTTCTGTTGTTTTGTGGCTGCTTCGGTTGTTGTGGCTTGATTCCAAAATATTCGATATGCATATTTTTTTCATCTCATTTCGGCCGATACCGATATATATCCTTTTGTTTTGAAACAATACACAATCTCTCCTGTGCAGAAATTATAAGGATCATATTTTTCATTTTGGTTGGTTTTTAACAAGAACTTATTTGTTAGAATTAAATAAACAGTAATGAAGTGGTTAACATTATTTTTCATCAGTAGGCTAGTATTATCTGTGATTTGAAATTTTGAATGGAGATTCTCTTTTGCTATGTTACAAGCAGAGCTTAGGATGCTTTCGCTTTCAAAATTAATAATCTTGTCACGTTTTACAAGAAAAATTGCATATATACCGATATACAGACTAATAAATTACAGAACATTTAGCAAACACTGAGGAATCAAATAAATAAAAAAAAAAAATAGTAATAAAAAAAGAGAGCCTCCAGCATAACCTGAGGTAATCTTCAAAGATAAGCTTTTCAAAATGAAAACAATGAAATGTAAAACTAAACTGGATGACCGTGACGGTGCTTGCGTGTTTTTACCAACCTGAATACCAGAATACCAACCTGTTCACCTTCTCTGGTTTAAGAAGCGGTCTTTTACTTTACTTGAAAACCAAATCCCCCATCTGCCATCATTTTCTCAATATTCACGTCACTTTTTGCCACACGCTCCTCTCATTTTTGTGATTGTGCTGACACGGCAATATCTGCGATATCTTAATTGCCATTTTAACGATGTGCGATTTGATATAGAGTATATCGTGAAAAGCAAACAAAACAGAGTGCACTCCTACATTACGTGATGAAGTCTAGAACGTTAAGTTAAACTAGTGCACGTATGCATTTATGAGTCACTGCATTTAGAATGATCACAAAATTCAAAATATGGTGGCAGAAAATGTATATTTTTATATCATTTAATATAGTTAATCTATCACACACATGCCTTTTTTTTTTTTTTTTTTTTTTTTACCTCCAAAAAAGTCAGCATAATTATGTGATTTTGATTTCATACAACTGTTAAATAAACAAGTTAATTTTAAGAGACTTGCGTTTTAGACACCATACTGCCTGTTTTTGCTCCATTTCACAAACAAAAAACATTCCGAACACAGCCACAGCACTGTTTTGCATCTCTGAGCAACATGACTGTTTTGTTCCTGAATGAATCAACCAATTTGGTTCAATCGCAGTGACTCGCTTAACAGTGACTTACTGCCACCTACTGGCAGTTTTAATTTAATTTAATACTACACAGCCGTAGTTCACCGTAAAGCTACGCAAGAAACTTTATTATAGTGGTACGATTTAATAATAATGATATATAATATCGATGATATCGTTTGTGTGGTTTTGCATAGCTTGTCGATGAACTACGGCTCTGTGTATAGAGCTTGGGAATCTACGTCACTACGTATTCCATTCTGTGTAGTCCTCTATGTTTCAGGACACGCTAAATAGCGTACAATGACAATAAACACAAATCGCTAGAGGAAAACAAGTGCATTTGTGTTAATGTTTTTAAGAGCTGCTTGCACTTGCTTTATAATAATTGTACTAATTTTGGAATCCATTGCGTTCATTGGAGCACTTAGTCGTGTGGCCAGAACATGACACACACACACACAGAAACCATACGGCTGCCTTCTACTGTACCACACACAGGACTGAATTAATTTCTCTTTTGCAGTTTTTAATAACTAGGTGGCACTGATATATCTGCCAGATAAAATAAACACACCTTAGCTTGATCTCAGCCAGTTGATCGTGTAAGTGAACCACCGCTCTGCACATTTTGTGTGTATCTCAGATGTCTGTTCTATTCAAAAGTAAGTGCCCTGCGAACTTGAAATATTCCGCCCTGATTCCAGTTCAAAGACAGCGTATATGTTCCATTAAATGAGCATTAAAGTGTGCGACATGAAGACATGAATTTAAATTGCATTTATTTACAGAGGTATATTATGTCACGCGTCTCTAGTAAGTTTAGTCTGTGTTTAAAGACGATGCAGGTGGTGGCGTAGCGCAAATCCATGAATGAATATTCCTAAGTAAAGTAAGCGCTGATGTATTTAATCATATATCATATCGCCCTAATTTCATTAGGGGATGAAGTGCAATAATTTTTTTTCAGTACTTAAATTGAACAAATACGTGATTTCTTACAAAGAGCTGCTGAACAGCAAATTAGACGAGTTGCTTTATGAACAAGGACAATGATTGCAACGAGTCACATCACAGATTAAATTGCATTTCCAAATGTGTTATTCATAGCGTGAGCACTTACAAATTCACATGGATCAGAAATTATGAATCTGTAAGTAATAAGAAATACAAACGACAAAGCCAGATTTTGAAGTTGTTTATTTTCATTGAGCTGCTTTCGCCATTGTGTTGTTTCATGCATAAAAGCATAAAATTGAGCTTCATTTTAGATCCGTCCTCCACTCCGGTCATGACAGTAGATATGGCAGTTTATGTCACAGCAAGCGTTCTCCAGTCTAATGTGTTTTTAAATGTAAAATATAAATTTTACCATCTACCTCCACTTTTAGCCAGTGCAGACTGTAGTGTCCGTGTCCGAAAGTCCCAGAATGCCTTGCGTTGCTGACGTCACGTTCCCATACTCTACTGACGCTGCTCTATTTGAAAGCACACACGTGGTGGAGATTTACTGCTGATTACAGAACCGGCTTTAATGACAAAATGTGCATGGATATTGCATGCGATTTATCGTGCAGCCCTAATTTCTATCACTGCTGTGAATTGACCGCACAGAATATGAAGAATATAAAAAAATGCAGGAGTCAGCTGTCCATGGTAGATACCAGCACAATAACACACTCAGCAAAATATCGTCGTTCCTATATAAATAGACGTTATCAATTAAAATCCTAGAATATCTTTCTTTTTTTTTTTTTTTTTTTTGTCAATATCACACACCCCTAATATCAATATATATTGTAGGGCTGGGTGATTAATTTGATGACGATAATAATCGCGATTATAATTTTCCTTGATAAAATGATATGAAGAGTTTGATAAATGTTCGATATCATTTTTATGTGCCAAAAGCGGAACGAAACAGCGCAGCTCATTTGAATCGCGCCACACAGACCGTTTATCCACTCGGACCAAAGTTCAAACTGCCGTGCTGTGGAGCTCACTAGAGAAGATGCATTTATTCTGTCACACGAGCACTAAACAGCGCTGTAAGATCCAGTGTGAAACACTTAAATTCAGCGATGAACACAAATGACTCTGTGATGCAAACTAGTTTAAAGCTGTGTGCAACGAGACAGCCAGAAGGCTTTTCAATCTACACATCGCTATCATTTACCATGGATTTACTGTAGTAACACTCATTGCACCATGGTATTGTGGCAGCAATGTGGGATATTCACATTGAATTTTATTAAAGGAGTGACAGTTATAATTATAGTATGTATGTATGTATGTATTTGTGATTTAAGCTATAGCATGTGTGCATTTGTACTGAATGTTTTTAGACTACCATTTTTCATACAAATAGGCTACCTATAAAACCATGTACTTATATTTTTACCATGGTATTGAGGTACCATTATGTGTGGTTTTAACTGTTCATCATGATTTAAAATGTATGCTTGCTACTATGGGAGACCAATGCTTAATTAAAAAAAAAAAAAAAAGCTGGGTCAGAATAAATTTAACCATATAAAACTGAGGTTGCTACAATTTTTACAGATGTTAAGGATTGATAATGAACTAAAATTTACCTCTGCATCCTCAAGCTACTATCAAATGTGCATTTCTAAGAGATAAAAAGTGTTGTTATTATTATTATTATTATTATTATTATTATTATTATTATTATTGTCAGACAACACAAACCTGTTTCTTGATTTGAAACAATATAACTCATTAGAACATGGAGAAATTAATTTTTCTATTTAGATATTTATTTTGTTAAGGAAAATTAATGGTCTGGTTTCTACAACTTTCACTTTGGAGCAAAAATCTGACTTTAAACTTGAAAGAAATAAAGATTTGACATTTATCGTGATAATTATCGATATCGCCTGATATGAAAAAAATTCTCATGATAATTTTTTTGCCCATATCGCCCAGCCCTAATATATTGCGATATATTTATTTATTTATTTTCCAGTAACAGTGATATGATTTTTAAACACATTTCCGATATTTCAATATACATTACCAAACGTGTATTCGCATCTGTCAACAAGTCTGGTCACTTGTTTCTTTTTTCAGTATATTAATATTAAAGGAGAAATAATGATCATGTAATGTAAAATACATTGGGCTCTGCAAATGGCAGTGTGGGTGGGCCTCTATCAAGGTAGTCCCGTGGGTTGATCTCATGTACAATTACATGTCTTTGATCAGTTTGTTTACTCTTACTAAAACATCAGTGATTTGTCAACTCTGAGGACCAATTATAATTATGATTTATGTTCTGCAGGTATCATTGCTGCAGAGAAGTCCATTGAGTCCATTCCTCCATTGAACCACTAATTAAAGGTGTGAAATACTGTAATCACACACTACAGAACCTTGGAAACAATGATAAAAATAAATGCTGACATAATCAGATGTTTATTAAAAACAGGCAACAGACAGTGGTGTCAAGCTATATTATTTATATACAATGTGTGGGTCTGGACCATATATACTAGCACCCAACACACTGAAAGAACATGAAACATATATACAAACTGACAATCAACATGTTAAAATGTTAAAAATGATCTCAGCCAAAATAACACGAAGGTCATGACAAACTTGGGAACTTGTAGAATTACTGCTTATTTATGACATAACAGCATAAATGTAGTTTGCTCATGTTCATTTCAATGTAAATATCTTTAAAATATATCAAATGATTACTTTTTTCCTGATAATGTACTTTTGGCAGTTATACACCTGAGATCCAGTGTTTTCACTTCTTTTTTTTATAAACTGCGACAAAGAACTGTACATTAGTTTGTGCTTTAGCGCTTGAAATAAAAATGTCATGAATATTCAGCAAAAATGTCCATAAGAGAGGATGCTGGCTCAAAGATTTTAAGAGTTAAGATGTGTTTAACTGATATTTTAAACCAGCGGTAAAATAAAGCATAGATGAGAGGATTCACTCCTGCATTAGCATACAAAGTCCATGCAAGAAATGTCATTGTGGGAGAAGAGATTTCTTTAGCAGTAGTAACAGCTGTTATATACAATATGTAGAATGGAATATAGCAAAGCAGATAAACTGTCACAAGGATTCCTAATGTCACAGCAGCTTTGCTCTCAGATTTCCTCCTCACTGAATCTTCCATTTCACATTTGCCACTCTTCATCAGAGAGTTTATAACTTTCACTTGCTGGTGTACGGCATAAAATATTCTCAAGTATAAAGCTATGATCGCAGTGCAAGGAATTAGGAAAGATATGAAGAGATCTATGATCCTTAATAAATATGGAACATTTAAATAGCACCCTCCATAACACGCATCGGTCTGTGCGGCGTCAAAAAATCTGTAATTTATTGCAAAGGTAAAATTGCTACTGAAGCAACCAAACCAACAGATACAGATGCCTGTTAAAGTTTTAGTCATTGTTATTTTGTGTGGGTACAGTAAAGGGTGACACACAGCCACATAACGATATCAATAGCAATTAAAACTAAATTGCCAAGAGACACAGAAAGAAGCAGTCCGATGCTGACTACAAACAGTCCACAAAAAGTGCGTCCAAAGTACCAACACGTCTCAATCAGATTTATAGCGTCCACAGGCATGACAATAAGTCCAATAAGCAAGTCCGAAACAGCCAGAGAGAGAATGATCAGGTTGGTTGGAGTGTGAAGCTTCTTGAAGTGAGAGATGGAGATGATCACCAGCAGGTTCAGAAACACAGTCCATGCTGACAACAATAAAAACAACACGTACAAGATATTGTATTCATGTCTGGAGCGTTTTCCCTTGATGCATGATGAGTTGATGGCAGGAAAGCAGTATTGAGTCTCATGATCCTCTGTCTCATAGGCCATGAATAAGTCTCTTCCTAATAGGAGCTTGTTCTGCTCTCTCTGCTGTCCTTTCATTTATACAGTGTCTGGATCAGACTGACCAACCCATCTACCGCCCTTTCTGATGCTGAACAATGACATAATTATTTTCTTCCAGTAGTTTCAACTTTGGCTGGTAAATAGCTATGCATAAGAGGCAAAAATAAAAGACTTGAAACTGAAACTTCTGCTTTTATGTGATACGATGTCCAAACAGATGTTAGGTGTCAGGCCAAAAACATTGATGTATCAGCTAGTAAAGCTAAAAAACAAAAAAAAAAAATACTTAGGCCTCAGGGCTTAATGGTGCCATATCTCGGGGAGCAGGTTGAAGTAGCTAGTGTAGAGTTTGATGAAGCAATTTTTCAGTCTCATGAAGTTAGATCAGTGATCATGTCATTGTTCAAAGCCACTCAGCTAACTTAGTCCGGGACAGGTTTTCTCAGTGACATCAAAAACCACAAGTTCTTTTGCTCTAAGGCTCAGGCCCATTGCAAGGAGGGTATGAGGCCCACTGCAATGCACTTTCAAGTGCATTTGTTAGCATTCTGCTTTTAGCTGTTGTTAATTCACATTTATTGGTATAGTGCTTTTCACAAAACATTGTTTTAAAGCAGCTTTATAGAAAATGCATGTTTCCATGTTAAGAGTAGTCCGTTATCAGGTGATGTTTTGTGATCCTAAAGGGTGTGACAGATTGTAGCATGATAAAAGATCTGCTAAATACACAGGAGTTTAACCGTTTATGGCCTAATAAGTAAGCAGCAAAATTTTTGTAATCAATACAGAACTTAAAAGGCAGCCAGTGTAGAGATGAAAAATTAGTTATATGATCATGTTTTCTGACCTGATAAGAACTCCAACTGTAGCTTGTTTATTAAAGGGAACCCTTGGTATTTAGACTTGTATAGCTTAATATAGCATAAATGATGTCTCTTACTGAAATGCGTAGTAGAAAACTCATGAAAGATTTACGTTATTTAAAAAATCCACATTGTTATATACATATTTTGGACTGTAGGTGGTGCTGTTATTTTATGTAGAATGGTTGCTCTCAGTGAGCTGCTGGCACCAAAGAGTATAGAGTACCAAGAGGCGAAACTCTGATGCCTTTTTGGTAACAGCCATTTTGGGGTGAAAATGCCAACTGGACAACAGCACAGAAAAGTCTGACATTTTTTTTTTTTTTTACGGATCAGAATCCATCACATTTTACGCACTCAAAATTGGCGAATCTCGCAGCCAAATCAGAAGCGCAACAGAAAATTTCTCAAATCAGTAAATTTTATGACTACTACAGTAAATGTTGTGTTGTATTATTATTATTATTATTATTATTATTATTATTATTATTATTATATATGTTTTATATTATCAGTTGTGGAATCCAACCATAAATTTGAGGCAGTTTTAGCCTGCTTTGAGTATTTTCATTTTATGGAGTTACACATTACTATTATCACATTGTTATTATTGCTGTTTACTGTGAAGCTGTTATATATATTTGTCTAACATTCCTAATTTTCTGATGCATTTACTAACGGTACGGTACTTTTTTTTTTTTTTTTTTTTTCTCGGTACATTACTCTGTGTAATAACAAAAACATTTATTTCAGTGAAAAAATAAGTCAAAAAATCTCAATATCAACTTTTTTAACAATAGGGCCCTACAATAAATAAATAATAAATCTATATTAAATTAAACCCTTTTATTTTTTTTTTGTTTTTTTTTTTCCTGTCATTTATTATAATTTCAGCATTTAATTGTTTTATTTAAATTTGCCAGAAATAGGAATAATTAAACGCCTACATTATACTATACAAAAGTAATACAAGACTAATACATACAAGACTAATACATTTCTGTTACATGTTAAACCGCCCCCCTAATATAATGGCAGGGGAAACACTGCTGTGTTCATCGTTGCTTTGCTGTTCTCGCAACTTCGTTGCAATGAAGAGGTTAGACAGCTAGCTAAGAAACGCACCCGAAGCAGTTTATTCTTTCCAGAATGTTTACTTCTGTGATTGCTTGTTTCCTTTTCATCTGTAAAACTGAAATACAATAAACAAGAAATTAAATTGCAAATTGTACATTAATTCCTTCGATATAACCTTCGATATGAACGCGTACAGTCTGCATGTCCGTATACTGTACATGGGATGGAAAACTTGTTCCCATTATCATATTATCTCGATCACAATCTTCATCTTTAAGAAGTAACATTGTCTTAGCACATAACACTCTTACAGATTGATTAAAACAGTCAATAGTCAACTTACATGCGTGTCTTTCTTCAAAGCTATGACTGTTCACGAGCTATACTGAAGCTGTTGCTGCACGTTGCCGCACGTTGCCCGTTGCCTAACTAAATACCATAGGTATATACAGAAGAGTAATAAAACTTGTAGGCTTGTAGGTGTCAGCCATACACCATGACCTGACAATGGGCAGAACTGTATTGCTGCCTACACGTGACATTTTACTCATAGCTTTCCATGTTGTCGGACTCGGAGGTAGCGACAAAACGAACCTGAAGGCGGTCACGTAGTACACTTGTAACTGGTTCAAGTCGTAATTCTAAAAACATTCAGAGTTTACAAGTTGTAATTATGAGTTCAGGAACACGTGAGGGCTTTGGCAATGATAGTGTTGCCATAGAAACACATAATTCAGACAGAGTAGAATGTCACGTGTTTTCATCTCGGAATTACAGCATGGCGTGAATGCAGCATATCAGCATTTTATTTTCCTAGTTCTATGTAATCAAAATAATGGCGCCCCCCCCCATAGTCCAAAATACGTACATAACAATGTGGATGTTTTCCATGTTTTTTTTTTTACTACATATTTCAGTGAGAGGTATCATTTACGTTATATTAAGCTATACAAGTCATAATACCCATTGTATTGACAACAATACAACGATGCAGGACAAACACCTAGCTTAGCTTGGCAATGTTTCTAGGGTGGAAGAAGGATGTTTTTGTAACATGCTTGAAGTATGATCTTAGAACATTTTAAAGCGTTTCGTTTGATTTAGAACAGGGGTGCTCAACCCTGTTCCTGGAGACTACCTTCCTGCAGAGATCAGCTCCAACCTGGATCAAACACACCTAAACCAACTAATTAGGATCTGAAGGAACACTTTAATTACAGACAGGTGTGTTTGGTCAGGGTTGGATTTAAACTCTGCAGGAAGGTAGATCTCCAGGAACAGGGTTGAGCACCCCTGATTTGGAAATTTCATTTTATCTTGATTTAAATATATAGCTGAGTATCATCAGCATAACAATGGTAACTAATTCCATGTTTTCTGATATTTCAAAAGGACTGCATGTATATTGAAAGTAACAGAGGGCCTCAAACAGATCATTGCGGCATACCGTACTTTACTGCAGTATTTTCCTACCTTTTTTCAGTCACGGGACAGTTTTAAATCTTTCAAAAATTACAAACATTACTGCTCTACATGCCCTGCAAATCCAAATGGCACCTGGTTTGGGAAATGCTGCTTTACTGGCATTAACTTAGATATTTCCCTGTTTTAATAAACAAAATGGTAATGGTCAGACAGGTAGGATCTAAAGCATTTTAATACTTGTCTGTAAATACTAGTATTTTGCAATTTATCTAAGATCAGTGTCATGATCTAGAGCGTTGAACGCAGCACTAAGATCAAGTAAAACTAGAAGGGAGATGCAGCCTCGGTCCGATGCTAGAAGCCAATCATTTGTGATTTTAATCAGTGCAGTTTATGTGTGTTGGTGGGCCCTGAATCCTGACTTAAATGTAACATACATATAACATACATATTAAATTTAAACATACACATACACATACACATATATATATATATATATATATATATATATATATATATATATATATATATATATATATATATATATATATATATATATATATATTTATTTATTTGCAAGGAGCACAATTAAGACATGAACTGAAGATTTGAAATGGGTCTGTATTTTCGGAAGAAATATTCCTTTAATAGCACAACATTAATTAAGCCAGATTATGATTTGAGTGGCTCTGCTAAAATCTTGATAAGAGTTAACAGATCCTATCAAATAAAAGACACTCCAGTTCTTAGTGTGTTGATCTGTGAACGATTTTGATTCTTTTCAATAAAGCTGTTCAAGTGAATCACATTTTAGCAAGTTATTTTGCAAGTTGCCCTGATTGGATTGCAGCTGTTCCCACTGTTCCTGATTCAGATGATCTAGTCAGAGCGAGTCTCCAGCTAACAATTCAGTGAATTCACAAGTTTGACTCTAAATGAGCCGAGAACATAAGATCCTTGAAGCTTGAGGGCACATACACTGATAGCGCAAAAAGTAAGTTACTAATGCTGAATTATAGGATTTATTATTCTAAATGAAAATCATATTTAGGTTTTGACTGTCACTTGTTTGGAAGCTAAATCTCAATTGGGAAGGTTTCAGGTAGCATTAAAAAAAAAACACAAATTAATGCCCATGCATCTTTCCATTTTGTTTTTTCTTTGTTTTTAAATACTATGTTGTTTATACTTGTTTGCATACATGAAGTAGCAGTAACCTAAACTGATATTTCAATATATTCAGTGTATGACAAGCCCCCCTCCCCCAGGTATTTTGAACAGTAGGTTATATAGAAGTATATTAAATTAAAATTACAGAATAAACCTTCATCAATCTGTCATTTTTACTTTCAGTACTTAAGAAACAAATACTTTTGTACTTTTATGTGAGTAAAATTGTAAATTAATAATTAGCATTTAGTTTAAAATACAATGGGCTCTTCAAAAGGCAGTGTGGGTGGGCCTCTATCAAGGTAGTCCCGTGGGTTTGTCCGTCATGTGCAGTTACATGTCTTTTTTTAGTTTGTTTACTCTTACTGATGACAGAAAACATCAGTGATGTGTCAGCTCTGAGGACCAATTATAATTGTTATGATTTATGTTCTGTGTGTATTATTTCTACGGAGATGATCCTCCACTGAACTACTCATTAAAGGTGTGAAATACTGTAAACATGCGCACACACACACAAGCATGCACAGTGATGCAATGATCAAAATATATGCTGACAACAGATTGTCAGGCCACAGAGAGTGTTGTCAAACTATAGACATTTCAATTTTCTGCCCTCCATAAGCATTACAGGCCTGTTAGGATTCATGTGCAGTGAAGCTCAAACAACACAAAATGATGCCAGTTTATAATCAGTCACTGGTTTCCTTCAGGATTATTATAGGATCAGCATCTTCATTTAAATATAAAACATATTTTAAATATCTTGCATAATTTTTTTGTTTTCCTGTTAATATGCATCCGATATCCAGTGGTTTCACATGCTGTTTACAAAAGAACTGTGCATTAGTTTGAACTGTTCTCCCATACCCCCATCCAAAAAAGTCATGAATAATCTGTAAACGGGCGGTAAAATAAAGCATAAGAGGATTCAGTCCGGAGTTGGCATACATAGTCCATACTAGAAATGTCATAGCAGCCGAAGAGATTACTGTAGTAGTGCCTGTTATATATAATATATAGAATGGAATATAGGAAAGCTAATAAACTGTCATAATGATTCCTAATGTCAGACCAGCTTTGCTCTTCACTGAACCTTCCATTTGAAATTTGCCGCCCTTGACTAGAGTTAATTACTTTTTCTTGCTGATGTGCAACATAAAATATCCTCAGATATAAAGCTATGATCATGATGCAAGAAATGAGAAAAGATATGAACAGATCAACAATCCTTAATCTGGATGTTCTTCAGCTTGCTTCATAAAGCAGGCCTCTGAACCGCAGTATTACAGATTTACTGTAGCCAGTAGCCACTGACTGTGCAGTGAATGAAAGTGCTCTGATTGCACCACAGTCACTGGCATACGCTCATGCGAAGTCATGGCTATTGTAGGTACATCAGTGGCCGTGAATACAATACTTTTTGATATAGAATTATATACAATTGATATTTGTCCTAACCTTATACGGTACGTTAATGGAGATGCTGAAAGTCAGAGGCTATGTATATTGTAGCATATTGTAGCATGCATTCATTCTCTCTCTCACACACACACACACACACACACACACACACACACACACACTAAACACTCTTAAAGGAACGCTCCACTTTTTTGACTTAAAAAAAAAAGGCTCATATTCCAACTCCCCTAGAGTTAAACAGTTGAGTTTTACCGTTTTCGAATCCATTCAGCAGAAGTCCGGGTCTGGCGGAAGCACTTTTTGCATAGCTTAGCATAGATCATTGAATCAGATTAGACCGGCAGTATCTCGCTCAAAAATGACCAAAGAGTTTTGATATTATTCCTATTTAAAACTTTTTTCTAGATTTTCTAGGTTGATATGGCTAAGAACTATACTCTCATTTTGGTGTAATAATCAAGGAACTTTGCTGCCGTACCACTGGAGGCGCAATGGTATTACGCAGCCAACAACTCTGCTGGCTGCAACTCTGCATCTACACAAACTTGCCGGTCACAAATATCATTGCGATATGGTACGGCAGCAAAGTTCCTTGATTATTACGCCGGGATGTGAGTATCCTAGCTCCTAGCCATATCAGCCTAGAAAATCACAACTTTTCATTTCTGTCAGTCTTAGTACACGATGTAACTACAGAAGAGTCAAGTTTTAAATAGGCAAAATATCATCATTATATATGGTCATTTTTGAGCTAGATGCTATTGGTCTAAACGGATTCAATGATCTGTTCCAAGCTATGCTAAAAGTGCTATCGCCAGACCTGGAGATCGGCTGAATGGATTCGAAAACGGTAAAACCCAACTGTTTAACTCGAGGGGAGTTGGACAATGAGCCTGTTTTCAAAAAAAGTGGAGTGTTCCTTTAACTCCACAGAATGAGTCTTGCCTCAGTCCAACCATTAGAGGCTGAATTGTTGGACATTGCAAGCATTCATGACTACAAATTCAGATGCTGAAGACAGACTATCAGGACTCATGCGCAGTGCAGCTAAAACCACAACTATATAATTATTTTATATATTAAGTTTAATATTGATTAAAGATTAATATTGATTAGAAGTTCTGTAGTTTGACATTTTGATGTAAATAAATGACTTTGCAAATGAAAACACTAAAAACACTTTAGGCATCTCACAGGGTCTCATGGGTGGAAATGTCTCACACAAACAGTGCTTTTGTTGTTTTGTCAAGAAATCAATTACAGTAAATTCTGAAGCTCTGTTATGGACATCACAGCTTGTTATTTCTGAAATGTGCACCTGAGGGTCCTGTTAACACCTGTGCTATGTGCAAAGATGATCCTCAAATGAATCGTTCATTAAAGGTGCAAAACAAACACAGGCAAACACACACAAAAGACTGATGCAACTGCTGCTTTCTATCACAGGGTCAGTGATTACATAATTAATAATAATTTAAATACAGCAATTAATCTACTCATCTAATCCAAAGTTGACGTACAAAAATGAAGTAAAAAAAAGGAAAACTGTGAGCTGAGCCAAATTTTCATTAATTTTACCCTTGTTTGGGTCATTTAAAAAATCAGCCTACGTGAGGTGGTTTTGCAGTTTCAGTATGGCATGAATTTACATCAGTTTTTATGAAACAATAAACTTACTTAAAGTTACAATAAAATATTTCTTATTTTTATTTTGGATGAATCTGAAGTTACTCCATTTCAGATGTTTTAACCCTGAGGCATGCTAAAAGCTATTTCAATCATTCTCCACCATGGTAATACATTTGACTACACTACATTTGTAGTGTAAGTTACAACTACTATGATTATCTACCTTTATGACTTAACATTTGCAGTTTAATTACACTTTTTGTTCTGTGAAAATATTGACCAGAGAGGATGCTGGCTGAAATATTTTCAGAGTTAAGATACGTTTAACTGTCTTTTTAAACCAGGGGTAAAATAAAGCATAGACCATAGGATTTAGACCCGAGTTCATATAGACAACCCATATCAAAAGATTTATGGTTGTGGAAGAGATTACCAACATAAAACAGATGTAGTAAGGAATCCAGCAAAGCAGATAAACATTCACAATAATTCCTAATGTCAGAGCAGCTTTACTCTCAGATTTCCTCCTCACTGAACCTTCATTTTCACTTTTGCCACCCTTCGTCAGGGTATTGATAACTTTCACTTGCTGATGTACAACATAGAAAATCCTCAAATATAAAGTTATAATCAGGATACAAGGCAAAATAAAAGACATGATCAGATCAGTGACTCTCCAAGCAAAAGCCATCATAACAGAACACTCTCCATAACACAGGGCTGTTCTGTGTGAAATGTCAAAAAATCCATTATTAACTACTAAGGCAGTGTTATAAGTTGTGGAGCAAACCCAGCTCAGACAGATGCTTATTAATGTTTTAGTCATGGTTATTTTCTGTGGGTACAGTAGAGGGTGACAGACAGCCACATAACGATCGACAGCAATTAAAGCTAAATTACTAAGAGATGCTGAGACAAGCATCGCAATAAATATTGAATAAAGTCCACAGAACGTGTCTCCAAAGTACCAACACATCTCAATCAGCCTGGTGGCCTCTATGGGCATCACAAGTCCAATAAGCATGTCGGCCACAGCCAGAGAGAGAATGATCAGGTTGGTTGGAGTGTGAAGCTTCTTGAAGTGAGAGATGGAGATGATCACCAGCAGGTTCAGAAACACAGTCCATGCTGACAGCAATGATACAAACACAAACATGATATTGTATTCATGACTGGAGTGTTTTCCCTTGATACATGATGAGTTGATGGCAGGAAAGCAGTATTGAATCTCATGATCCTCTTTCTCGTCGGCCATGATTAAGTCTCCTCCCGTTAGGAGTTTGTTCTGCTCCCCTTACTGTCCTTTCATTTATACAGTGTCTGAATCAGACTGGACCACCAATCTACCGCCTACTATGATGCCGCGTAATGACGTTATTTTCCTTCAACCTTGATGTGACTGTTGTGATCCTAAGACACCTTATTGAGGACATATACAATATTCCTGCTATATTTTCAGTAATTATCATTAATTATCTAGACTATATGTTGGCTCTCAGTTGTCTAATCGAGTGTTTCCCAACCTTTTTTTTTGGTTTTCTTAAGTAAAAAAATCCCATACCACTAAACATTTAAAAAAATTTAAATAAAAAAAAAACATGACGAATAAACAAACGACTATGACAATGTATGGTTTTTCTGAATTATTCTTCTTATAATTTTCCTTATAATACAGTATAATAATAATAATAATAATAATAATAATAATAATAATGCAATGCCTTTATCACTGCTTAGAATACTATTAATACTATGCATACCTTATTCTGTGTAAAAAGCCACATCATCATCTCACAGAAGGATTTATTTTGAACACTCGACTGACGTTATGAAGTGAGTTTGGAGTAAAATGTGTTAATAAATGTGGTCTTTTCACATGTTTTCAGATGTAGCAGCATTTAGTACACAGAGCCGTAGTTCACTAAGAAGCTACGTAAACAACTGTCATAATCGCAGAACAATTTCTTTCAATTTTATCATCACGCAATTAAATTGTCTTCAATAATGAACACGATATAACATAGCTTGTCAGTGAACTACGGCTCTGTGTAGTAAATGCTGCTACATCTGAAAGCATGTGCTGGAGATTTACTAATGATTACACAACCGGCTTTACTGACAAAATGCTCATGACAATCGCCTTCGATTAATCGTGCATACCCTTGCATTGCGAAGTAAACGTCTGTCTTCAAACTGTGCATTGTGGAAATCCATTTTAAATAGAGGCGGGGGTGTAGTTATGAGGTTTGACTGACAATTTGAGAATCACAATGTTTAGTCACAAGCTCTTTTGAATGATTTTCATTTGGCTAAATATTTGTAAAACCCATAAACATACGTAACGGAGACGGTTAGCACTGATTTAAATTAATAGTTAGGAAATATAATAGAGATAGGAAGTTTTTGATAATTTTCCACAGCATACTAGTGTGCCACGGCACAGTGGTTGGAAAACACTGGTCTAATTTGTTCCACCACAGTTTCAAAATGAACTAAAACTATTTTTTTAAGCTTTTCATATTTATGTTCAAGTAAGGGATCTGCACTCGCTTAATCTTGTTAATCACTTTCAACACTTTCAATCACTTTTTTTGCAACAGAGCAATCAACAATCAGACGTTTCGGCAGCAACCCTTCTTCAGTGAATCACTGTAAGATTAAGCGAGTGTGGGTTCCTTACTTGAATATGATGATGTTGATTGATCTACGCATCCAAGACTAAAGTTGAGTGCAGTGAATTTTATTTTATTTTTTTTTTTTTACAAACTTTATATATTTACCTAAAAGGTCTCTAACATTGTGCTTTGCATTTTAATTGAATATTTATTTATTCTGTCATACTGTAAATTCCAAAGCAAAGCAGTCTGGTGACGAGAAAAGCAAAAAGAGGAAAGTGAGCTAGATAAAGTGTTGAATTTTGAAAATATATTGTTGAAATGGTGGTTGCTGAATTGTTCTTCATCAGTTTAATATTCAGCATTTTGAGAATGCTTTTAAGACCTAATTTGTGGTAGATCCTTCTGGATCAGAATCTGGGACCTCTCTATTTACGACGCCGTTCTGATACCTGTTTGCACTAATTCATTATAGACCAAAATATGCTTATTTTTTTTTTCTTTGCGTACGCTAACGTATGTGTACAACCACTTGTTAGCGTGTAAACACAGATGGTCGACATGTGCGACCTAGAACGTTTTGTCTCTGTCCACTGTCTACACTAATTTTCTCCAGAAGTTATGACCCATAAAAATGTGTACTCTTTTAAACTAAATGGGAAGTGGGTGCACTAACAAAGACACTAAAGCCTCAGGCTCTAATGTCAGTTGATACGAGGTTTAGCATTACCTGAGCAGTTCTCACCAGCTGGTATTTATTACATACTGTATGTATAAAAAAAACACACAGTGTAAATTGGGCTTATCCCTTGTCAGAAAAGGCTTTATGGATGCTTCTGACAAGAGCTTAGGGCAGTATTTCTCAAAGTGTGGTACGAGTACTAGTAGTGTACTAGTGGTATACAGAGGAAGCACTAAATTAATAATAAGCTAATGTAAAAACACAATACATTATAACTTAATTTTTATTTGAGTAAAGTTGTTTTTTTTTTTTTTCTTTTTTTAATATTTAAGTACAGTAGTTTTTATTTAACTTTTAGGTACAACACATTTTAATTTAATCAATATTTAAGTTTTTTTTACCTGTTTGTAAGTACAGTGTAGTGTTAATGTTCAAACTGTGTATTTACAAAGTTAAAGTGGCTGGCAACAATAAATATCCTTATTAGGAATAAAACAGCCTCATTTTTTAACTGTGCAGAGATCTAGCTGAATAGCTAGGCCAACTATGCTACTCTATTTTAATGCTGGTCATTAGGGTGGTGCTTGGAGAGCCAAATATTTTCTCAGGTGGTACTTGGTATAAAAAGGTTGAGAACCACTGGTTTAGGGGGTCACAGGCCAGACAAAAGCACAGTGAACACGTTAGCCGCTTTTCCACTATCGGGCCGAACCGTTCTCTTTGCTTAACCGTTCCATTCCGATCCGGGCCAGTCAGCACGGATATGGTTTCATTTTCCACTGTGGTGCTGATAAAACAGTTTGTAATCGTGCCGTACCAGGCTCAGGTGGAAACACAACTGGAACCGTACCTGACCATTCTAAGAACCGTTCGGCCCGATAGTGGAAAAGCGGCTGTTGTTTTTGTGTATGGACACCGGCGCCACCACGAACAGACGGCAAGGAACTCAGGAGGCTGTTTAAAATCCTGTCGCACCAAAGAGCCCCACTCACCCTAGGCATGCATCTTTTAGCAAAATATTTCTGTGGCTTGAATTGCACATCCCCAGTATTTGATATTCTTTATTTATTATTATGCTCTGCTACTCTCCATTGTGCTTTGAATTGAAAATATATTTACATCATTTTTTTGTAATTCATAAATTAATGCGAGTATCCTCAAATGATTTTTTTATTATTTCCTTAATATTTATATAATTATCTGAAATAAGCAGAGTCATGGCAAGGACTATGTGAAGCGTTCCACCACACAGGGCCTCGTGCTTTAGGGTGTGAGATTGTGTGAATGTTGAATCCATGCTTGACAAACTTTATCAACATCTCAACCATTTCACCATATTTGTAATGTAAATCAAACCTACACCAATACAGAAGAATACATCAGTGTTTCTAAATGTGCTAATTGTTGTTCACAGCGTTTTCAAGATAAAAGTTTAAACCCCTTCCTCTGGATTTGCATGTTTTGGTGCCCACCTGCTTTTGTTCACGAAATTACAGTGGCTGTAGCATTTCTATCACAAAGAAGTATTAAAGATTTAAGTGGACATCTGAAGTGTTGTGTGGCCAGTATTAAACAAGAATTAGATAATGCTGTGAAAGCTGTAGCAACCACAATCACCAGGCCATCATGTACAATAATTCCTTTTATAATATTTTTGATTGTGCATTATCCTACAGCAATCATGTATGATAATCTGTTAATATGTCCACCAAAGAAGATGCTGTCTGAAATATTTTCCGAGTTAAGATATGTTTAACTGACACTTTAAACCAGCGGTAAAATAAAGCATAGATAAGAGGATTCAGACCCGAGTTAATATACAAAGTCCATAATAGCAGTGTTAATATTTTGAAAGAGATTACTGTATTCACTGTCATAGACAAGATATAGTACGGAATATAGCAACACAGATAAACTGTCACAATGATTCCTAATGTCAGAGCAGCTTTACTCTCAGATTTCCTCCTTGTTGAACTCTCTGTTACACATTTACCTCCCTTCATCAGAGAGTTTATAACTTTCACTTGCTGATGAGCAACATAAAATATATTCAGATATAAAATTATAATCACAGTACAGGGGAAAAGGAAGGACAAGAACAGATCAGTCAAACTCCAGGCAAAGCTGACCATAAAGGGACACTCTCCATAACACCTGTATGTTCTGCTTGGTGGATCAAAATATCTGTTTTCTTTTATAAATGAAATATTATATGCTGAAGACCACAACCAGCAGATACATATGATAACTAGAGTTTTAGTTGTAGTTATTTTTTGTTGGTACAGTAAAGGGTGACATACAGCCACATAACGATCAACTGCAATTAAAGTTAAATTGTAAAGAGATGCTGAGAGGAGTGCCCCTGTAAATGCCAAAAACAGTCCACAGAAAGTGTCTCCAAAGTACCAGCACATCTCAGTCAGTTTGATCGCCTGCATGGGTATCACAATAAGTCCAATAAACAGATCAGCCACAGCCAGAGAGAGAATGAGCAGGTTGGTTGGAGTGTGAAGCTTCTTGAAGTGAGAGATGGAGATGATCACCAGCAGATTCAGAAACACAGTCCATGCTGACAGCAATGAGAAAAACACATACATGATGGTATATTCAAGTCTGGAGCGTTTTCCCTTGATACATGATGAGTTGATGGCAGGAAAGCAGTATTGAGTCCCTTGATCCTCTGTCTCATATGCCATAAATGAGTCTCCTCCTGTTAGGAGTTTGTTCTGCTCTCCTTACTGTCCTTTCATTTATACAGTGTATGGATCAGACTGGGCAGCCCATCTACCGCCCACTCTGATGCTGCATAATGATATTTGATTATTTTTTGTATGTATTTAATTAGTCACACAATAGAAGCCTGTGGTCTCAAACTTTTGATAGCCAATGTATTCTAATATTGTTGAAGCATACATTTTTCAAGTGTAGCTCTATTGTGTGGTTCAAAAAGAAGTTAATGCACCTTCAAAAAACTTAAGTAAGTAAATATTAAGAAAGAGGTTTTCAAATGATTTATGAGCAAACCCCTCTTAGACGGTCTATCCAAGCTCTACAAATATAACCACATTTGGACTGATAAAATTGAACACCGGGGGCCGTATGTATAAAGCTGCTCAGAGTAAAATTAGCGGGGACTCAGCTTGTGGCAGGGGAGTCGCAGGCGCAGGTCTCGGGTGGAGAGCCAGACTTGATCCCTTGGTTGGTACGTGGGTGCTTCTAGCTTCGGCAAAAATCTTGTGTCGGCGAACTGCCCGCTGTAGATGATGGTGTGCTGAGTCCCACACTCTCTCGCTCTCTCGAAACCAGTGGTCAACAGCTGGAACATTAGAGGGTTCCTCTGTCCAGGGAAACAGCGGAGGCTGATAACCGAGTACGCACTGGAAGGCTGTTAAGCCGGTGGTATCTTGGCAGAGGGAGTGTGCGTACTCAGACCACGGGAGGAACCTGCTCCAGCTGTGTTGGTCTTCGTGACAAGATGACCGGAGGTAACGTCCCAGCTCTTGGATCTTTCTCTCAGTCTGACCATTAGTCTGTGGATGGTAACTGGAAGAGAGGTTAACAGAGATGCCAAGTAGTTTGAAGAAAGCTTTCCAGACATGAGAGATGAATTGAGGACCCTGGGAGACAGAAGTGACGGAATACTTGTTGGAAAAGGTGTTCGGCAGTCTCCAGAGCAGTTGGTAATCTTTTCAAAGGAATAAACTTGCAAGATTTGGAAAATCTGTCGACTATGACCAGAACACGTTACCTTCAGAATTCGGGAGGTCTGTAACAAAGTCCACTCCGAGGTGGGGCCAGGGCCTCTGCGGGATGGGTAGTGGTACCAGTTTTCCTGTAGGCAATTGATGAGGAGAGTTAGACATGGCACAGACTGAGCAGCTTTGGACGTACCTGATGGTATCACGGTGCATACTGGGCCACCAGTAACGAGTTTGAAGGAGCGAGAGGGTCCGTCTGCTGCCTGGGTGTCCAGAGCCCGGAGATTGGTGAGCTGTGCCCAGAAGGGGGTGATGCTGGGAGCGAGGCACATGGATTTTCCTTCTGGGCACACCAGCGGAGCTGGCTCCTGGAGCATGGCTTGCTGGATCTCCTGGTCCATGTCCCAAATGATGGGGCTGACAATCAGGTCCAATGGTATGATGGGTTCTGGTTTGGAGGGTGAATCTATGGAACACTGGCAAAAGGCGTCAGCTGTAACATTCTTGGATCCAGGACAGTATGTGATCTTGAAATTGAACCTTGTCAAAAAGAGTGCTCAGCGGGCCTGTCTGCAGTTTAAACGTTTGACTTAGATATTGGAGGTTGTTGTGATCAGTGATGATGGTGAATGGATGAGTTGTCCCCTCCAGCCAATGATGCCACTCCTCCAGGGCCAACTTGATGGCCAGTAGTTCCTGATTACCCACGTCGTAATCTTGCTCCGCTGGAGACAGCTTACGGGAGAAGAAGGCACAGGGATGGAGGAGAGAAGACTTGCAGACCGCTTGAGAGAGCACCGCTTCAACTCCGACGGTGAAAGCGTCGACCTCAACAGTAAAGGGACGTTCGGGATCTGGGTGATGTAATAAATGAGCAGTGCTAAAGATGGTCTTGAGCCGCTGGAAAGCTCCGTGGGCAGCAGGGTTCCAGATGAGATGTTTCGGCTAACCCCTCAGGAGGAAGGTTAACGGAGCAGTGATGGAGCTATAGTCCTTGATGAAGCGATGATAGAAATTGGAGAAACCCAGGAAACGTTGGAGTTCTTTAACACTGCAAGGTTGGGGCCATTCCAGAATGGCGTTGACTTTACCCTGGTCCATTTGCACACCCTCTGCACTGATGTTATAATCTAGGAACTGGACTGATGGCTGATGGAACTCGCATTTTTCCAATTTGAGGTACAAACTGTGTTCACAGAGTTTCTGGAGGACCTGCTGGACGTGCTGGCGATGTTCGGCCTGGTTCCAGGAGTAAATCAAAATGTTGTCAGTGCAGACCACCACAAAGCAATGAAGAAACTCCTGGAACACCTCGTTCATAAACATTTGGAAGATGGAGGGACTGCTGGACAAACCGTACGGCATTACCTGGTATTCGTTGTGCCCTGTGGGTGTTATAAAGGCCATCTTCCACTCGTCTCCCGCACGTATACGAACAAGGTTATTAGCACTTCGCAGGTCCAGCTTTGTGAAGATCTTGGCTCCACGAAGCTCTTCGAGGACGGCAGGGACCAGGGGGAGAGGATAGGGTTGTTGGATGATTTGGGAGTTAAGTTGACGGTTGTCGATGCAAGGACGTAAACCTCCATCCTTCTTGCCCACAAAAAAGAAACTCAAAGCGGCCGGCGAGGTGGATGGTTGGATGAATCCTTGTTTTATCGCTTCCACTATATACTCCTCCATCACCTGGCGGGATGGACAGAGGATAGATTCGTCCTTGGGTAGTTGGGTCCCATGGCCGATGAGGTGGAAGATGGGTGGCTGCTTGCATACTAAACACATCCTGGAACGCCACATACTCCGCTGGGATTTCCGGAGGGATTTCTGGTTCTGGGCTTTCAACTTGGGTCGAGGCCAGGTGAACTGGAACGGGATGTGGTCGAAGGGAGGTTGGAAAGACACAGATCATAACATTGTTCACTCCAGCGAATGATGTCACAGGGTTCCCAGCGGAGTTCTGGAAGATGCTGATGAAGCCACGGGCGTCCAAGGATTATGCTCCAGTACCAGAAACCGAATCTCCTCTCTGTGAAACAGTCCAATTTGCAGGGTGATGTAGGGTGACGAGTGACGGATCTTCTCACGCCCGTGTGGTTTTCCCTGGATAGTTTTTACTGCATACTCCTTGAAAATGGTGTTGGTGTGAGAGATGAAGTTGGTTTAGACATTACTGTGAGATGAAGTTGCCAGAGGAGCCTGAATCAACCAGAGCAGAAACGGATAGCGAACGTTCAGCAATATGAAGAGTTACGGGCAACAGGGTAAGATGAGAGGTTTCATCTTCAGATTGAATGGTACTCACCACTGGAACGTGGGGGTCTGACTAGGCAATTGCGGATGAGATGACCTTGATTTCCACAGTACAAGCATACAAGCATAATCCCAGTGAAATACGGCGATTTCTTTAAGTACATGAGAGACGTGTGGAATCCACTTGCATCGGTTCTGGTACTGGATAACAAGCAGCCACCGAGGCGGGCTGAGGAGCGGTTACCAGTGGCTGGTAGGCGGCTAGTCGCTGGGAAACTCAGGTTGTCCGTTGTAAAAAGGACTCCAGTCTTATGGAATCGTCATACAGCACCATAGCTGCGCGGATCTCTGGGTTGAGTCCTTGCCGGTAAGTGCCCAGCAGCGCGATCTCATTCCAGCCACTAGCTGCCGTCTGCGTGCGGAAGTGGAGAGTGTACTCGTTCACCGAAGAAGATCCCTGGTGGAGACGGAACAACTGATTGGAAGTAGTAAGCGTGCTAGTAGCTGTGCTAAAAACTTTGGTAAAGTGACTGGTAAACTGTTAAAATTAGTTAATAATGAAATTATTTGAGTACCAGATAGCCTTTGCCCATTGCAGGGCCTTACCGGTGAGGAGAAATATTAAAAAAGCGACCTTAGCGTTCAGGTGGACGTAATTAGAACTCCGGTGATGAGGAACGGGTAGGTGGTGCTACTGGTGAGGTGGCAGGTGGTGGTGGCTGTGGTGAACACACAGTGGGCAGGGCCTTAAATATTGTAACACTTACCCCACCAAACACAACAGTGGCCAAAAGTGATGTGTGGAGGGTTTTAATATCCTCACATTTCACTTAAACCATCAAAACAAAAACGTAAAAAGCACTGATCAGTGTTGCTAACTGCTTTCAGCTGAAAGTAGCTAAAACAGTCGCTGAATGTAGCTGATGAGGTCATAATGGCGAGTTCGCTGATCTATATAAATATAAATATATCAGTGGGAGAGTGTTGTCCAAGAAATTAATTTTGTTGCTAGGCTTTTGAATAAAGTCTCAAAAAGGGTGAGGAAGTCACTAAACACTTATCACTAAATTGACAACACTAGGCGTTTTTCCATTACCCTTCAAGATGTGCAAATTTAAATTGCGAATTGAAAATACGCCTAATGGAAACGCGTCAATTTCACAAAAACTCCCATATATTGCAAAAAAGTTTTTGCGCTCGCATGAGGTGGTTTTTCAGGCAATTCGAAAAAGGAATATTTCGCAAAACTGCAATGGAAACGCCTTTTTCACATTTGCAGGTCACATGGCACATGTAAAAAATCATATGATTATTCTTTAATGTACTATAAACTCCAAGAAACACTTCATACGTAGCCGTTCTCAAGTATAAGGGGCTTTCCCTGATATTAATGCTTAGACTGTGTACACTGCGTGCATCTGCGACGTGTAACTCAATGGCTCCGACGCGGTCACTGGAGCTGATGTTATGTTTATACCAGCAGCGCTGCACACGTTTCTGAAGCGGCTCTCCTCGCTGCTTCTGTAAAGATACACACATACGCCTCTTTCAATTAAATAAAGCCAAAATCCACCCAAATCCCATCAAAATCCTTATCGTGAGAGGAAAAAATTACATTTTAGTCGCATAACATCGTTTAATGGAAACGTTGTCATTTCACAATACTTTTTTATCGACATTTATAAAATATCACCAAAGTTCTGCGCAAATCTGTAATGGAAAAGCGCCTATTGACATTGACTATAACATAATCAGTTTTTAATATATTTTTTTTGGTCCTCTCTTGTTTTTGCATGTTCATAATTTCTTTGTATACACTGACATTGTATACATTGACAGCATTGCCAAAACATTGACCACACAATTTGGCATGTTTCATTGCCTTATTATTGTCAGAAATGAAACAACTGACTCCACGCAAATATGCAATATGCTTGAACCGTCAAACTATGTTTCAAAAACAAGGCACTTCTATGAGGATTGTGGGCTTTCTTGGAATTATCGGAGCTGTTCACGTCATTGCTCCAACTGTAAACGAGGAGAGATACCAATAGAAAAGGATTTTAAAACAACAATAATAATTTGTGATAATTTTGCACAATGCAAAGCATTCAAAAAAATACACTGAAATATTAAATAGTGTCTTAATTAAATAATTTTATTGTAGTTACATCAAATGATTGGTGTTGTGCTGCTGTGACTTCACTTGAGCAGGCTCACTATTGACTGTTTCAGAGGTCAAGGGCAGCCATTTTGGGTTGATATCATTGTAGTCCTTAGTTCACAACACTTGCGTGTCCCCTCAGTCAACGCTTCAGAATCGGTCTTAGACTTTACTGAAAGTTGCTTTTAGCTTCTTTATAAAAGTCTCCTACTTTTAGAAAAGTCCTGCTTTTTACTAAGAATTTTTTGACACTTAAGTCAAAGAGTTCAAGATTATTCTTAAGAGCATTTCTGAGAAGTTTTATACATAAGGGCCCAGATCTGTTCTTTAAATGTATATTTTTTATTTCTTTCTTTATAATTTTCACAAAATCTTCATGGCCTCCTGAATATTTAGTTGTATAAATATCTAAACAGGCAATATGTCAAAAGAAAGAATAGAGCCTCTACTTTTAAACAAACAAAAACAGTTTTATACTAACTTTATCCATTTTTGTTATCAACTCCTGAATGTGGATAAGTGAGCCTCTTGGATGTGCTGTTGAGTAGTTCGCACATAAAGCCCCGATCACAGCCCGACTTTTCTTCAAGCTCATTGACTTGCAAATTGGGCTTAAAGGAAAAGTTCACTTTCAGAGCAAAAATCTACTCAAAATCTACTAGATAATTTACTCACCCCCTTGTCAGCCAAGATGTTCGTGTCTTTCTTTCTTCAGTCAGTAAGAAATTGTTTCTTGAGGGGAAAAAACATTCAGGAATTATCTCCATATAGTGGACTTCAATGGTGCTCCCAAGTTTCAACTTCCAAAATGCAGTTTAAATGCAGCTTCAAATGGCTCTAAATGATCCCAGCCGAGGAAGAAGGGTCTTATCTAGCAAAACAATTTGTCATTTTTGAAACAAATTGACAATTTATATACTTTTTAGTCTCAAATGCTCGTCTAGGCTATGTTCACACTTGGCGTCTTTTTTGACAAGATAAAGTTGACACGGGCGCTTTTTTAGTAAAAAAAAAAAAAAAAAAAAAAAAAAAAAAACAAAAAGAGATCGGGAAGGGTCTGCAAGCTGGTACTCGAAAAAGGGACACCTGAAGTGCAATGGCATTTATGTCGACGTGCTCCCCGCAAGGCTATCGGAGCCGCACGTCGGTTTTTGAAGTTAACGGGGAGGAGAATGTCGGTTCACAACAATAAAAAAATAAATAAAAGTCTATCTACCGGCACCTTCTCCATTTTTTTTTTTTTTTTTTTTTTTTTCTTGTTGTTATGGAAATGTCAGTTCTGGCTACTCGCTTGTCATTGGTCAGCTGTCAAAAAGGCACTTGACGTAGGCCGTTTCTTTCAGAAAAGTTGAACTTTTTTTCAACTTGAAAAGATGCTCTGAGCTGCAGAAAAAGCCGCCGGCGGTGGCATTTAAAAAAGCACTCAGGACTTTTTTGAAAACACGGTTTACTCCATAGGATTATAGTGTAAAACAGACGCTGGCAGTTTCAAAAAAGATGCCGAGTGTGAACATAGCCTTAAACTGCATTTTGGAAGTTCAAACTCGGGGCACCATGGCAGTCCATTATATGAATAAAAATCCTGAAATGTTTTCCTCAAAAAACACATTTTCTTTACGACTGAAGAAAGAAAGACATGAACATCTTGGATGACAAGGGGGTGAGTACATTATCTTGTTAAATTGTTGTTCTGGAAGTGGACTTCTCCTTTAAGTAAAATGTACTTAAAAGACTCACAGGTGGATTAGGCTGCTAATGCGATCTTGACTGAGGCCATTTTGAATTTTCGGTTCAACGGGTGAGAAGGACTGCATTTATCTCCATGGCTATCAACTCAAAGGGTGCTAAAAAGGTAGGAATTAAATCACATATGCGCAGATTAATTGTCGAATACTTTAAATATCACCAAATATGCAATAATAAAGTAAAATGTTTGGTTTATTTGCTGGGTCATATGTACTTCTGCATTTAGCCTTGAAGCTAAAATCGGCTAACTATTTCACACCGTTTTTCATTTTCTTTATCGACACTTTAAGTAATATACTTTGTTTTAGCGTTTTTATCCACTCAGTATTAAGCATGTGAGTTATATAGTTCTGCATTAATTGGGTTTTATGGCTGTAATTTAGTTGTAATTTGGATTTTGTGCTCAATATGCCTTAAGATAATGCTTGTATACAACTAATAAAGTTATTCGACTGTTTTTCTTAATTATCTGTTGAAATAATATGAAATACACCTTTAAAAGTAGTTTTGTAAGCGTTTAACGTTACAAATGACTGAACAGTCGGAGTTTAGCTAACGTTATACGGGAGTTTGGGGAAAGTGCCATGAGGTCATGGTTTTATTTTTCTTTCATTTTAAGGAGTTTGACATCAGCATTGAGCTCATTTATGACTTAGCTGCGTCTCCGTCATGAATCTTCTCTGTCAGAGGCCAGCGCCACCGAAAAAGGTAAGAAATACATTAATAATGAGCGGATTACGTTAGTGGTGGAATGTTTAATTATAAAAAAGATGCCATCACGAATATAACGTTACATGTTTGTTTTATTAGCTGTTTTTAGCCTTGAATTGCTTAATCACTGTTTTTCTTTATGCATCTTCTCAGTGATTTAAAGTTACTGCTTGTATACAATGTAAATATACTGTATTTGTGTCTTTTATTTAATTATGTGTTGAAATTATATGAAATAGGTATGTCTTTAAGCGTTTGGAAAAAAGTTTATCCTAAAGCATTTGTATGAATGACTGAGCTGAATTTGGCTAAGACACGTGTTTTGGGGAACGTGCCATGCAGTAATCGCTACGCTTTTTGCTTTAAATTTAAGGTGTTTGATGTCAAAATTGAGCTCTTATTATGACTGGGGCACTACTGAAGCATTATCACATGAGAAGCAAGAGACAAGACTAAAATCTTCTCCGTCAGAGACCAACTGCACTGAAAAAGGTAAGAATCACATTAAATATGACCACATTGATGCTGGAATGTTGTAAAGGCACTGTTGTAATGGGGTATAAATTAAATATAATTTTGTTTCTACTTCTTACTAGTTAACAGTTAGTTTGTGCTTGTTATTCTTTATTTCGGTGGACAAGCAATTGTTTTAGAATATTATAATAATAATAATAGAATAGGATAATAAAAAAGAAATAAATAATAATATAAATCAGCACTTTCAATGAAATGAATTGAAATGAAAGTGAAATCTTTGTTGACTAAAACTGTTTTAACTTCACAGGATCTGGATGATGAAGATGCCTTGGAAATCCAAGAAGATCCAATCACTTCCCATCAACAATCCCGCACCTCACAAAGGAAAATTCTTGTCATTTACTTGTTTGTCGCTCCAAACCCGTAAGACTTTTATTAATCTTCGAAACACGACTAAACATATTTTAAATGAAATCTGAGAGATTTCTCTCCCTCCTTTGACAGTCCATGCAACTACCACGTCGATGCTTTAAAAAGTTCATAATCAAACAGTTTTTAATTCAGATTTTCTGCGGAGCCATGATTGCTTCATATGATGAACAGTTTGAATTTAGCGTGTTATTCACGTATAAATGTTGATCAGTAGACATAAACAGAAGTACTTGCTTGACACATAAGAACAAACCTCATTGGTTCTTGCAGAAGCTTAAACATGCTGCATAACACAGAAATGAACCTCATTGGTTCTCACAGAGCAAGAATGCTTGAGCTTCCGCTTACCATTACTGATCTGCTCTGACGATTGTGTATATGTGAATTAGAAGCTAAGTTAGATCTGATCATCATATAAAGTGATCAAGTCTCTTCAGAAAATTTTTTACTAATTTGCTCAATTCTTATAGATTAGATTTGCAATCTCTTTATAAACTTTTTGATGCTTCAAAGTGGTCCTTGCATAAATTGTCAATAGAGGGATGGACACCTCTCAGATTTCATTAAAGATATCTTTATCTATTTTCTGAAGATGAACAAAATCTTACCAGTTCGGAACAACATGAGGGTGAATAAATGATGAATGATGACCTTTTTTTTTTTTTGTTTTTTTTTTTTTTTTTTTTCTCCTCGGGAAACTGACCCGAAGTGAAGTGTGCTTAGCTTGTAGTGTTAAGGTACTGTGGACTGCAGAACATACATTTTAAGTTTCAAAGTTTACTCTCTAAAACGCTATTAAATGCTATTAATTTTTATTTGCTGGTAAAACGTTTTAAATTGAACTTGATATTTTATCACTATAACACTATATACAGTTTTAAATTGTTCAAGTATTATTCTGAGGGAGTCCATCATATAAACTAGGTGTATTCTATTGTTATTTATTGTTATTTATTTTCATTTTTATTATTATTTTTTTCCATGATGCCTGCAAACAGCTTTATGCAAAGGTGAGTGCATTCATCTGAAAAGGATGTGTGGTAACACTTTACAATTAAAGTGTTGATTCATTAATATGTGCTTTATAAGTACTAATAAACAGTCAATATGCTAGAAATATGCATGCTAATAAGCAAGTTATTAGTGAGAGTTGGTGTCTAAACTAAAGTGTTACCAGTAGTGTTAATGATGCTCTGTAATTTGTTTTTGCACTGTTGTAACATTTGTAAAGTAAATAAATGGTTTGTTTTTAGATGCCTGTTTAGTTTCATTACACTATTGTAGAAAAAATTAGAAATATGTAAATACAAATGGAATGCATCCTTAAAATACAAAAAATGTGACTTAATTTTTTTATGAACTTAAAACTATTTTGTAAACTGGAAAAAAAATAAAAAACGAGTTGCCTAATGAGTAATACTTAAGAGTTCAAGTTGGAAACATGTAAAGTCTAATAGAACAAACAAGAATAAAAAATAAGTTCAAAATACATAAAAGTCTGATGCAAATAGTTGCCTCAATTTTATTGAGTAAAATGAGCACAGCATTTTTACAGTGTAGTAGGCTATCAGTCATCAGCAAAGTGGTAAACAAGCATGCCGATTGATAAGATTTAATGTGTTGGGCATTAACGCATTACTTTGTAACGCGTTACTGTAATTTTATTATTTTTTTAGTAACGGAGTAATTTAACGCGTTATAATTTCCAAATTAGTAATTAGAGTATAGTTACAAGCATGCGTTACTGCTGCGTTACATTAATTTTAGATTAATTTTAGTCAGTTATACAGCGTTATCAGCATGTGTTGAATTAGATTCGTCTCGTCGTCTCTTGAGAATATGCGCCATTAATGCAGCATTAGAAATCTTTGTCAGTTTTCTTACTTTCACTTTCTGTATAGTGAATTGACTGAAGTTAAGACCTTCACCGGCATAGCTATTGCGCAAAGTTTGCACGTTGCTTGTGTGATATCCATTGGCTCGCCTTCGTGGTTTAAAACACAAATATTTCTAATATTGCAACGTAACCCCCAAGCGTAGCTATGTATCTTAAACGCAGGGAGACGTGAAAGAGGAATCAACTCGGTATGCCGCGTTGTATGAAACGCATCTCTGTGCTTGTGCGCGCTTCGGGTGTGTGAAAAAAAAAAAAAAAAAAAAAAAGTGTGCAAGAACAGCGTGCAAGTAATGAATTGAGTTCTGTTTCATTTCTTCTTCTTGTGGGTCTTAAGTAGCTTGAACAATTGGCATATTATTCTATGAATCACATGCCAAATGGTGGGGTCTGGATCTGGTCCGTACGCATCACGGATCAACTGCGATCCGATTAAACCCTAAAAGGCTATATATGACACATCAGAGCAATCTTTTAATTACTAATTTAACATGAAGTCAAATTGCTACTCCATATCAATCGCATACAACGAAAGTACAGAATAATTAAAACAGAGCATCATATCTATACAAATTTTCCCCAGAACGTTCTCGCGAAATTCTTCCACGGCCCGGTAGTGGGTCGCGACCCAGTGGTTGGGGACCTCTGGGCTAGCACATGCGACGTCCTCTACCTGAGACCTACTTTGACTGGTAAGCGCTTGTGGCGGACACACTACCAATGAAAACAAAGTTAGGATAGAGAGAGGAAAGTGCGCGTTCTGTAACTGGAAATACGATCATTTAGTTTTTTTTCTGTCAAAGGCAAGAACATTAGCAACGCATCAACTTCTGTTGTCTTCACATGTCAACCACATGAATAGCAATTAATTTGTTTTAGATATTTTAAGTTTAGATATTTTTATTTTGCGGGAGTCCCGCAAATCATTTTACTCTATCGCATCCTGCACACACGAGTCTCTGCCCACCCACACTCGCACTCGCCCATCAAGTTTTGTCACAAGACTTGATGGGCATGGGCGGGTTCATTTTGACCCATACAATGCATTTTTGGCTCTTGCTACAAATATACCCCAGCGACTTAAGACTGATTTGTGGTCCAGGGTTATATATACGGTGGATAAACATAGCAATTTCCTATAAATTACTATTAAAGCACAATAATACAGTTAAATGGTTAAACAGGGTTTTATTCTTTTGGTAAAACTTTATTTTTTCATGGTAAGGTTTACTTTTGCATGGAATTGCCCTATTGCTTTATTGTTATTATATATGCATTTCAAATCATTTAAAAGGCTACTGTTTAGTTCTGGTCTGTTTTATTACCATTAAAAAAGATCTGATCACTTGATTAACCCTAAAACAAGCAAGAGTGGGGAGAAAAAAAACAAAAACAAAAAAAACAACAACAACAAAAAAAAGCTTTCTTGTCACTTTTTATGTCATCTGGACTTAAGTAAAACCTATTCAAAATAATTTTTGAAATACTTGATATACTGTATTTGGATTTAATGAGTTGTATCTCCTGGATACGTTGCCCTATTAGGGTTAAAAACAAAACAAACAAAAAACAGCTAAAGTCATCAATAATTATGATTTATTTGATGCAAACAAATAAGTACTGTAATATGCTGCATGTATGACATGTCTAAGTGTACTAAAATTGAGGCACAATTACATAATTAATGTAACAACATATCATTTTTTTTATGAAATCCTGAAGACTTTTGTTGGATTTTTAGGTGTTATTTTCCAGATGCAACTCATGTGACCCCCATAACTCCAAACAACCTCAACTATGATAATTATAATAGTATTGGATTGGGTTAATTGTCAAAATAATTGGCTAATTATTTGACTACAAAAATAATTGTTGTTACAGCCCTAGATAAATCTTATATTTATCTGTCACTTTATTCTGTCAAGACATGAGAGAGGAAAAAACTCTTAGTGAGTTTGTGACATACATTCTTGTTACATACATTCCACAAATTTAAATTATACATCACAAATCTTGTGTAGCAAAAACAAACAAACAAAACAACTTGTGCTTGTCTTTCTCTATTTTAAGGGGTTGAGTCTCTAAAGAATTACTGTCTTTAATGTGGCTAAAACATGTTAAACTGAAATTACTTTTTTGCAAACATCCAAAATGGTACACAATAATACCTTTTTTAAATATCTTTGTGCATTATCATACAGCAGTCATGTATGATAGTCTGTTAAAATGTCCACCAAAGAGGATGCTGTCTGAAATATTTTACGAGTTAAGATATGTTTAACTGACATTTTAAACCAGCGGTAAAATAAAGCATAGACCAGAGGGTTCAGACCTGAGTTAATGTACAAAGTCCATAATAGAAATGTAGCAACTTTGAAAGAGATTACTGTATTCACTGTCAGAGACAAGATATAGTATGGAATCCAGCAAAGGAGATAAGCTGTCACAATGATTCCTAATGTCAGAGCAGCTTTACTCTCAGATTTCCTCCTTACCGAACCTTCCATTACACATTTACTACCCTTCATCAGGGAGTTTATAGCTTTCATTTGCTGATGAGCAACATAAAATATCTTCAAATATAAAATTATAATCACAGTACAAGGAACAATGAAGGACAAGAACAGATCAGTCAAACTCCAGGCAAAGCTAACCATAACAGAACACTCTCCATAACACCCGTATGTTATACTTGATGGATCGAAAGATCTGTTATCTGTTACAAAGGAAAAATTGTATGCTGAAGACCACAACCAGCAGATACATATGATAACTAGAGTTTTAGTTGTAGTTATTTTTTGTTGGTACAGTAAAGGGTGACACACAGCCACATAACGATCAACCGCAATTAAAATTAAATTATGAAGAGATGCTGAGAGGAGCGCCCCCGTAAATGCCAAAAACAGTCCACAGAAAGTGTCTCCAAAGTACCAGCACATCTCAGTCAGTTTGATGGCTTCTATGGGCATCACAATTAGTCCGATAAGCATGTCAGCCACAGCCAGAGAGAGAATGAGCAGGTTGCTTGAAGTTTGAAGTTTCTTGAAGTGAGAGATGGAGATGATCACCAGCAGGTTCAGAAACACAGTCCATGCTGACAGCAATGAAAAAAACACATACATGATATTGTATTCAAGTCTGGAGCGTTTTCCTTTGATACATGATGAGTTGATTGCAGGAAAGCAGTATTGAGTCTCATGATCCTCTGTCTCATAGGCCATGAGTGAGTCTCCTCCTGTTAGGAGTTTGTTCTGCTCTCCTTACTGTCCTTTCATTTATACAGTGTCTGGATCAGACTGACCAACCTATGTACCGCCCACTGTGATGCTGCATAATGATATTTCATCATTTATTGTATTTATTTAGCCAGACAATACAAGCCTGTGGCCTCAAACTTTTGGTAGTCAGTGTATTCTAATATTGTTTCAGTGTTAATTTTTCAGTGTAGCTCCGTTGTGTGGAATAAAAGAGGATATTACACCTTTAAAACACAGTTTGAATAAATATTAAAGAAAACATGTTTTGAACTGATCTAAGGCCAAACCCTTCTTAGTTGGTCTGTCCATGCTCTACAAAAATTGTAACACCAGGGGGGTGTTTCATAAAACAAGTTTACCAAATGAGCCAGGCTTATTGCACTTTGACTTGTTCTGATCTGTTCTGATCTGATCTGATCTGATCTGATCTTTAAAGCTAAGATGGCTGCTATGTATTTGATACATTAAACTGATGCATCAGTGTTGTCACATTTTGGTCTTTTTTTTTTTTGGCCCTACATGAACATTACAGTAAATCCTAACACTAAATGATGGGTTTATCCAGTTATGTATGTGTGTATGAATGTATGAAGAGTGGAGTTGCAAAACCCCCTAAAAGCCATCTTGGTCAAAAATGAGATAATGATACTGATACTGAGTGAATGCTCTCCTCACGTATTATAAGTCTAAGTATAAGTATATATCTGTATGTGTATATATATGTGTACATACAGATAAAGATACTGATACTGTATGTATGTGTGTATATCTATATGTATGTACGTATATATGCGTGTACGTGTGTGTGTGTGTGTGTGTGTGTGTGTGTATATGTATATGTATATATATATATATATATATATATATATATATATATATATATATATATATATATATATATATATATATATATATATATATATATATATTTACAGGGGTTGGACAATGAAACTGAAACACTCGCCAATATAGTATTGGAGGTTTCATGGCTATATTTGCGCTGTCTGGTGCCCAATCTTCACTTATTGTACATTACACCAGTTAGAGCAGAGTGTAAAGTTTCATTATGTGCACCCAATGGTTCAAACATTGTACCTTGAAGGTAGTGCTCTGTATCAGGATAATAATGCACCAATACACACAGCAAGACTGGTGACAGACTGGTTTAATGAACATGAAAATTAAGTTGAACATTTCCCATGGCCTGCATAGTCACCAGATTTGAATATTATTGAGCCACTTTGGGGTGTTTTGGAGGAGCGAGTCAGGAAACGTTTTCCCACATCAGCATCACATAGTGACCTGGCCACTGTTCTGCAAGAGGAAAATGGCTCAAAATCCCTCTGGCTGCTTTGCAGGACTTGTATTTGTCACTCCCACGATGAAATGATGTTGTATTGGCTGCAAAAGGAGGCCCAATATCATACTAATTGTGATCTAAAACCAGGTGTTTCAGTTTCATTGTCCAACCCCTGTATATATGTGTGTATATATATATATATATATATATATATATATATATATATATATATATATATATATATATATATATATATATATATATATATATATATATATATATATATATATATATATAGACTACCATTCAAAAGTTTGGGGTCAGTAAGACTTGTAATAGTCTTTAAAGTAGTCTCTTATGCTCATCAAGGCTGCATTTATTTGATTAAAAATATAGAAAAAAAAAACAGTAATATTGCAAAATGTTTTTACAATATAAAATAATGTTTTTTATTTTAACATACTTTAAAATAGAATTTATTCCTGTGATGAAAAGCTGAATTTTTATCAGCTGTTACTCCAGTCTTAAGTGTCACATGATCCTTCAGAAATCATTCTAATATGCAGATTTATTATTAGAATGATCAGTGTTGGATAATATCAACAGTTGTGCTGCCAAATATTTTTTGGAACCTGTATTCTTTTTTTTTTTCAGGATTCTTTCATGAATAACAAGTTTAAAAAGTACAGTGTTTATTCAAAATATAAATATTTTATAACAATGTAAATTATTTATTATTAACTTTTAATAAACTTTTAATTATTAACTTAATACATCCTTAGTGAATAAAAGTATTAATTTCTTAAAAAAAAATAAAATAAAATAAAAAAAAGAAACAATAAAAATGTACTGACCCCAAACTTTTGAACGGTAGTGTATATATATGTATATGTATGTGTAAATATGTATGTATATATCTGTGTATGCATGTGCATATATCTATATGTATGCATGCACGTATATGTATATGTGTGTATGTATATATCTATTAAAGAAAGATGTCAGATGGATTTAGCTGGTTTTGCATCTGAACTCTTCATATGTATGTGTATGTGTGTGTGTGTGTGTGTGTATATATATATATATATATGTATGTATGTATGTCTGTCTATATATTTGTCTGTATGTGTATATCTATATGTATGTACGTGTGTATATGTGTAAATATGTATGTATATATCTGTGTATGTATGTTTATGTATGTATCTATATACATATATGTATGCATGCACGTATATGTATATGTGTGTGTAATAGAGATGCGCGGATGAGCTCAAACGTCACCCGAATTCGCAGCTTCAAATGAATTATCCGCCCGCCACCCACCCGCACCTGTATTTTTCTCTGATGTAGATAACCGCACCTGATGGTCATTTACAACTATTCTAATTCTTAGTTTTGCACGATATGATAAATGGATGGTTAATTTTTAACAGCAGATTGATTCAGCTGATTTGCACATCGCTGCACACTTATATAAGCTTAATCGTGTGTGCTTTTAAGCCAAATCCACGCTAAAAAGAATAACGTTAACTGACATCTGGACGCGACTCTCCGCAATCTCTGATGAAATCGTGTTTAAAATAGGTTCATATTTTAGAAAATGTAGTTAATATTTGCGTCATTATTGATTTATCTCATCCACCTGCGACCCATCCACAAATAATCAGAATGCATTTTTTTATTACCCGACCCACGGATTATCCGCAGCGCCCACGGATATAACCGCCATCCGCGCATCACTAGTGTGTCTGTATATATATATTTGTATATATCTATGTGTATATATTTGTCTTTATGTATATATCTATATGTATGTGTGTATATCTGTGTACGTACGTATGTGTATATGTGTAAATATGTATGTATATGTGTATGTGTATATATCTATATGTATGTATGCATGCGTGTATATGTGTATGTATGTGTATATATGTACGTACATGTATGTATGTGTATGTATTTGTCTATGTGTGTATATCTATATGTATGTACGTATATATGCGTGTACATGTATGTGTATGTGTGTATATGTGTATACATCTATATATATGCATGCATGCACATATATGTATGTGTATATGCACGTAAATATGTATGTATATATGTGTATATGTATATGTGTGTATGTACGTATGTGTATATGTATGTATATATATTTGTCTATGTATGTGTGTATAGCTATATGTATGCATGCACGTATATGTGTGTATGTGTAAATATATATCTGTATGTGTATATATATATATATATATGTCTGTATCTATATATGTATGCATGCACATATATGTATATGTGTGTGTGTATATATGTATGTGTATGTATATATTGTGTGTGTGTGTGTGTTTTGTTAAGTCTCAGGACATGTATAGGTGGGACTGTCCTTTCTGTGCACATGCGGTTTTGTTTTGCTTTCAGGTGGAGTCCAATTACTCCTCATGACTGGGCTGTCCTGATCGGTCCATTAGATCAATGGTGTGGCGTTAAAAGGCTGAGCTGAAATGTTTGGAGTGTTGAAAGTTGGAGCAAGAGTCCCTTCTACTGACTGTGTTTTGTTTAACTTGGTGTTAATGTAATTTGTTTAAAGATTATTAAAGAAACACTCCACTTTTTTTTTTTTTTGAAATAGGCTCATTTTCCAACTCCACCAATTTTGAATCCATTTAGCCGATGGCCGGGTCTGGCGGTAACACTTTTAGCATAGTTTAGACCATTAGCATCTCACTATAAAATGACTAATAAGTCATTGATATTCTAAGTTTTGATATTTTTCCTTTTTAAAACTTGCATTGTGTCCTAAGACTGGCAGAAAATAAAAAGTTGCGATTTTATAGGCTGATATGGCTAGGAACTATACTCTCATTCCAGCGTAATAATCAAGGAATTTTGCTGCCGTACCATGGGTGCAGCAGGTGCAATGATATTACACAGCGCCTGAAAGTGATATATATATAGTTCGTTAGTTTAGGTAGATTGCTTTCTAGTGTTAGTCTGTTCTGTTTATGTTGGCCTTGACCCCTCCTGAAGTTCTGTTTGCATCCTTGTCTTCAATAAATTTTGTTCTGTTTTGCATTGCTTGTGGTAATATGTGAAGACAGTAAAAGGGGAAAGCTCCCTCCAATTCTCCACCACTTTTTATTACTCCTTCCAGTCCCTATAGAAATAAATACACACATACAGAAATGTATACACATACAAGGAAATAAATACATTAAATACACAAATACACACACAGAAATAAAATACATACACATACATAGAAATACGAAATACACACACAAAAAGAAATACATCCATAGAAATAATACATACGCAGAAATAAATACAGAAATACATACATAGAAATAATACATACGCAGAAATAAATACAGAAATGCATAGAAATAAAATACATACACAGAAATAAATACATACATGGAAATAAATACATATCCAAAAATAAATACAAATACATACACAGAAATAAATACACAGAAAGAAATACATAGACAGAAATAAATACAGAAATACATACATAGAAATAAATACATGCATAGAAATAATACATACGCAAAAATAAATACAGAAATAAAATAAATAAACATAAACATAAAATAAATAGACAAATAAATACAGAAATACATACACAGAAATAAATACATACATGGAAATAAATACATATCCAAAAATAAATACAAATACATACACAGAAATAAATACATAGACAGAAATAAATACAGAAATACATACATAGAAATAAATACATGCATAGAAATAATACATACGCAGAAATAAATACAGAAATACATACATAGAAATAATACATACGCAGAAATAAATACAGAAATACATAGAAATAAAATACATACACAGAAATAAATACATACATGGAAATAAATACATATCCAAAAATAAATACAAATACATACACAGAAATAAATACAGAAATACATACACAAAAATAAATACACAGACAGAAATAAATACAGAAATACATACATAGAAATAAATACATGCATAGAAATAATACATACGCAGAAATAAATACAGAAATACATAGAAAATACATACACAGAAATAAATACATACATGGAAATAAATTCATATCCATAAATAAATACAAATACATACACAGAAATAAATACACAGAAATAAATACATAGACAGAAATAAATACAGAAATACATAGAAATAAAATACATACACAGAAATAAATACATACATGGAAATAAATACATATCCAAAAATAAATACAAATACATACACAGAAATAAATACATAGACAGAAATAAATGCACAAAAATAAATACATAGACAGAAATAAATACAGAAATACATACATAGAAATAAATACATGCATAGAAATAATACATACGCAGAAATAAATACAGAAATACATACATAGAAATAATACATACGCAGAAATAAATACAGAAATACATAGAAATAAAATACATACACAGAAATAAATACATACATGGAAATAAATACATATCCAAAAATAAATACAAATACATACACAGAAATACATACACAGAAATAAATACATAGACAGAAATAAATACAGAAATACATACATAGAAATAAATACATGCATAGAAATAATACATACGCAGAAATAAATACAGAAATACATAGAAATAAAATACATACACAGAAATAAATACATACATGGAAATAAATACATATCCAAAAATAAATACAAATACAGAAATACATACATAGAAATAAATACATGCATAGAAATAATACATACGCAGAAATAAATACAGAAATACATACATAGAAATAAATACATGCATAGAAATAATACATACGCAGAAATAAATACAGAAATACATACATAGAAATAATACATACGCAGAAATAAATACAGAAATACATAGAAAATACATACACAGAAATAAATACATACATGGAAATAAATTCATATCCATAAATAAATACAAATACATACACAGAAATAAATACACAGAAATAAATACATAGACAGAAATAAATACAGAAATACATAGAAATAAAATACATACACAGAAATAAATACATACATGGAAATAAATACATATCCAAAAATAAATACAAATACATACACAGAAATACATACACAGAAAGAAATAAATACAGAAATACATACATAGAAATAAATACATGCATAGAAATAATACATACGCAGAAATAAATACAGAAATACATACATAAAAATAAATACACAGACAGAAATAAATACAGAAATACATACATAGAAATAAATACATGCATAGAAATAATACATACGCAGAAATAAATACAGAAATACATAGAAAATACATACACAGAAATAAATACATACATGGAAATAAATACATATCCATAAATAAATACAAATACATACACAGAAATAAAAACAGAAATACATACACAGAAATAAATACATAGACAGAAATAAATACAGAAATACATACACAAATAAATACATACATGGAAATAAATACATACACAAAAATAAACAAATACATACACAGAAATAAATGCATACACAGAAATAAATACATAGAAATAAAATACATGCACTTAGAAATAAATACAGAAATGCATACATAGAAATAAATACAGAAATATATACTTAGAAATAAGATACACAGAAATAAATACAGAAATACATACATAGAAATAAATGCATGCACACAGAAATACAAAAATACATAGAAAAATACAGAAATACATACACAGAAATAAATAAATGCATGCACAGAAATAAATACAGAAATACATACATGGAAATAAATGCATACACAAAAATAAATACAAATACACAGAAATAAATACAGAAATGTATACATAGAAATAAAATACATAAACAGAAATAAATACAGAAATACATACACAGAAATAAATACATGCACATAGAAACAAATACAGAAATATATAAACTTAGAAATAAAATACATACACAGAAATAAATAGACAGAAATAAATACAGAAATACATACATAGAAAGTACATACACAAATAAATACATGCACATAGAAATAAATACATGCACATAGAAACAAATACAGAAATATATAAACTTAGAAATAAAATACATACACAGAAATAAATAGACAGAAATAAATACAGAAATACATACATAGAAAGTACATACACAAATAAATACATGCACATAGAAATAAATACATGCATAGAAATACATACACAGAAATAAAAACAGAAATACATACATAGAAAGTACATACACAAATAAATACATGCACATAGAAATAAATACATGCATAGAAATACATACACAGAAATAAAAACAGAAATACATACACAGAAATAAATACAGAAATACATAGAAATAGTACATACACAGAAATAAATACAGAAATACATAGAAATAGTACATACACAGAAATAAATACATGCACATAGAAATAAATACATGCATAGAAATAAATACAGAAATACATACACATAGAAATAAATACAGAAATACATAGAAATAAATACAGAAATACATACATAGAAATAAATACATAGAAATAAAATACATACAGAAATAAATACATACACAGAAATAAATGCAGAAATACATAGAAATAAAATACATACACAGAAATAAATACATACACAAAAATTAATACAAATACATACATAGAAATAAAATACATACACAGAAATAAATACATACACAGAAATAAAATACACAGAAAAAAATACAGAAATAAATACACAAAAATTAATACAAATACATAGAAATAAATACAGAAATAAAAACAGAAATAAATACATGCATATACAAATAAATACAGAAATACATAGAAATAATACATACACAGAAATAAATACATACACAGAAATAAATACATAGAAATAAAATACATGCACATAGAAATAAATACAGAAATACATACATGGAAATAAAATACATAAACAGAAATAAATACACAGAAATAAATACATGCACATAGAAATAAATACATACACAGAAATAAATACAGAAATACATACACAAATACATATTTTATATATGGGATGCACCATATTGGATTTTTGCCGATATTTTTCATCTCAATTTGGCTGATACCGATACCAATATATATCCTTTTGTTTGGACACAATACTAAGTCTCTCCTGTGCAGAAATTATAAGCAAATTATTTTTTCATTTTGGTTGAAAATGAACTGGTTAACATTCAAGCTTTGGGAACAGGAGTTTCTCTTTTGCTATGTTATAAGGCCAGTTTCGAATGCTTTCGCTTTTGAATTCGCAATCTTGTTGTCATGTTTTACAAGAAAAGAATTTTCTGTTTTGCTCACTTCTATACACCTTTCACTTTTTAAGACTAAAGCAAAAGATGGCTTAATTTTTATTCTTAATTAAAAAAAGTCAACAACATTAAAACAGTAGGCTACAAGACAAATTAGCTTACATTATTTATTTATTTAAAAAAACAAAACTAGACATGGCATACACGACATGCTGTATTATATACCGACTAATAAATTACAGAACATTTAGCAAACACTGCAGAATCAACAACAACAACAACAACAACAACAACAAAAAAAAAAAAAAAAAGAAAGCCTCTGTAACCTTTTCAAAATGAAAACAAAAAGAAAAGTAAAACTATACTGGCTGACCGTGGCAGTGTTTGCATGTTTTTTTTTTTTTTTTTTTTTTTGCACAAGAATACCAACATGTTCATCTTCTCTGGTTTAAGCAGTAGTCTTTTACTTTACTTGAAAACCAAATCCTCCATCACAGTTCTTTCCTCAATATTCGGGTCATTTTTGCCGTGCGCTGCACTCACCTTCCCGCTCATGCTGAAACAGCAAATACAAACCAGACTCTACACCCAAAGCGCTCGCACCGAAAGGACCTCTTCGCGTGATCAGTGAAATCTCACTCCTGCTACAATGTGCTCTGAAACTCCCGCTGTATGGAGCAGACGCTTAAGCTGCGCAAACCATGCACTTGCCAGATGCGACCACGTCAAATTTTAATTTGCAGGTTCTCAAAAACTTGTTTAATGTTTAATTATAATTTCCCCAGATTCATATGCTGCACTGCACTTTGACAGGGCTGCGGGACACAAACAGGATATAATTTAAAGCAATACACGGCTATGGCAACTTGTTCATTCGTTCCTACGATTTATTCATTTATTAATTTGTAAAATGAGGGAACAATTTATATATCGTATGAACGAATTCTTAATTTATTGCCACAAAATCTTTTATTTCCCACCGGCATGTTTAGCACAGTAAGAGATACAAAAACATAGATTGAACGTAAATGACAAAATTTGGGAGAAGAAACTATAAATATTAAGTTCATGGAAATTCATGACCATCCGGCAAAACAGAACGCATAGCCGTGTATTGCTTTAAATGTATGGGCTCGAATGCCATGAATCCAAAAGCATGGTCGGTATGTAACATTTGCCTGCTAACCAATTACTTCTTATATTTAAAAAAAAAAAAAAAAAGCTTTGTACCTTACATGTGTCATTATATTCACGGAAAAATATTTCATATGACCAACAGTGTGTTTTGCCTTAGCGCCGCCGGTGAAAGTGATTCACTAACCGCGCGTCGTAATTACTTCTGGGATCATTTTATTTTAAATGCCGATCATGTCAATTGCGAACATTGCGGTTGTGTTTCAAAATACAACACCAAGCACCATGAAACCAGTTAAAAAGGCGCATTCAGCGGTCTAGTGACTAGATATGAAAAATGATCCCAAACTGAACAATGGCGCGCGCTCTTCGTTTTTTTATCAAATTACCATATTCACATCTATTGGTTTTACAGTCCTGCTATTAACCTTTTATTTAGACTAAAACAAACCTTTAATTCGGGTGAATAAGCTGGCATTTTGAGTGGCATTGCACATCCTGTCATGCCAGTGACTACATGCAATAGATGCATTTTGCAGCATTAAAGTTATCGATTTAAACGACAATCGATCATGGAAATGATTGAAAACTGACATCCCTACTTATTGCAGAGGGGGCATTACAGGACTAGGGGGAGGCTACCGCTACTGCTGCTGCCACTGCACGTGCTATTATTAAACACACCGTAGTCAAGACAGGCAGGGTCGATCTCCAAACAAACAGTAATAAGAAGGCAAGACAAAAGCGTAATCCAAATAAACAGGCAGAAGGTCACAATCCAAGAGAGCAGTCCAAAGCAGCAAAATAAACAGGGCTATGAAAACTAGGCAAAATTATGGCAATGAAGACAGACAAAACTATGACAATGAAACAAACCCGTGGAAATGGCAAAAACAAGGCAATGAAACAGGATAAACGCTTGGTAGAGTCCGCACAGGCAAAACAATACTTTGCGGGGCCTGTTTGGTATGGAAGTAACCAGAGAAGCAGCAGAGGGAGCGGTAACAGTCAGTCCATGGGTGAGGGCTCCCTCTGCTGGCGTGGCATTACAGAATCCCCCCCTCTAGGAGCGACTCCTGGCACTCAAAACAACAACAGTCCAGGAGGGTGGGGGAACAGAGGCAAAACAGGGGGTGGGACAGAGGGCCAGGTCCGTGCAGAGGAGGTGGGCCTGGATCTTGGAGCAGTGACAGACAGTGAAGCACTGGAGGACCTGGGCCAAGGAGCTGTGGCAGACAGTGGAACCTTGGAGGACCTGGGCCGTGGAGCATTGGAGCAGAAGTCCACCATGTTTGATTCTGAGGAGCCTGGAACCATGGCGGAGCAGGGAGCCATGGCGGGGCAGGCAGAACAGGGAGCCATGGCGGGGTAGACAGAGCAGGCAGAGCAGGGAGCCATGGCGGGGCGGGCAGAGCAGGGAGCCATGGCGGGGCAGGCAGAGCAGACAGAGCAGACAGAGCAGACAGGAGCAAAGATACCCATAGTGGAACAAATAACATCCATAGCAGAGCAGAGAGTTTATGGTTGGTCTCCTTGGCCGTGTCATGATGGGCAGAGTGTTCATGATAGGCCTCCTTGGCCGTGACATGATGGGCAGAGAGTTCATGATAGGCCTTCTTGGCCGTAACATGATGGCCAGAGAGCTCATAGGAGGACGCTGCCCCCTTAGGGGGTTCTGCAGCCGGAGCCGCCACCACCGGGGGCATTGGCGCAGACTCATGGTCAAACGAGATCTCTGGAGTAGATTCATGGGCAGACAAGATGGTGAGTTCATGAATGGACGCCACCTTCTTAGGAGGTTCTACAGGGTATGCTGACACCTCAGGAGGTATTGGTGCAAACTCGTGGGCAGTCGAGGCCTCTGGAGCAGACTTGTGGTCCGACGAGGCCTCTGGAGCAGACTCGTGGGCAGACGAGGCTTCTGGAGCAGACTTGTGGTCCGACGAGGCCTCTGGAGCAGACTCGTGGTCAGACGAGGCTTCTGGAGCGCAGTGTGTAGCCCACATGCTCAAAATGGCAACAGCCATTACAGGCAAAACAGTAGATAGTAGGATGCCTGCCGGTCTTGAGGGTGTGGACACTGTGGACACGTGGTTTGGGAGCGTGGGCTCTGGAAGGACGGCTAAGACCTGATGAGGCTCTGGGGGGTCAGCTGAGACGTGACGTGGCTTTGGAAGGTCTTCCGTGACTTGACTTGACTCAGGGAGGTCGGCTTTGACTTGACGTGACTCAGGGAGGTTGGCCGTGACTTGGCTCGACTCGTGAAGAACAGCTGTGGCTTGACTTGGCTCGGGAACAACAGCAGTAACTTGACTTGGCTCATGAAGATCTGCTGTAACTTGGCTTGGTCCATGGAGATCAGCGGTGGTTTGGCTTAACATAGGCAACCCAGCTGTAACTTGACTTGATTCAGGAACAACAGCTGTAACGTGGTTTGACTCAGAAACAACAGCTGTAACTTGGCTTGACTCAGGAACAACAACAACTACTGTATCGTGGCTTGACTCAGGAACAACAGCTGTAAATGTGGCTTGCTTCAGGAACAACAGCTGTAAATGTGGCTTGCTTCAGGAACAACAGCTGTAATTTGGCTTAACTCAGGAACAACAGCTGTAACTTGGCTTGACTCATGGAGAACAGCTGTGACTTGGCTTGACTCATGGAGAACAGCTGTAACTTGACTTGATTCAGAGGTAACAGCTGTAACTTGACGTGGCTCAGGAAACACAGCTGTCACTTGACTTGGCACTGAAAGTGCAGCCCTGACTTGACTTGACACCGGAGGATCAGCCATCACTTGATTTGCTTTGGGTGTGGCAGGGATGAGATTCAAATGAGATGATTTTAGACTGATGAGGCTCAGGCGTGGCAGCCATCTTGGCCGAGGACTCAGATGGGGCGGCCATCTTGTGAACAGGCTTGGGGATGGTGGCCATCTTGTGGACTGGCTCTAGGATGGTGGCCATGACAGGTGCAGGCCCTGGAGCGGCAGGCACGGCGTGAGCAGGCCCTGGAGCGGCAGACGTGATGTGAGCAGGCCTTGGCTTGGCAGGCGTGACACGAGAAGGCTGTGGCTTGGTGGACATGACTTGAGCAGGCTTTGGCTTGGCAGGCTTGGCATGAGCAGGCTTTGGTGTGGTGGGGAATGTGGGATTGCATGGTTGTTCATCAGCAACATCCACAGTGAAAGGTGAACCAGCCAGCATCAAAACGAAATCAACGTATTGTTCAAGAGTCCAGTGAGGGGTATGGCGAGACATGAGGTAATTGTGTGAGTCTTTGAGTCCATGTCGGAAGATGTCTTTTAGTGCAATGTCATTAAATTCCACCAAATGGCACAGCTCACAAAAAATCAACCACATAATCCTCAATGGGCCGGTTACCTTGGCGGAAGCAGAAGAGGCGTGATGCTGGATCCATGGTTGATCTGTGTCCAAAAGCTGCTGGATCTGTGAGGCGGCGAAGTATTCTGTAACGGGACTCCAGTGAAGCATGTTAGATCCAGATGCGAGCTTTATTAAACACAGCGTAGTCAAGACAGGCAGGGTCGACCTCCAAACAAACAGTAATAAGAAGGCAAGACAAAAACGTAATCCAAATAAACAGGCAGAAGGTCACAATCCAAGAGAGCAGTCCAAAGTAGCAAAATAAACAGGGCTATGAAACTAGGCAAAACTATGGCAAAAAACAAGACAAAACTATGACAATGAAACAAACCCGTGGAAATGGAAAAACAAGGCAATGAAACAGGATAAACGCTTGGTAGAGTCCACACAGGCAAAACAATACTTTGCGGGGCCTGTTTGGTATGGGCCTCCTTAAATGGCCACCAAACAGGAAGTAACCATAGAAGCAGCAGAGGGAGCGGTAACAGTCAGTCCATGGGTGAGGGCTCCCTCTGCTGGCGTGGCATTACAATTTATTACTTCAGACTTATGTGACCTCCATAAGCTTGCATTCTGCAAGTAAAGGTGCATTATAGTGCCATCCCTAAGAGGCACAAAATATATTAGTCAGTTTTGTTTTCAATCCGATTTCAGATACTGAAAGTACTGTTTATGTGAACCCTAAACATTACATTTAATCACTTACAAGGCACACTGTGACTTCTAATCTTGAGGTCACTTTCATCATTAACTTAAATTAACATTAAATCAAAAGTTTTGAAGTTCATTTATTCTTGTTTTATGGTTATTGAAACTGCATCTTCAATAAACACGCTACAGCTGCTAGAGTCCTTACCAGGTCAAAAAAAAATATGATCATATTACCCCAATTTCAAAGTCTCTGCACTGGCTACCTATTAGGTTCCGCATCAGCTATAAAATAGTACTTCTTACCTATAAAGCACGTAACGGTTTAGCTCCTGCATACCTAACTAGTCTTCTAACACGCTACAATCCATCGCGCTCACTAAGATCGCAAAACTTTGGACTGTTGGTAGTTTCTAGGATAGCAAAGTCCACTAAAGGAGGTAGAGTTTTTTCGCATTTGGCTCCCAAACTCTGGAACAGCCTTCCGGATAACGTTCGGGGTTCAGACACACTCTCTCTGTTTAAATCTAGATTAAAGACTCATCTTTTTAGCCAAGCATTCAAATAATGCATCTCAAACTTTTCCTGCAGTTATATCTGATCAAATTCTCATTATTGATCTTTTAGCTCTGGTTGAACAAATCTTTCTTTGCTTGGTTTGAATAGCAGCTACGCTAATTATGTTCCTATCTGTTCTCTGTTTCTGCCATGGGATTGACATCCCCTGGTAACTAGGAATTCACAAGCTTCAGTCTGGATCCAGAACATTTAAGAAAAAGAGATGATGACAACCCCTCAGAGGAATTCAGATGAGGCCAACACTGAAACAACATACAGCACTACCGAATTTTGCTACAAATTTATGGTGTTCTTTGCCTGTTTGATTACGCCATTAATTGATCTTTACTATACATCTCTGCCATATGTACATCAACTTGACAGTCACCACTGTAAGCTACTACTGAATATATTGTAAAAACTTTAATTTGGTGTAAAGTTGCTTTGCAATGATATGTATCGTGAAAATAAATATACAAATAAATTTGGATGGAATTGAATTGAATTTGAATCATAAATGTTTAAGTAAATTTGATTTCATTTCACTTACCATTACAACATCAGGTTAATGGCGGCGATTTTTCAGACTACAAACTGAAATGCATGGGCAGAGCATAATTAACGTACATCTCGATCTAACACTGATGAGCAACTCCATGAAATAACTCCAACACCGAGCACGATTTTACTCTAAATGCGTTAAAATAACAATTTGAGTGCTGAAATCAACTCAAAAAGTTGACACTGGTTGTTTAGTCTGTGTACAGCAAAAATTGTAGAGTTGAAATTTCAGGGGCAACATTACTAAAACACATTGTAACACCGAGAAGAAATGTTCAGCAGCCCAGATATGAAAACTGTGTGGAGGCGTGAGATGTTTAATAAAACATCTCACGCCTCGTCACATTCATCCACATACATGGGGATCGAGCGAAGAAAAATGTACACAAGCATCCATCCAACTCAGGTCACAAACAGAAAGGAAATAAATAAAATAGAGACATGTCGGTAGAGTGAGTCATCTCTTCACCTTTCCAGAATGTAGTCACTTATGCACATGCGTAGTTGTCAGTCTGCCTCAAAACTACCATAAATGCTCTAGCAACGTTACATCATCACGTCATTAAACGTGAGAACACTTTATAGTAGAGTTAGTAATAATTATTAAAAAAAAAAAAAAATTATAATACCATTATAATATAACACTCAAACTGAGCGTTTTGATTGAATGAACATTTCTTGGTCCTACACCTTTCAGGAATACAATTAGACCACTTAACTTAATGATTGCTAACAGGATGTGAAGAGACTTTCAAGCAGCATAGCAAAAAATGTTTCTAAAAACTATCACCTATTGCACCTTTAAGAGCTAGAAAGTAGTGATGGGTCGTTCTTGAACGATTTGTTCAGTCACGCATGTGCAACATCCTATTAGGTTCTGTACTGTAATTAGTTCACCTGTTTCGAGTCTCCTGGTTTTTGGAGTCGTTCGTTCATCTTATGGGGCTGTCACGTGATGAACGAACGACTCAAACCCGAAGACTCAAGATATGAACTAATTAATTCTCTTTCCGGCTCAAACTGCATAGGTTAAACTTATGGGGCTGTCATGTTATAACAGTCTCCAGCTTAACCAAACTGAAAAACCACTATACACTTATAAAAAAGGTAACCGATTGCAATGAAATAGTTGATTTATCAAGACAGAAATCAGAGTCACTTATTAAATGCAAAACAGATATTTTATATTTAGTAGAAATAATCTTAAGCACACATCTTGAATCATAGCAACTTTTTTGGGACTATTTACAGTAAATCACAACAAACACACACAAAAAAAAATAAAGTTAGAATCCAAAGCAAACTGTCCACTGATGAGGAATGAGGTGTGAGAAAGTGATTAAAGGCTTATCTGGTGTCCCGTCCATGTGTCACATAGCCCAACCTAGTTGTCCATCTTAATCCATATGCTCAATATTAAAGTTCCCAGCAAACTGGAAGACCTTTCCAAGAGTAACGGATAAAAGGCAAGATGTAGATCTTAGCGGACAAAAGGGAATTACAAACTTCCTCCACAGTCTACATATAGGGCACCAGATTCCTCCAGATACTAAAAAGTCCTTCTACAAAAATAAACAATATCATATTCAATATTCAAATATCACTTCCAGTCAGTTAAACATACCAAACATAAACTTACTTTCAGTTAAGCACAAAACATAAGTTTCTCAACAAGGACTCAGAAGTTTGACCCATGGCTACAAAGTCTTTCTACAAAAGTCAGATGGAAACAAACCATACCAAATGTTCACAAAACACTTCAAATGCAATACATTGTTAAACATACATTTCATATAAAAGCCAGCCTTACTTACTTTTAGTTGAGCATAAAACACAAGTTTCCCAATAAACCAAGTTCGACCACATTGTCAAGGCCATGTTCCAGCCATTGGTTTTCTCTTCTTCTATACCCAGACATAACTTATAGAGCAACTATTGCACTCTAGTGCCCCCCTGTGGTGAGGAAGAGAACAACACCTAACCTTTCACAGTCCTATTACAGGCTGGTGACTGTTATAACGTGATAAACGAACGACTCAAACCCGAAGACTCGAGAAATGAACTAATCAATTCTCTTTCCGGCTCAGACTGCATAGGTTAAGCTTATGGGGCTGTCATGTTATAACAGTCTCCAGTTTAACCAAACTGAAAAACCACTATACACTTATAAAAAAGGTAACTGATTGCAATGAAATAGTTGAACAAGACAGGAATCAGAGTCACTTATTGAATGCAAAACAGATATTTTATATTTAGTAGAAATAATCTTAAGCACACATCTTGAATCATAGCAACTTTTTTGGGAATACTTACAGTAAATCACAACAAACACACACACACACACACACACACACACGAAAAAAAAAAGTTAGAATCCAAAGCAAACTGTCCATTGATGAGGAATGAGGTGTGAGAAAGGCTTATCTGGTGTCCCGTCCATGTGTCACATAGTTCAACCTAGTTGTCCATCTTAATCCATATGCTCAATATTAAAGTTCCCAGCAAACTGGAAGACCTTTCCAAGAGTAACGGATAAAAGGCAAGATGTATATCTTAGTGGACAAAAGGGAATTACAAACTTCCTCCACAGTCTACATATAGGGCACCAGATTTCTCCAGATACTAAAAAGTCCTTCTACAAAAATAAAAAAAAATCATATTCAATATTCAAATATCACTTCCAGTAAGTTAAACATATATTCTTCTATACCCAGACATAACTTATAGAGCAACTATTGCACTCTAGTGCCCCCCCGTGGTGAGGAAGAGAACAACACCTAACCTTTCACAGTCCTATTACAGGCTGGTGACTGTTATAACGTGATAAACGAACGACTCAAACACGAAGACTCGAGAAATGAACTAGTCAATTCTCTTTCCGGCTCAGACTGCATAGGTTAAGCTTATGGGGCTGTCATGTACCCTGACATAACTTATAGAGCAACTATTTCACTCTAGTGCCCCCAGTGGTGAGGAAGAGAACAACACCTAACCTTTCAGAGTCCTATAACAGGCTGGTGACTGTTATAACGTGATAAACGAACGACTCAAACCCGAAGACTCGAGAAATGAACTAATCAATTCTCTTTCTGGCTCAAACTGCATTGGTTAAGCTTATGGGGCTGTCAAGCGATGAACGAATGACTCAAACCCGAAAACTTGTCAGAGAAGAGGCGAGGTGAGCTAATCATAGACTAAAGACCCAGGTAAACAATGAATTAATCTTTTCTGTTTCTTATAGCATTAGAGTTTTGTCTTGTTTGTAGTGTGATCAACGGTTGTGTAACCAGTTGATGTGTTAGGGAGGCAACACGTAACATTTAAATTATATTTTGCTAAAATTAACAAAATGACTCAAAAAAAGATTTGTTCATTTTGATTAACGAGACTCAAAGGTCCGAGTTGGTAAAATGATCCAAACTTCCAATCACTACTAGAAAGACTGCGTCAATGTCATGGACGTAAGAGCATTTCAAGTTTAAATATCTTTCTAGTCTATATTTCCGTCTTGTAATTCTGCTGTTTTGGGCATTTTTAAATATAAATTATTTGTATTAAAGCAGACACTGACCGTTGTTCAGTCAGTTGTATTTATATCCTCATTTAGCGAGATGCAGACGCTGAAAACACTGCGAGCGTCATGCATGCTTCAGCATGTGTGTAGTAAACAAAACTGCGAATCTGTGCCATTCATAAAGAGACAGGATTCATATTTTATGGTATTTTTGCAGCTTAATATTTACATATACTAGTTCATATCATGATTTGATTTAAGTGTAATGACCTACTTTTGATTTATTAATCCAAAGTTTGACAAATTAAATGACATTGAATAAACAGCTTTTTAGAGGAAACAGCTTTTTTAATGAATCAACAGACTATCTGCTAATCTTAAACATGTTTTACACTAAACAATACTTTTGTATTGAACTATTTTTAGAGTCTACCAAAAAAAAAAAAAAAAATGCTGTTTTACGAGAGAAGTCCCTGACTTTTTGCAACAGGTGGGATTCTGCTTACGGCACTTCTCATTCATTCCTATGGTATCCATAAACAGCGACTGAGTGTCGCACAACTCTGACTGAAATTCAGCGACGTCAATGCTGTAATGTGATTGATTATTAGGGGCACGTGATCCAAGTTAGCCTTTACGCTTTCTCAGTAGTAAGTAATACAGACCCTCTCATCTCCCTATAGTAAGACAATCTCTGGTTCTATTGTCTTTTGTCACGACACTCTCATCCGGTGTAGACTAGGGATGGGTGATATGGGCTTAAAAATTTATCACAATAATTTCTGGTATTTATTGCAATAACGTAGGGCTGGGGCGATAATTCGATAATGATAATGATTTTTATGTGGCAAAAGCAGAATGAAATGCGAATCATTTGAATCACGCCACTTGGACCATTTATCCGCTCTGACCAAAGTTCAAACTGCCACGCTGTGCGAGCTCACTAGAGAAGATGCATTTATTATCTAGATGCGGTGTGGACAGGCCTGGAAAAATCGAGCTTGTCCCCGCATCACTTCGGCTATGAGCGCAGCTGCTGCGCGCCTACATTTGAAATAATGAACTTGAGCGCACAAAGGACGCGATATGTGAACGGCTCTGTCACGTGAGCACTAAACAGCGCTGTGAGATCCAGTGTGAAACACTTGAATTCAGCGATTAACACAAATGACTCTAGTGAAATTAGTTTAAAGCTGTGTGCAACGAGACAGTCAGAAGGCTTTTCAATCTACATATCGCCATCATTTACCATGGATTTACTGTAGTAACACTCACTGCACCATGGTATTGTGGCAGCAATGTGGGATATTCACACTGAATTTTATTACAGGAGTAATGGTATATAATTATAGTATGTATTTGTGATTGAGCTAGCATGTGTGCATTTATACTGAAAGTTTTTAGACTACCATTTTTCATACAAAAAGGCTACCTATAAAACCATGTAGTTACATTTTTACCATGGTATTGAGGTACCATTATGTGTGGTTTTAACTGTTTATCATGATTTAAAATGTATGCATGCTACT